>OX578284.1:60272747-60625247 GCA_951217055.1 Gerris lacustris
TCTTCTTCATTATTACTTATTTGAACATGTGGATTGGGACATAGATTCCGATATATCGATAATATCGATCAATCGGACGCAAAAATATCGATATTTTATATCGATATTGATCTTTCGACAAATAGGCAACATTGATATTTCTAGAAAATATTGAAAATCGGAAGCTGGTTACCTTTTTTTTATCTCTTTTCTGCTCAACAAAAGAAAAAACTTACATTTTTACTTTCTCATATAAAGAGAAAGTATTGTGATGGCGCGAAAATTCGATTTTGAGATTTTGATGGATTTACACGTTTTGAGGTCCCCTGAGTCCAAAAAAGTGGTTTTTAAAAAATGTCTGTCTGTCGTCTGTCGTCTGTGCAGACGCCTGGAGCCCAAACTACTGGGCCGATTTTGACGAAATTTGGCATACATGTTCAGAAAAATCATACCCCGAGGCGAAATCGAGAAATGAATTTTAGCTTTAATTTTGGGGGCGCTACCCCCCAAAAACTCTGAAAAAACCTGAAAAAAAATTATTTCTCGAAAACGGTTCCGACGATTTTGATTAAAAAATTCTAAAATGTAGTCCATTTGAATACGAATCCAACGATATAAGCCGTTTTCCCGGGAAAAATCTAGTTCCTGTGAAATTAGCTTAAAACGCGGATGGAGAGAGCCCGGGTTCGATTCCCCGCCGAGGAGAAGTTATTTTTATGATAAATTTTGATGAAATGTTCAATAATATTTAAATGTACATTTGAAAACTAATAAGTGGAAACACTGGGCTAAGTAATTATGAACTCATATATGAGAAAGTTTGTCTGAGTTGTCTCGGACCGATTTTTTTTTTTTTGCTCATCACCTGGGAAAATTGCGGGTAGTTGGGAAAGATTCTCGATATATCGGGAATATCGATAATTTCTTTCGATATTTAGACTAATATTGATGTTCATCCACTCGATGTCGATATATCGAAAATATCGATATTTTATTTCGATATTCTAACCCTAAATTTGGGTAGGCTTTTATGGCTATTAATTAATCAACGCATAAATTTAATTTGATTAGTCAGCTGATATGTGGGGTTTCAAAGTAGGAAAATATAAGCTTAATCGCATTAAATCCTTAAAATTCGTTCTATTATCTCACATAAGCATTTGAGATTGTAGTAAAGTTTATCTCTGCTCCAATTCTTAATGAAAATACCTCCGTCGACAGCTCGGTATAGAAACGAAATTCACACTACACAGCCACTAAAATGAAATTCCGCGCTATCGGACATTCCCTCGATGAACCGTTTGTGGTCCACCTCTAAAAGCTTCCGGCAGATTTTATATTTAATCAGTTCACCTTTAAAACTTTCCGGCGTTTAGTTGACTGCACACTGGAAAATCACTGACGGAAAATAGATTCACAGTTAAGTGACCTTTTGTATTCGCTTTACAGCTAAAAGTTGTTACTCTCTGCACAATGATCCTTAAAGCTTTTGGACCATTGAGTTTTACTATTGAAGTTTCACACAAATATTATTTAATTATAATGAAAAACATATCACACAAAAGATTATTAAATCGCAATTTTTAAAATAAAAACAACAATACATCTATCTATATATTCAAACGTACAAAAATGGTTAAATGCAAAAATATTATCTTCACCGAACCTATCACCTATGGTTACCCTGTCTTTTTTTATGGTCGTCTTTATTTTCTTGTTTTAAAAGCTCTCAAACGTATAATTTTTTACTTGAATTAAAGTATCAATTAAGCAAAAGTTAAAGAGCGCAGACGGTTCAAAGTAATCTGGGGCTCTCTGCGGGCTACTTTCGATAAACTATAAACATTTCATACAAATCAGATATGTACTTTAAAAGCTATAGGTGTAAATAAATGTATGTTTGTGCGCATGTGGAAGAGACACAAATGAGCGCAGAAGGTTGAAACTAATATAGGACCAACAATGGGGTAATTATGACCTACCATCCAAATTTCATTAAAATTGGACGTGCAGTTTTTAAGATACGTTGGTTCACAAAAATTGAACGACAGACCAACTCCCAAAAACTTATGCCCTTTATACTAAAATCAGATATCTTATCAGAGAGTGTACAAAGGTGTCAAATTTACTTAAACCCTTAATACTTGGCTCTACATACTTCATACAAACTTAACCCTTATGTATTAAGCTCGATATTTCATTAGCAAAAGAGGCTAGAATTACCTCCTTTATACCATTCTGCAGATAATTTTTTGCTGATTTTCAAAAAGTGAATAAAAATTTTGAAATTTTTGGAACGCCTTTTTACTTTTGACTACAGAATTTTGGGCTATTAACTGAGTATCACTATACTCATAAGAGAAAATTCTGTCCAAACTTGACAGTCCGATTCATTTAAGCGGCTATTACTATAATACTTTAATAAACTAAAATACAGAAGAAAAGGAGAGAAAAAAATAAATTCAAGAAAAATCCATTAATGCAATTTTCCAACATTGAAAAAAAAATACAATATTTCTAACTCTAGTTATGAAAATAAAATTTTTCCTCAAATCGACATGTTTTTGCCACTCTCATATAATTTTTCTTTTTGCAATATATATGATGTGTAAATGTATATATATATCTAGATATGTATACATAGAATTCTTAAAATGGATTCTAACCGAGTATCGACAATTCTTCTCTCACCTCGAGAATAGTTTTTTTTTTTTACTTTAAGTCTCTGAGGGTTGGATTGATGATTCCGCTCGTCTGCCCTGGTAAGAGGATGATGGGAGGGGGAAGGAGGGGGAGTGGTTTCCTGGCCGGAAATGTTTTCAACCCTTTTCCCTCCGTCCCAATTTCCAGAACTCGTCGTTTACGTTCGATTCCCCTCTCCCCTTAGAGCTGTTCTCTCAGCTAGAGGATGCACGAGACGAAAACCATTGAATGAGACGAATCAAAAATCACTTATTATTGTCGAAACCAGACGCTCCCCCCCCCCCCCCTTCATCCCCCTCCAATCCACACATACTCTCATATAACCATTACACACCAATATAACTTTCCTTTTACAATTTGTTGTTAAGGTCAGTTTTTTCATCGAAAAGAATGTGGGCCCTTTTTTTTATATTATACAATATTTATCAAAAAAATATCGGATCATCCATTCGGTTTTGATATGAAAGAAAAAAAGCTTTTCAGAGTTTAGTTTTCCTCTCTAACATAGATTTTTATTTTTATTTTATTTTTACGATAAAAAAAAAACACTTGGCACTTTACCGAATTTTCTTCTTTATTATTAATTTCTTAGAAAACTGCGGATTACAAATCTTTAAATAAATCATTTCACTGCAGTTCAAACAAACAATGAATAATAATTCCCATTTAAAACCCTCTTTACAATTGATCACATGACAAAAATAAAAATAATAAAATAAAATATTATCAAAAACTTAAGCAGAGAACGAGTGTAAATAAAAGCAATATAGCGCAGTGATGGGGTAACAACATCCATTATATTCTTATATTAACATTACCAACATTTTTTATCATCTTCTATCCTTAATTTGTTTTATGGTCAACATGATATTAATTTAATTAATTAGTCAAGTCAACTGATATTAACAATGTTATGTAAATTATCATTCTCTCTCAGTATCTTAAATTATAAAAAATTAACAAACATCTATAATAATATAATTTATAGAGAGTAAGGATTTTTTAAAAAAAAAAGATTTTCACTTCCTAATTAACAATAAACAATAGCGCGTTGATTAGCCGAATTAATGTTGTGTCGGGAGGTTCGGATAATCGAAATTCACCAAAAGAAAGGAAATATGTAAAATAAATTACGTTTGTAAAAAATCAGTCTGAGACAACTCAGACAAACTTTCTCATATACAAGTTCACAATTAATTAGCCCAGTGTTTTTAATTTTTTAGTATTCAAATTTTCGTAGGTACATTTAATTATTATTGAACATTGAATAAAAATTTATTATTTAATATCATTAATTGAAATGTAATCTCTCATAAAAATAACTTCTCCTCGGCGAGGAATCGAACCCGGCCTCTCTCCGTCCGCGTTAAAAGCTATTTAACGCACAATGTTGTCTGAAGTCTGGGCAATTCTCTTGCAAGTATTGAATTGTTTGTAAGGAGCGATAGGACGGGGCACTATCTTGCATTAACGTGTAATTTAGCATTTGATCTTTAATTTCAGGCAAAATTGTGTTTAACACATCTTCAATGTTTGTTATAACACTGAGGAACTTCTACCTCTTATCTACAAAGAACCCCCCCCCCCCCTTCTTCCACCATATGGTAATTTATTCTATCAAAACTATAATACTATAAGCAACGATTACTACCGGAAAAACGACTTTCTTTAAGACCCTATTTCAAACCGTCATTGCATGGCTTTCACCCAATAGTTTTTAAAGTTATAGATATGAAATTTAAAGTAGAAGAATGTAGTTTTCAGACCCCGCAAACCCCATATCTCTATCTATTACAGAAGCTAAGCTATAAGTGTTAAAAAAAAGTGCGGTTTTTTTGGCCCACCCTGATGTATATTATATAGTTATATATATAGTAACAGGGAGGACGAACCACTTATTGGAAGTTAACAATCATGAGGTAAGTTATTTGGGCCCTATTCTAACCCTGCATGAAGTTCAACCACTTTTCACCCTATTAACCCACCAAATCGACTACGAATGCCATGTAAATTAAAGTGGCTACGCGTGGAATCGAAACCCTGACGTGGACATTAATTTAAAGCACTTTAGGTCAAGAGTTATTTTAAACCTTTATATTACACCAAACACGGTAAATATTGTACCTTAAATTAAAATCCCTGTCAAATAAATAAAAAAACAAGATTATTAAATATTTATTTACCCATAAAGTCTTGGTATTAATAACAAGAAAAATATATTTTTTTAATCCAGTTCAATGGAGTTAATAAAAAGTGGATTTAGCTGCCGCATAAACTCTTTTATACTTACTTAAACAAGGTTATTTTTAATGTGTTTTTAATCGGTAATTAAAAGCTCGTAAGGTAATTCGAATAAAAACAAAACTTTTTAAAAAAAAAATAAAAAATTTAACACACTAGATACAAAAGTGGAAAAATAAAATAAAGTTACAAAAACCAATTAGACAACAAAATGAAAAAAAAAAATAGTTAAACTCAATTTCTTTGTTAATAAATTACAATTTAGCTTTTCAAGTTCAAATCATTTTGCAATTAGAAAAAATGAAAACACACTTCGATTTTTTTTATTTTTTTTTTTAAATTAAATTAAATTTTAATTTTAAAAAAAAATAGACCTTTTAACCCCACTTAAAATACCCAATTATATTTATTTTTAATGACGATATTACAAGAGTGTAACGATTATTTATATTGAATTCTTCGAAAGCTTAACATATGTTATCATCATTACTGGAAGCGTTTTATCAGTTCGGTACAATACTCTCTTAAGGTACTTTAAATTACAAGGGCAACGAAATAAACGTTTCACGTATCTCTAAATTGCTTTAGGACCCTCCTCAAGTACGATTATTTTGTTAATGCTTAACTTGTATCGTTAATACCGACTAGGGTTATAAGCCGCGTTTAATGTTATTCTAGAATTAGCAACAACTTACGCTTAAATCTAACCGATTGTTGTCGCTTTTAAGTGTTATGATAATTGGCATTATCATAATTGTTATAGCAATGTAATTGGATCATTTCAAAACTATTTAATAAATTTTAAAACTTTTCAAAGTTTATATAGGGTCTTAGATATAATAATAATTTGTTAAACTTCAACTCTTTATCTCTTATTTGTCTTGGCGTTTAACGCTAAAAGGGGGGGCGGGAAGTTTACCGCCTCCGTCGACTGTTTTATGACGTTATAAATCGTTTAAAGTTTTGGTTTCTTCACTTGGGAGTTTCTGTAAGGTTGTAGAAAGCGATAAACGGTAACGGTGTTAACCTGTAAGACTTGAAAGGTTCGCCACAACGCAGGTGGCTCATAAATTCGAGTAAATTTCAACAAAGTATAGTGTGAAAAATGTATGTGGAAGGTTTTCTTTAACGCCTATCAGTGTATCTACTTTTCTTTCAGATATAAAATGAAAATATAAAGTAAAATATACGTTATGAGAAAATACGCTCGAAATAAACGGGAGTAAAAAGTTGAAATATTTCCGAAGAATAAATGAAAGGGAGCTTAAAAAAAAAATGCCTTGAGAAATTTCGAAGAAAAAACTTTTAAACAGTGTTCAGTCATTTTGAATAAAAATTACTTACGAAGAACAAAGTTGAAGCAAATACGCTTAAAGTTAAAGAAAAAAAGTAACTTTAAATAAAAAGTTGACTGATATTAATAAAAAAATATACGTATGGTGTCGCGGGACACCCGGTAGGAACGAAGTTCCTTACATTTTTCATTAAATATAAATTATAACATCACACTGCTAAGAACATATACATTGCTAACTACTTATACATAGTGGAGTTAGAAAAGAGACAAAATTAAAAATAACGAACTGTTTGTACCTAGCAGAGTTAAGGCAAAATTAAAAGAAAATCATTATTTGTATCATTAAAGCAAGCGTCTTACTGTAAACATATATTAAATATAAGAAAAAAGTTGATAATGATGAGTTTATAGTGAAAGAGTATGTTTGTTAAAGGAGTTTGGATTAAAATAGGACTGTTTTCTACCTACCCGGCAATTAATTTAAAATATTATAAAATATATCTCTTCCCTACTCTACAGCATCTGCTTGTATCAGGGTGAAATTTTACATGATTATATTTTATTTATTTACAAAACAAAGTGACATTTTTGACATATATAACAAAATTAATCAAAACAAGTCAAGTAACAGGCTTCCTTAATAACACTTTTTCCCGTCTTTTAAAGCTTACGTTTACGCGAGCGTTGCGTGTGAACGCTTGGGCGGATAACGTTTTCCGACGAACTCAGTCTGGGCATTGGTAAAATGAACATGTGTACCAAATTGTATCTAACTCGGAGAGCTTTTACTCAAGAAATCATCATCTGTAGATTTCGTGACGGATTTTACGTGACGGGGATTTTGTGACGGTGATTTTGGTAGTTTTTTTTTCGGATTCACTCCCGGGATCCAGAACGTGCCTTAAGGAACCTCGTTCCAATAATAATAATATAAAAAATTATTAAATTAATAAAATTTTAATTAATTTGTTAATACACCAATCATTTTTAAAAAATTATTGGTTTTATTGATTAATTTCCCAATAAATTGTTAATTAAAACCAACAATTTTTTTAAAAAAAATGAATTATCAATTATAATAACCACCATAAAATAAGGAATCTTCTCGATGATTAGTTGGAATGAAGATCACACATATATAGCTTTTTGAAAATTTGTCTTTGTTAATAATGCTGTATTGTATGGATGCCAATAATTTTTAAATTTTTATTATTTTAAATTATTTTTATAATTACATAAATTTAATATTAGTTAGTAAATTCGATGTGATTTAGTCAAGTTATATAAGATGCAAAGCCTTAGTAAAAATTGATTTTAGTGAGATTAAAAGGTATTGTTAAATTTATAAGAAAAAATACCAAAATTCTTGCATACGAGGCCGCAAGACAGTGAGACATTTTCATGTTTTCGCTCTGCATAAACTACCGACATAAAATGAAATATAAACGGTAATTTATTCAAGTAATTGATAAAAGTAGATGGAAGATAATTTTTATTCTTATCTCCACACCGGCACTGCCGCGGCTTGATTACAAACGACTGAATTCAAAGACGCCGGCCCTTCTACGAATTGTTAATATGCCTTCATACTAGGTAGGCCGAGAGGGCTGAGAGTTGATGGCAACCTCTTGTACTTTCTTAACTCCCTGTCACACGTAGAAATCTTTTCGACTTTCTTCGGCCCTACGAAGCGCGGTAGGGGAAGGCACTACCGCTGGAGACTGGATTACAGACCTCCCTGTTATACTTTTCTGAGTTTTTAAGCTAAAAGTAACGTAACGTTTTTGACTTATGTTCCATAGCCTAAACATGAAAATGTCAAAATTATATTTAACTTGAATTAATGTTTATATATATGTTTGTTTGTAGAATAAATCAAGACTGAAGATGACCTTATCAAAATGGTCGAAACGTTTCTAAAATGAAATATTGAAGTCATTTAATATCTACACCTTCTTAACCATCTTAACCTCTCTTTCATAATAATAATAATACAAGACCCAATTGCCGAGATATGGGTTTTGTACGTTGCGCATCAAATGTAATCGTATTATTGGCTTCCACAGCCGGATATATATTAAGTGTCATACATGGCATATCTTAGTTTTAAATCTCTCGATTAGGTCTCACTACGGATTTTTTATTATAATATAATTTTTTTATTATATATAATTAATTAATTATATTTGATTTACCTTTTCAATTACACAGACGAGCCTGATAGTGCCAGCCAAGACCACGTGATACTCAGTAGCTCCCACTATAAACGCTTCAGGTACAACGATCTCAAGATTCACAAAGTGTGACATTATGCCTTGCGTTGTCGCAACCTAAAACAAAACATAAATAAACAATAGTTAATGAAAAACCTACAAAAATGCTATAACTATAATATTACATTACGCGTCGAGTGCGGAAAATAGCATTTTGCATGCGAGTGTGGAGTTTACACCCGAGCGATAGCCAGGGTAGTAAAGCCACACGAGCAATGCAAAATGCTGTTTTCGCACGAGTTGTGTACCTTACTTTATCTACGATTGTTAGATTTAAATAATAAATACAGAAACAAATAAACTTGCTGTATGTAAGTTCGTATCTCTCTCTTGATAAAGATAACATTAATTCTTGAGTTGTATTTTTTGCCTTATTAATTATTTCTGGAGGAGTATTATTCTCCACATTTTCGTCAAAGTCACTTGACTCACTCATTTTGTTTTCACTAAAAACTCGATATATACAGGTACTTTAATAAAATAATAGCAAATTAGTTTTGTTTAATGTAAACAAACTCGCTAATCGTGCGTATAGCTGAAGAATTCCTCTTCTTTACCGCCCTAGGGTGGTAAAGAAGTGGAATTCTTCAGAACTATGAGACGCGTATGCGCAATGAATACAAGTACGTAAAGAATCACTTTCTACGCATCTAAACAGAGATGCAATGTTTATATTTCGTATCAATCGTAGATAAAATATATATGTTATAATGTTATAGTAATATGTATCGATGAGGTATCAACCCTACATTATTTATCAAGTATGTACTTTAAATAATCCTATAATTTAAAATATAGAATTATTTTAGAATATCATTTAGAACCTTTTAATTAACATTAATTTAATTTAATTTATTTATTTTCTTTTTTTTAGGAACAAAAAAGAGCAGGGGCTAAGTACATAAAATCAAATCCTGCCTTAAGTAAATTAATTAAAATAAAACCCCAACTCGTTCTAAAGTTTAGGAGTTTAAGGTTTTGGGAGCCCATGAGTCTTTTCTAAAGCCGCTTTAAGTAAATTATTTTTTATAACGTTATTTCATTTTCTTATTTATATTACAGGCGACAGTGAAACTTTTCTTTTTAAAAAGTAAATAAACAATAAACGATTCATGATAATTTGTTTATCTACGATTGATATGAAATATAAACATTATATCTCTGTTTAGATGCACAAAAAGTGATTCTATTCGTAGTTGTATTCATTCCTTATGCGCGTTCATAATGAGGTGTAGAATTCCACTTTTTTTCCGTCCTAGATCGGAAAAAAAGATGAATTCTTCACCTTTACGCACGATTAACGAGTTTGTTTACATTCTAATTTGCTGTTTGTTTAATTAAAGTAACTGTTTATATTGATTTTTTTAGAGAAACAATGAGTGATTTAAGTGATTATGAAGAAAATGAGGAGAATTATAATACGCCTTCTGAAATAATTAATTCGGCACAAAATACAAAAAATGAATTGGTGTCATATTAATCAAAAGAGAAATACGTACTTACATACAGGAAGTTCATTAAATATTTTTCTTCTGTATTTATTATTTAAATCCAAAATTGTAGATAAAGTACGGTACGCAACTCGTGCGAAAACTGCATTTTGCTTTGCTCGTGTGGTTTTACTACCCTCTCTATTGCTCGGGTGCAAACTCAAAAACAGCTCGAACAACGGATAAATTAAATCAATGTTACTTCTTCATGTATAACCTATATACTCTGCAACATCAAATGAGAAGTTTTGCATTAGCAAACATTACTTCAAATTGTTTTTTCTTTTTTTTTTGTAAAAGTTCTTATTATTTCTCTATGCATAATAGTTTTCTACGACATTTACATTTCGCGTAACATATTTATTTAAATTTGTATCATGTAAACTTCCAAATAGGAAAAAAGAAGTATAGGGGAAATATTTGAATTACAAAAAGAAGGTTTTTATTTCGTTATTATAGTTTTGCTTGAATGAGTTTCTTTTCCTTATATTTTTGGGTTTCTTTCTTTTATGTCTTTTTGGACACACACACACACTCACACACACACACACACACACACACACACACACATATATATATATATATATATATATATATATATATATATATATATATATATATATATATATATATATATATATATATATATATATATATATATAATTTCTTGTGTTATTGTCCTGCTAGGGAAAGAGAATACTTCCATCTCTTTGTCGTATAAACTTTGTTTTTTTTTTTGTTTTTTATAAAAAGTGAAATAAGGGAGAAAAAGAGACTACGGATGAAAAGAATGGAAGGGAAAAAACTTTTTAAGTCATTTTTTTACTTTAAAAAAACTTTTAAAGAAAAAAAAAAGAATGAATTAAAAATTATCGGGAGAAAAAGATGAATGCCGTTCTAATTAAACTTGTTTGAACAACTCGCTTCAACCTTCTAGAAAATATATCTCCCGGAAAAAAATGAAGAAAAAATCGCTTGGTCTAGAAAAAGTTATGGGTTCAGAATATTTATTAAAAATATTGATATTGGAAAGTTCACCCTTTTTTGTCCTTATAGAAAAAATGAGATAGTATAATAATAATAATAATACTTTTTTGTCCACTATGTTATGTAAATAAATCTTCAGGGGGGTGATTCAGATTTCAAGAAGTTATTATTTTCTTCACTTTTATTCCCTAATAATTACTTTTCTGTAACAAAAACTCCGTTTCATCTGATAATAAGATAAACAAGGAAGGAAATATTAAAAAAAACGAAGTGAAAAGAAGATGTTATTATAAAATCTTTTTGTATAAAAAAATAAAAAAATAAAAGGGTTGAAAGAAGTCAATTAACAATAAAAAATAAAGTTAGTTAGTTAAATATCAGTTTATGTATTTCAGATGAATTTTTAAATGGCAAAAATCATAAGTTTAACTAGAGAGGTATATAGATAGTAACGCAACAATATTGTCACCACAATTTTATAATATAATTAAAAAAATGCGTTAGGGTCTTCTGTGACAAGTGTTAACCTAGTAAGAATATAATCTCTTCAAAAAACACTTGAGGCCGATCGGCACGTGCACGTCTACACTACACACTTGGGTTCGGCTTTCTTTGATCAGGACCAAGCAAATTCGGGTCGGCTTTCGGCACGTCGGCAAAGCCGTTCAACAAGTCAACACTAATTCTATTAATTTAATTTATTTTAAAATTTATTTAATTAAATTTATTTTAGATAAGAAACTTACATGGGCTAGTCACCTAGAAAGAAGACTCAACAAAGCACTGGCTGCTTTCTGGGTGTGTAGAAGAGCTATAGGCCCCTCATGGGGTCTTAAGTCTTAAGCCTAAAGTGATACACTGGATATACACGGCCATGGTCAGACCAATTTTATCATATGCTTGTGTCGTCCGGTGGCCGAAAGTACTACTGACCACTACAAAGAAGCAACTAGAGCATCTTCAGAGGACAGTGTGTCTTGGAATACTAGGAGCGATGAGAACAGCACCGACCCTAGCTCTGGAGGTACTGGTGGGACTTCCCCCACTGGACCTGTATATCCGATTCGAGGCCATGATGGCCTCATATCGGCTTCACTGCATCGGCCTGTGGTGCGGCTACAATAGCAACAAAGGCCATGAAAATGCATATGGATCTTTTGATAGATAGGTGTCCTATGGCAATAATGATTCAAGATTATTGCATTGCAAGATGGCAATTTAGGAATTCTTGGAGTAATTTCTTCCCCTCGATACAGGATTGGGAGGAAAATAGGACGAACATTTCTATCACGGGAAAAGACGTGTGGTACACGGACGGATCACGAATAGAGGAGTTGTCAGGAGCTGGGATCTACTGTAAAGACCCTAGCTATGAGGAGAGTATAAGTCTTGGAAAACATGCTAGAGTGTTTCAGGCAGAAATATATGCTATCCTTGCATGTGCTCAGACTATTATGAGTCACACGCATGATGAAGATAAACAGATATATATCTGTTCCGACAGTCAGGCAGCGATAAAGGCACTGGCTGCACCCAAATGCACTTCCAAATTGGTCTTAGACTGCAAATAAGCCCTAGAGGCTATTTCTAGCAAAAACAAGGTACAAGTGCTTTGGGTTCCGGGTCACAAAGGAATCGAGGTCATCTAGCAAGACAAGGTTCCGGCTCAAATCCCTTGACACCCGAACCCATTGTGGGCATCTCTCGGTGCAACATAAAGACAGCACTGAAAGTCTCCTTGGTCAGAGAATTTCAGGAAACCTGGGATGAGTCACCCAGGATGATACAATCCAAATTATTTATAAGTGGACCCTCAAGACCCTCTTCAAGACTCGCCAAAAGCATATTGAGTCAAAACAAGAAATCTTGCCAGACTTTGACCGGATTTCTAACTGGTCACTGTCGCTTTAACAGGCACCTACAGCTACTTGGATTGGCTGACGAACGAGGATTGATTGTGCGGAGAGGATGAAGAAACTCCTTTACATCTAATTAGCCACTGCCCCGGGCTGCTAAATCGTAGATGGCTGTTCTTCGGTGAGGAAACCGTTCCTGTCAGGGAGCTAAGAAAAATAACCTCATCAAGATGATAGAATTTTGCCAAGGCATTAGAATGTTGAAGGAGTAGAGGGTCTATGGATTAATAGAGGGAAACCTTCTGCAACCCGGGTTTGTTCAAAGGACCCATCTGGTGGTCTATGTCTCTGGGATTAAGATTTCCCTCCGGTTTTGAAAAAAAAAAAAAAAAATAATAAAAATAAAAAAATAAAAAACCCTCTACTAACTAAACTTTCCACTAATGTATTGTGTATTCAGGAGTTTCTGTAGAAAATTTAGATTTTTTGGAGACATAAAGGTAATAACGAGGTATTTTATAACGAATCCCGTCAAGTACTTACCAACAAGCTACTAAAAGGGTTTCTTCAATCATAAAAATTCGTAAATCGTACATTATTTTATATATATAATTCAACTAAACTATGTGTAAAACATTGCACTTTGGAGACGCAAGGTGTGCATATATTATCCTTTTGCAACTTGTGTATGCACTTTTTTGGTTCTTTTCGTCAGATTCTTCTGAGGTAGGTAAACGTTAGCCATGTGTAAGGGTATGAACACAGTGGAGCCTAGCTGGTCGCTTACTCGCATACTCGCTTACAGACCGGAAAAGTTTTCCCGAAATCTTTATGGAGACGAACACAGTGGAGCCTGGCAGGTTACCTGGTTGGGTGCAGTAAGCATAGCAGCAGGCTTGAAGAATTCCTACCTCGATTGTTACATAGCTCTATGCGTAGTAGATTGGCCTCGAGTGTGGGCGCTGAACCTAAAAACAAGCTGCAATGTGTGTATGGCCCGCTACATGCTAGGTAACCAGCTAGGTAACATGCGACCTACCCTGCTACCAACCAGGCTCCACTGTGTACGGACATGTAGAAAATGGTTGAAGCGCCCGCATTCTAGGCCAATCCACTTCCCATAGAGCTATGTAACAATCGAGGTAGGAATTCTTCAAGCCTGCTGCTATGCTTACTGCACCCAACCAGGTAACCTGCCAGGCTCCACTGTGTTCATGCCCGTTAAGAAGCGCGGGTCAATTTTTTCAGCCTGTAAGCAAGTATGCGAGTAAGCGACCAGCTAGGCCCCACAGTGTATCTACCAAGTAACCAGCTAGGTAACATGCGACCTGCCCTGCTATCAACCAGGCGCCACTGTATTCGTACCCTAAGGCAGCTGATAGCTCTAAAGCTAGTATAGCAATAAATAGAAAATTATAAAATAATTTTACTATTTAAAAAAAACTAAATTAAATTATTATTATTAATTTTAAATTACATTTTAAGTAATACGAGCTTCGGAGGAAAGATATTTATATAACATTATATAAGAAATACAAGAAAGATAAACAATGCTATAAAATATACATTTTGAGTTTTAAAACATTTATGTATCTTTACTTACCGTAGATCTAAAAACTGTATGTAAAAAAGAATAATGCATGAATATAATGTTCGTTTATATATCTCCAAGAACTACTGCATCGTATAAAACTAGATTTCACAGTGGTATACATAAAATATTCTCAATGTTTTATTATTTTCTCTTCATTTCTTTTGTTTTGTTATTTATCTTTAGCTATACCACGGGGGAAAAAAATAGTATAAATATATTTATAAAAAAAAAGAAATAAAAATCTAATCGTAAAGCGACGTTCTTTTCAGCAGGTGCTGAAATAATAGAAAGAAAATTTCTATTATTTTTTTTTCACACCTTTCGGCTGCCACTTTTATATAGTTTTAAATAAATACAAATTTATTTTTAGAACTATTGAAACAAAGAGAAAGATATTTCACATTATTTTATAACTATTATAATAAATATATAATAAAGAGTCAATGAAAATAACTCTCGCTGTCCTGTTGAAATTTAATTAATGTAGACGGCATGTTGCCTTTATTTAATTTTAAAATAAATTTAAAATTTTGATCTGACATTTTAAATCCGAATATTTTAGACGAGTTCATTAACCAGTAAAGTCGTTTTAAGAAGCCATATAAAGTTTATATAAGCTATATTTAAAAAAAAAAGGTTATTACAATGGCATGAAAAATGCAAATGCCAATTAATGGAGTTCTATTGTCCAAACACAACGAACCTATTCTGAAGTCCAACTCAAACTGTTTCTTGAGAGTAATATTTTAAATTTTAAATATTTTGGTAAGAGAAAACTTGTTTTATATTACAAACTTTGCGACGGATAAAAAATTCTTTAAAATTAATTTATGAGATTTTGATATAACTTTACACGTTTTGTCCAAAAAAGTGGTTTTTAAAAAATTATCTGTCTGTCGTCTACGCAGACGCGTGGAGGCTAAACTGATGAGCCGATTTTGACGAAATTTGGCATACATGTTCAGAAAAATAATACCCCGACGCTAGATCTAGAAATTTAGTTTTAGCTCTAAATATAGGGGCGCTAACCCCCAAGAAATATAGATTTTTTTACATACTCAGTCAAAATTAAGCATTTTTGGCTTAAAATCTTTAGTGTGATCCTCTAATTAAACCTTCAACTTGAATGAAGTTTTATACGTCTCCTAATAGTAATAAAAGTTTTATCTTGGAACTTTTTACAGTTTTAAACATTTCAGCAGCCCCCCCCCCAAAAAATATATAAAATAAGTCCTTTAATACAATAAAAAAATAAGACAGTTAACAGAGGTAAATAAAACAATTTCGTAAATGGCACACAGGGGACTATGGGTCCCCGATTCTAATTCTAATGAATACTGAAAGAAAACTATAACTGATAACATAGGTATTTTTATCAGTATTTACACAGAAAGGTTCAAAGGTAAATTAGAAGGGAGTCTAGAGGGGGGTTTAGAGAAATACAAGTAAAACAAGAAAAAACTTAATTATAGTTTGTATGGGGTCTGTGGCACCCTAATAAGTCGTTCTAGGTTTAAATAAATTATTAATATTGTTAAAATTACGATATTTTCTTTTAGATATATTTTCCTGTATTTTTTTAGGTTTTTGTTTCACCTAAAATAACTTGTGTTGAAAGATAATGCCTAAAAAGGCCTATATAACTGGATAGCCTAGATATTCGTATACAACGCAATAAGAAAAAGCACAGCTGTCGAGCCATTTTTTCCATTTTAATATTTAATGTCATACAAAGAAGCATCTTTTTTTCTCGTATTGTTGTCTTTGAAAATGCCTCTACTCTAATATTTCATTCTATTTCGCTTTTCTTTTTCCAAAGTAAATGTTATTGGACTAAAGGTTCTTTCAATCATATCTTCATATCATCCCTGTCAAAAAAATACAGTCAATAACTTTATTAAATTTATGAAAATGGCTCTTTTACTGTTTTCTTTTACCCGCAGTTTTTTTTCATTTTGTTCATTTATTTAAATTTAAGTTTCAGAAATATTCACAAACACACACACATATATATATATTATCTAATGAGGATATCCCTACCGTCGATACTTGCTTGATCTGGAGATCACTGGACCGGTTTCGGCTAAACGCCATCGTCAGCAGAGTCGAAGTCTCTCGTAGCACTCGACACACTCATCGAGTCTACATGAGAGAATGAAGTTGGAAAGGTGGAGGTAGATGAAGATATATATACAAAAGAAGTAGGATATGGAAAAACCCGTGAGACGGGGGTGTCTGGTGCAAAGACGGCGAAAAAGCAAGAAACCGGTCCAGTGATCTCCAGGTCAAGCAAGTACCGACGGTAGGGATATCCTCATTAGATAACATACGAACTTGCGGTACCAACTCAAAATTCGATATATATATATATATATATATATATATATATATATATATATATATATATATATATATATATATATATATATATATTCGATATATATATATATATATATTTATATATGCGCCAGTGAGAGAATATACAATTTCTCCTTCTCATAATTTTTTTTTTTAACTTTATTGTTATTACATCTGAAATGATATGTCATAATTAACCCATTGTTGATCCCACAAAAGTTTCAGCTTTCTGTGCCCATTTGATTCTCTTCCACATGCGCACAAACATACATTTATTTTCACCTATATCATCAAAAGTACCTATCTAATTTCTATGAAATTTGAATGGTTTGTCGAAAGTAGCTTACAAATGGGCCCATATTAATTTTAACCGTCTTTGCCCCTTAAATTTTGCTAAATTGATACTTTAATTAATGTAAAAAATTAAAATAATAATGGATTTTAATAGTATAAAGTCATAAATGGTTCAAAATAGAACACGAAGAAGGTAAATGCCACACTAAATGGTAGATTATTTTACTTAGGACCATGAAAATCAAATTATCCACATACATGAGCGGGGACGTAGCCACTCTCCACCTACCACATATTCTTTGGGGGGGGGGGGGGGGGGGGTACACTCAAAAATGAACTGCAACTCGAAATTCTAGATTGATATTAGTAATTAAGGTTTATGCACACTATCTTTTGGACTATATTGTTCTATATGGTTAAATCCAAAACACAAAATTACAAGATAAAAAGAACTTTTTTATATACTACTTTTTTTAATTTTCTGTCATAAATCATAAATTTTAAACCCGTCAAAATGAAGATCGTAAATATGCGATATGACAAAATAAATAAAATAACTTGTGGATTTTTTCCGAACTAACTTTCCATACAGCAAAATTTGCTGAAAACTAATTAAATTCTGCTGAAAGATGGCTAAAAGTATTAAAATAATGCATGTCATCGTGTTCTGAGCTATTCTAAAAGTTTCAAATGTCTAGCTATTCGGGAAGTTAGTTAGAAATCGATTGCCATATTTGTACCGGACAAACAAACAAACAAACAAACAAGAAAGCAAGCTAATAAAAACGTAGTAAAAATACAAAATTTTGATATTATTGAATATGGAAAATAGATAATCATCGAATACACAAAATAAATAACATTTTAAAGACACTTATTTAAACCGACTGATAAAATTTCTCTGGTTAAAATCCATAAAAAAATATTAATTTTCGATAAATCTCCAGACAAAAGTTTTTGTTTTTTAAAATTATGTATAAATAATGCTATTTTATAATAAATTACATGGGAAATACCTCCCGGATACTGTAACGGCTTTAAGGGATCTCTGTCGTTAATTATTAATTGGAAATCCGGCAAAAAGGGTTTAACTGGATTTTGCTATATTAAATGTTCATCTGGTTTTTAAATCGGATAAATATATATAATTCATTTTTGTCTGATTATTCATTAGATAATAAATAACAAAGAGATAGAATTAATTAGAAGCCTTTAGGGAAAGTGTTTTTGATTTAATTTAAATTTATTAAATATTTTCAAATGCTTTATATCCTCTTTTCTAAGTCCATTCTGCTTTCCCGGGACAAATAGTTTATATTTCAAAATTAACAAATTAATAAAGCTAAAAGATGTCAAACGGGGACTATTACAACAATCATATAATATGTTTTCAAAGAAACCTGCAGAATGGGGGCATTGAAAAAAAAAAAAAAAAAATACTTAGGATGATAAAGTTTTTTCAATGTTTCTAGAATAAATATTAAAAATTAAGTCAATTTAGTGATACAATATTCTGCCAATCAGTGAGGTTCATAGCTTCCTCGCATCCAATCCTGTTCATTAATGATGTTTAAGCCTTACGCCCAATTATTGTATTATTTATTTACCCCCCCCCCCCCCTCTTTGATGCGCGTGGAACCTAAGCTAATAGGCCAATGTTGGTGCAATTAATCATACAGGATCAGAAAAAAACATATCCCGAAAATAAATCGAGAAATGCATTTTAGCTCAAAATTTGGGGGAGCTAACTTCCAAACAGTAAGAACTTAAAAACAATTATTTTTGACAATTTTGATTAAAAAATTATAAATTGTTCAATTTAATACGAATTTTACCATATAAATCGTTTTTTCGGTATGACTCTTAACTTCCGAGGTAGTGATAAAAATAAATCTGGTTTATTTAACATGTAAAACTCAAAAACTTGTTTAGCATTTTTAAATAAGATTAAAAATAATAAATTAAATGGGATGTTGTGGGGTTTAATTTTATCATCAATTACTTCGTTTCCATGAGTTTTCAAAACCCTTTTGAAAACTGTTTTGTTTTCAAACCAAAAGTGATTCTATGAGGAGTTTTCAAAACAGTTTTCACGTCAATTTTGAAAAACTATAAACTCCCAGACTAGTTATATAGTTAAGTCAGGTTATCATATATCTCTGCCCGTCATACCACCTGCGCAAGTCTCAATTCTGTTATAAATTAAATACCTATTTCTATGCTATATTTTGAAAAAAGTTTCTTTACAAAACCAAAAATGTTCTGTTTGAAATCACTTTTTCCATGGGGTTTTGAATACCAAAACCATTTTCAAAACGGTTTTGAAAACTCATAGAAACGTAGTAATTATCAAAATTAGAAAGTTTTATCAGACTGATTTTTCAAATCTGTCAAAATTGTTTTTGATGTTTTTACATGTGAGTAAAAGGATCAACTATTAAGCAATAATAAATATTCGCCACTGTTAAAATTAACATGGGACAATCTGTGGGCTAAGTTCAAAAAACCATCAAAATATCTTTAAAATCGAATGAGTTTGTGCACATGAGAAATAGAAATGTGGGCAGAACGTTGAAAATTAGGCTAGAAATGGCAAATTATGCTTCCTAATTTGATCAAAATCGGTAGAGTAGTTTTTAAGTTATATATTATGCTGGTTCGCAAAAATTGAGCGAGAGACAGACAGACAGACCGATAGAAGACCGATATGGTGGTTCGTAAAAGTATTGAACCAGAGACGAGGCATAAAATACATTTTTTTCAAAATTACTCAAATGCTTTCATTACCTTCGGTGTAATCGGAAGGAAAAATTAAACAAATTGTAAATAGACTGCCAATTAGTGTGGCACATAGCTTCCTCGCATCCTATCATGTACTTTATTGTTATATTAGAGTATTGTTATATTGTTTATTGTGTAAAAACTATTAAATATAGTTTTAGCGATCTTTAACACTTCATAGCGGTGTCGCAGTTGGTTTTACTAAAAAAATTGTATTTGAAAAAAATGTTTGTCTCATTGAATAGATGAAGTTAGATTTTTTCCCCAACCTAAAATTCCAATTTTAAATTTGAAGTTCGCGTTTACGCGAGCGTTGTTCGTGAACGCTTGGACGGATAACGTTGTCCAACGAACTCGTCCTGGGCATTGGAAAATGAACATGTCTACCAAATTTCATCAAAATCGGTAGACATGTACTCAAGTTATCGTCGCATGTTTCATAATTCGCGGACACACAGACCGACAGACAGACAGACACGAGACCAAAAATGTTGCCTGATGTCTGAAACGGATTTCTGTCTTGGAATTTTTTAAATCGGAGACATAAAAGTTTTTCGTTCTCAAAAGTGAACACAATGCTTCCGTTACCTTCGGTAAGCTCGGAAGCAAAATATCATCATTAATTATACCGAGGTACAATTTTAAGTGGTAAGGAGAATAAAATTAAAATAAAGTAAAATCCGTTGAAATCTCAAAAGCTCGGAAAATGTAATACGTTTTATTTACTTTTACACTCCATTATCTTTTGACTGGCATGACACTAGTTGGATGGTGTTTATCAAAAACGACTCAACCCACACTCATTCCGAATTGAGAAAATGGTAGGTTTGTGTTCACAACTGAACTTTTCCATTTAATAAATACTACAATACTTTTTAGAAAGATTTTTTTTGTTCTTATTAGGTATTATTAAATATCATCACTTAAAGATTAAACCTTCATTACAGGATAATGTTATAATTAATTTATTTAAAAAAATACTTATTACAAAGCGATTTACACTCCTTTTTGGTTCACATAAATGACTCAACCCACAAATATTGTGGGTTAAGTCATTTTAGAAACTGTTAGTGCTGGTTAGATCCTATTTTAAAAAGAGAGTTAAAGTCACTTGATTCGTTATTGCAAAATAGCTGAGCTACTTTGTATCATTTCGTTTACGCGTTATAATTACTTAATTCCATATTGTAAAATATTACTCTTGGGTTCTCCAAAACCAAACTGTCAAAAAAGAATTAAACTTGCTTTGATTCCTTACTGAATTATGGAAATTATGACGACCCCTTTTCCACCTTACGGTAAAAGTAATATTGATGAAAGTTAATCTTTAAAATAATGTAATTAAA
The DNA here is from genome assembly GCA_951217055.1 of Gerris lacustris. Taxonomy (NCBI): domain Eukaryota; kingdom Metazoa; phylum Arthropoda; class Insecta; order Hemiptera; family Gerridae; genus Gerris; species Gerris lacustris. Next base: position 60,293,947 of record OX578284.1, read on the forward strand.
AGAAATAATAATAAAAACTATTGATTACTGATTATTAAAAATAGACTGCCAATTGGTGTGGCACATAGCTTCCTCGCATTCTATCACGTACTTTATTGACTATGCTTTTACAAGCCATTATTGTTTAATTTGTTTAATTGATTTCCCCACAATTATTTGTTTGTTTGTTTTTATTTAATGTGTCAAAATTGTTTTGATTTTTTACTTGAATTAAAGTATCAATTAAGCAAAAGTTAAAGAGCGCAGACGGTTCAAATTAATCTAGGGCTATCTGCAGGCTACTTTCGATAAACTATAAAAGTTTCATACAAATCAGATAAGTACTTTTGAAGCTATAGGTGTAAATAAATGTATGTTTGTGCGCATGTGGAAGAGAAACAAATGAGCGCAAAAGGTTGAAACTTTTATGGGACCAAAAATGGGCTACTCGTGAGCAACCACCCAAATTTCATTAAAATTGGATGTATCGGATGAAATCGGAGACCTAAAATTGTTTCGTTCTTCAGAACGATCACATAGCTTCCGTTACCTTCGGTAAGGTCGGAAGCAAAACGTAAAATTAGAACGAGTAAAAAATATTGTAAAGATTGTTATTTAATTAAAATAATAACAATAAAATAAAATAATAGTTATTTATAACTCTAGGCAGCAAAATGAATTTTACTGACGAGTGATTAAGTTTACCTCCGAGCAAGGGCCAGGAAAGGCTATGAAAATTAACTGCCGAATTAAAGCCGAGGCAGGCAATATACACGAGGCAGAAATGCTTCCTTTGCTACTGCTGCCTTGTTGCATACAATATTTTATCTACTCACTCTATTTAGATGGAAGTTTTAAGATTTAAATAGAAGCATAGGTAAAAATATTAATGCATTAATATAATATAACATTGCTTTGTAATAAAGCTAAATTAAAATGAAACTAAACACACTCACACACAAAAACAAATGTTATAACACGCACTGGTAAACGCACCACTGTGCTTTCTCTGCCTATGCAGGGAAATATTTCCCTGCATAGGCAGAGAAATATTTCCGTGACTGTTTCAACTACTTTTCTGCCTGATTTTAATATTTTAACGACAAAGCAGCGAAATAGTACTTTTCAGCCTAAAAACAGTTAAGTAATGCTTAATTTTGCTGCCGTGAGTAGATAAACATATTATTCGTCGTTTTGTTCTTCATTTTCTTACTTAAAGTCAATTTCTGACCCATATCCTTCCATGACATATTTCGCTATTAGTTTTATAATATCTTTCACATCTTATTTTTTTTCATTTTACATCGTCCTTCCAATGGGCCAACGAATGTTCATTTCGATTTAAGAGATTGGTACCACATCAGAAGTTTTGTTTTTTACTTTCTTTGAAATGTCTACTTGTTGGACAGGACCGTTTACGTCGTTTTTAAAGTACAAAGTCAGTGGAGTAGATCTTTGCAGTTCAATTTCTTGGGTCTGGAGCCACGATACTTTATTTTTGGTGACATCTTTTTTACGATTTGTAATGGCACCCGTTAATTTATCTGCAGAAAAAATATCTTCTTTTCTTAGCGTAACAACTTTTTTCTGCATTCCAACATTACTTTAATGTTGTCGCTTGGCTAATAAATTATTAGTAGCTTTTAATACTACGATTTTGACCATCACAACTGCCTGACCATAGTATCAGTGCTTTCGCACGAACGCGTTCATTAATGTATTTTATTAGACAAGAACCCACCTCCAGTGTGCCTCTGCCTGCGATATCTGCTTTCAATATGTAAAATGTTCCTTATAAAATGCTTTTTATTTATAATGTTGTGGTAGGTATTATTAATCACTTACCTAATATAATAGCACAAAAAATAAAAGGTACAAGAACAAGAGCACAATCTGGAAAAACCAAACAAATTCGGTATCATAGCCTAGCTATTTAACCTTCCATGGGTTAAATTTGTGTTGCGAATTGAAGTTTTGGGACACGGCCTACTTGATCGTGGGTTGATTCCTGAGCTTGAGTCTTTATTGAAAAATAGTTTAACAAAATGTGTTGTTTGGAACTTTATTGTAAATTGTAAATGGGAGATATGCCATTTTAGTATAGTTACTTGGCTTCGAATAATTCACTTGACTCTTTTTAGCAAAATTGATAGTAAGCAAATCGTAAAACAAATACAATTTAAAGTTACTTAAATCCTTTTTGAGAAACAAAGAATTACAATACTTCAACTTTCAATATCTTATTTTCTATTTTTTGTTATTATTATTATATTTTAAAGGTTGAAGTCCTATTGAAAAACGGCCAGTAAACCATAAATAATAAGGAAAAAGTGTTAACCCAAAAAATTCAATTTTGTGGGTTAAGTCGTTTTTGATAAACACCATCCAGTTATGAATAAAAATTCAATTAAGGAAATAAAATATACAGGCACGAGTTACTTGCTAAGTTATACCTAATTTCGACTGCTTCCGCTTTCCTCTTTAAATTTTAAAATTGATAATTCACATAATATTATAAAATTCTGTAAAAATATTAGAGGTGAAAAATATAAAAATAATTACAAAAGCTTTAAATTAGCAAAGAGGGGATGATACATAAAATGGGAGGGGGGATGACTCATATTAGCAACCCGGGTGCAGGAAACCGAATAATTTAAATGGGATGTTGAGTCAGGAAAGTTTCAACACAATGTGTCACAATTCCTAAACATAAATCTCACTGGACTGAGCATTCTATTCATGTCGGATGTCGAAAGCTCAGTCTCAGTCTACTTTGTCTACATCACTCTTATATATAACATTAAACACTGAGATGATTAGCATTGTTAATTTGAACAGTTAAAAGTAGATAACAACTAAAATGAACTAGAGAGGAAAACTACTATTTAATAATCATAGAACAGAGGTCCAAGGTTTATACGGAAAAGCGTGGAGCTGGGTTTCCCAAACTCTGTGCCGCGAGGTCGATCAACTATAAAATACACGGCAAACTAGTTATTTGTTAATTTGTACTTAATTTAGTGAATGATTCCGCGTTATATCTCAAATATTATAATAATTACATAGCTTTATAAATTCTGTGAAATATTAGAGATGGAATTATATGAAATTAAACAGGACCGCAGGATATAGAGTAAAAAATAATAAAATCTAATTAGAACTAAATTATGCCTTTCTGTAGAAGTACAGTAGTTAAAAATGTAATATTATGTAGTTTTATTAATTTTCCTTACTACATATGGTGAGAAAGGTATTGTTTTAACCCAACAAATTGTTTTTTTTTTTTAATAGTCCGTTTTGGGTGTTTTTAAGACCTCCTGAGTGGTTTTCAGCATGACGTCTGTATGTATGTATGTGTGTGTATGTTATCATCGTAGCGCCCAAGGTTTTTAACCTAGAGAGTTGACACTTGGCAGGAGAATCAGTCCTTACCTGTAGTGATGCCGCCCGGAAAATCAACTTTTTCCTCTACCTTGAACCCAGTTTGCTGAGTCAACAAAAATCGTAAAAAATTGAAAATGGTCCTGATCGACTTGCAATTTAGCACGATGTACCTCTCTGTTTGACAAACAAGCCCACTAAATTTCATTTTGATATTGGCCGCCATTTTGAAGTTATCAATTTTTGAATTTTGAAACTTTGACGGTTAATAATACCGAAAGTATAAATACATTTTACATATAGCATATCGTTGGAACCGGCAAAAATTAAGGAACAAATATAAAAAAAAAGATGAAATTTCATTAATTAGTTTAAAAGATATAAGCGAATATAATTATTTATTAGTGCGATAGTTTTGATGACGTCAAAGTTTGTTTACATACCTGTCAAAATTCAAATAATTGAATAAATGACATAAAATAAATAAAAATAATGTATTAACATTATTTAAAGAGACCACTTAAGAGGCCTCCGAAGTGAGGAAAAGTTCCGAGGTACCCCGTACCCGATTTTTTGTTATGAGAGTATGTTTTTATCAGGTAAACTGTCACGCTACAAGTAAAAAAACACGCTCACCCTTATCACCAAACCCTAATCTTGCACCTATTTCTAGTAATTTTAGTTAAAATTAATAATAAAAAAAAATAATAAAAAGATAAGTAACAAAAATTGTATACTTGAAGTAAATATTTTATTTATTCATCATAAGCCTGAAGACGGTAAAGAAGAAGTATTGAAATAAGCAGCGTCTAAGTAAAATAACTGCCTTACTATCAAGTATTTATAAACATTTTAATAAGTGTTCCCATAAAAATCATGGTAACTGAGTATGATGTATAATAGCCAAAATACCAAACATTTAATTTTCAAACATTTTCTGGGGGTAGCCCCCCCCCCCCCCCCCCGGGGGGGGGGGATATGGTATACCCCAGACTCCTAGTAAGTGAGAGGCCCATTAGACCTATAGACCTGGGGCCCAAGTTGGTTCACAGCGGACCTGCAAAGAAAGAAATATGTGTGCTGCGGCTATTGGCTATTTTTTGTACAAGTTTGGGAAACACTGGCTTAGAGCATGGCTGCTACCAAAGGATTTTCATTGGAAATTCAAACGCACAGCTATTAACAATAGGATTTTTAACTGTCATAATTCGACGGAATATTTACAAACTGTTAGGGGCAGAATGATTACTGGTGAGGAAAAGCGAAATACTTTTTAACTTTTCATAGGTCAAAGTTTATAGAGGTAAGCGGAGATAAGCTCAGTTTGTAAGCCGAGGGAAGTTCCTTGGTATGGATACGAAGTGGGATACCTGGAATTTTCATCAGGTTTAGAAAAGGTTTTTCATTGTTTACAACTTTATAAAAGAAGCAGGCCAAATGCAGGCAGAATTATCATGATTTCTACGAAAAATAAAGTAACCTATCTTCTCTGTTTAAGTTATCAGCTTCAACAAATTCATTGGCTTCTCTAACTATCCTGCTAATAACCGACAACGAAGACTTGTAAATGTTATTAAATTACCAATTTATTTGCAAGTAATTAAGCTTTCATTATTATAAAAGAGCAAGATTGTAAACGGGAAATAAAGAAATGGTTGTTCAACTTCCTTAGAAATAAATTTTGAGACGCGCGATTCACTCGAAAACCCTACTACTTCATCTAGTCGAATATCTACCACTTTCTAGCAACTCAATCGTTGAAGCATATTTGTGTTAGTTTCTTGAGCCTCGGTTACGATACCCGAGCGGTAAGTGGCACTTGCTACGATAAGAGCCAAAATAATAGGAAAGTCAGTATTTTCCATTAGTTTTTAACATGGTGTCATCCAGTAAAGTAACTAAACTCTGGGGGGTGAGCGAAAATTTAAGTCTAGGGTGAAAGTAAGTGGCAGGCGGCAACATATTTCGCTCAGACGCTCGTGCTTATCATAGCACGAGCGCCCTCTACTTCTATTGAACTCAATGTAAACATAAACGTGAGAAGCACCGCTCTGCCGCTCACCACTTTTATCGTAACTAGGACTTTTGACATTTTCATGTCTAGGCTGTGGCACATGAACTCGAAAAGCGTTACTAAAAGTAACGCTAAGAAACTTAGAAAAGTGTAACAGGGAGTTAAAAAGATAGGAGGCGTGCAATCCAGTCTCCAGCTGTAGGGCGTTCCCCTGACGCGCTTTGTAGGGTCGAAGAAAGTCGAAAAGAGTTCCACTGCTACTAGGAAAATAGACAGTTGCAAGAGGTAGTTCGTAGTTGCATAGTCTAGCCTAGTCTATAGGGTTGTAGAGAGAGCCATCAGCCTTCCCCCCGCAGGCTCGATATGTAAGGGGCTACATCTTCAGCTTGCGCGGAAACTAGCTCTACGCCCTGACTTCTTTTCTCTCCCAGCGCCCCCCCCCCCCCTCCTCAACTACAACTTCTGTTCTACTGCTCCAATTTGTACCGGACAAACGTTTCAGTATGAAATTAAATCCTAGGTCTTAAAATCCATCACCGAAAATACAGGAATCCAACTTACACCTTTAATATAGAAAAAGGCTATACATTTCTAGGGAATTTACAGCTATGTCTTTTCATGCCAAGTTTATTTAATATTTAATTTTTTTTCTCTAGTTCAAATTTTCAAAGAAGATGGATGGATTATTTTTGTATGAATCCAGCCCACCACCAGTTAGCTTAATGGGAAATAACCCGTTTTCGTATAAATGTGTAATACGATAAAAGCAAACGTACGAAATTCCGGCCAAACCGGTAACTTAGCTCAGATCAATCTTGTTAAGACCTGCTTTTCTTTCCCCCTCCCTCTTTAAGATCGAGTAGGGACCCGCAAGTAAATCGGGGGAAGGTTCGAACCCTTTTCTTTATAGATTTATTCCCTGTGAAAACATTTTTAACAATGTGCCTCACGTAACCGTCATAACTCAGAAAGGCTAAGGTCGGTAGTGCAAGAAAAAGGGTAGAGGGGAGGAAAAAACCACATCTTCAAGGGCCATTAGTAGGACTATTAGGCACCAACAGACACCCTCCTTATACTTCAACCGGGGGGGGGGGGGGGCTACCCCTCCTTAACACTTATCGGTGTTAAATCAAAAAATGGGGCAACGAGGAAAAAGAGCATTTTTCCCAGAGGGTTTTTTCTACCCATTTAAACGGGAAAAAGGAAAAGGTTTTTGTCAAGGAAAAATAGCCCTTTCTAAGAATAATTATTTAAAATTTGTGTAGAAAAAAAAGTTTACTTAAAATTAAATGATCTACTTTGAACGTTATCCACCTAATTTATTGAATAAGTTTCTGAAACAATAAAATTGTTGATGCAGGACACGGAGTAGCCAGAAATTAGATTTTTAATTCTCTTTACTATGTATCACGTAGGAAATATTATTTTATCAGATAAGGTGCTGCCGTTTATAAGAAGCTCAGCTTGCATTGAGTAAATTTTCCGTAAGAAAATAAATTTGAAGAAGAGACCCATAATAAAGAGCTAAGTAGGTACTAAAGGTCGGATTTGATGTGCTTAAAAAATGGATTATTAACATGTTTAAGTCCAAACCCTAGGAATTCGCAAATAATGAACTCTATACAATGACTTCTGAGAAATCACTTAGTAAAAATGAAATATCCGGAAGCTCATTAACGAACGGTTACATCAAGCTTTTGAATTCACAGATCAAGAAATGTATGGACAAGACTATCCGTTTGAATAAAGATGTGGAAACGTACGGCAAAAGAAGCATCAATGCTTCTGCAAACTGTAGACTAAAATACTACGAACGAAATAAAATGAAATTAGCAGCCTATACTATACGATACATCTGCTCCATAATTTGATTTATAATTCTTAATTTAAAGCACTGTGTTCAATAACTTGCTACTGGTAAAGCATTGGCAAGACTGGACAAGCCTATAATTTTACATAGTGTAAAATAATGAAATAAATTCAAACAAAATCATTATTGTTAAAACATTCTGTAGCGTAGGTTTCCTCGGCCGCAGAGCCTAATAAATCTGGCTCTTAGATTATGTGACTCCCGAAGTTTTGAACCAATTCTCAAGAGTGTTCCCAATGATAATCCATGTAATAGGATCATTCTCATGTTAATCCCAGTAATGAGACCATTCTCAAGAGTCTTGAGATTTTGAAAATCCCGAAGTTTTGAACAAATTCTCAAGAGTGTTACCAATAATAATCTATGTAATAGGATCATTATCATGTTAATCACTGTAATGGGATCATTCCTAAGAGCATTTCTCATGGTAATCCATGTAATAGGATCATTCTCACGTTAATCCTTGAAAGGAGATCATTCTCAAGAGTGTTCCCATTGATAATCCCTGTAATTGGATCATTATTAGAGTATATCTCATGGTAATCCATGTAATTGGATTATTCTCATGTAAATCCCTTTAATGAGATCAATCTCAAGAGTGTTCCTCATTGATAATCCCTGAAATAGGATAATTCTTAAGAGTATTTTTCATGGTAATCAATTGTAATAGGATCATTCTCATGTTAATACCTGTAATGTGATAATTTTCAAGAGTGCTCCTTATAATAATCCTTGTATGGAGATCGCTCTCAAGTGTTATAATACCATTAATCCCTGATAATCCCTCATTATAATCCCTGTAATGACTTCAAAACCAAGGGATTCACAAAATCTCTGACAGACAAAAATCAGACACCTCCGGATGATCTAGATTTAAGGTTAAATAATAATACATTTCAATAAATATTAATTTCCACCTTCATTTATACTATTTACAAGATATAAAAAATGGTATCATATTTTTAAAAAACCGTTTTAAATTTTAAAGTTTATATGATTTTTTATAAAGTAAAAAGATACATCACGTTTCATTACTAATTATAGAATTAAAAACAGAACTATTCTAAATATAAACATTTTCCTAATTCTTCGTTCACCTAAATATTTCCTATAAATATTTATCTTTTGTAATATTTATAACGTGAAAAAAATAGATGGGATATTTTTACAAAAAAGAAATAGGGATGCTGTCCGTGACCTCCACTATTTCTTTAGAAAATATGTTTCTAAGTGTTCTCCCCTCTTTTGTGCCAAAGTGAAAATTAAAATGAGGTGGAAAATTCACTTCAAAGGAGAGAATCAACGTGTCAACCTCAGTCGATTTAAAAAAAAAATACTTAGGTTGTTAAAATAGAACGAACATAGAAGCAAAATGCTTTAGAAAAGCTTTAAAAAAAAAGTCTAAAAAGTTATAGAGACAAAATGTTTAAAGTACCAATCAAATAGTATATAAATACCCCCAAGAAAACGTAAAATGGAGACAACGAAAACGATTGTTCAATTTTTTTAAATTTTTACTTGAAAAAACAAGTAATAATAAATTATTATTGGAAGCGAACTACAAATAATTTTTTTTTTTTTTTTTTGGTATGATTTTTTGTTAATGTTATACTAAGAAAGTATTAATTCAAAAAATAATGTAGTTATTTCTATAAATGTAAAAAAAAATTACCGTTGAATGCAATTCTAGTTCATTTTTGTTCTTTTATATTTTAGGGAGATTTTCCAACTTCGTAGAAAGTCTACAAATTCGTATTATATTTTATCTACGATTGATACGAAATATAAACATTATATCTCTGTTTAGATGCGTAGAAAGTGATTGTTTACGTACTTGTATTCATTGCGCATGCGCGTCTCATAGTTCTGAAGAATTCCTCTTCTTTACCACGCTAGCGCGGTAAAGAAGAGGAATTCTTCAGCTTTACGCACGATTAGCTAGTTTGTTTACATTTAACAAAACTAATTTGCTATTCTTTTATTAAAGTAACTGTTTATATCGAGTTATTAGTGAAAAACAATGAATGAATCAAGTGGCTTTTACGAAAATGTAGAGAATAATACTCCTCCAGAAATAATTAATTCGGCAAAAAATACAACTCAAGATTAATGCCATCTTTAACAAGATAAAAGATACGAACTTACACACAGCAAGTTTATTTTTTTCTGTATTAATTACTTCAATCTAACAATCGTAGATAAAGTACGGTACGCAACTAGTGCGAAAACGGCATTTTGCATTGCTCGTGTGGTATTACTACCCTCGCTGTCGCTCGGGTGCAAACTCCACACTCGCATGCATAATGCTACTTTCCGCACTCGACGCGTAATGTACTATTACCACTAGAACCCTAGATTTTAGATAACAGCAAACTGCAAACTAACTCTGTCACCCAACAGCCCTTGGAGGGCCGTTGGGCCGACCAAAAGGCATTTATACAACTGTATAATAGTATAAGTGGTTATAAGAGGTATCCTATATAAGACCTACGAAATATGCCCGGTGTGTAATCTAGGAGAGTTAGAGACTTCGTCTCATATATTTCTTAAATGCTCAATCTATCAAACAAAGAAAAGCATTCATGCAAATGCATCTTGAAAGCGATGAATTTTCTGACATTACTAATGTAGCCAACTCTATCCTTTGCCATAATTCTAAGAAAGCCTCTCACATTTTTTATTTTATTTGTAATGTTCTTAAAAATAGGTTTTTTATAAAAAATTTATAATAATTTTTAAAATATAGATATTATAATAAAAAAAAATCGGGTACGGGGTATCTCGGAACTTTTCCTCACTGCAGAACTGGGGGTGGTCAGTACATGGATAGGTGACCGTTTTGAACTGAGTGTTTTTTTTATTATATTTTTTAAAAAAATATATATATATTATTTTTAATATATTTTATTTAATTGTTTGAATCTTGGCGGTATTTTGACAGACGTAAACAAACTTTGACGTCATTAAAATTATGGCACTATTTGCTGATGCTATCGACTGATTTTTCTGCAGAGTTTTAACTCTCTAGGTTAAATACCTTGGGCGCTACTATGATAACACACACACACACTTAACATACACACATACATACACACATACATACATACATACAGACGTCATCAAACACCCAAAACGGGTAATTCCGTTGAAATGTCGAAAAAAAAAATGTTTGGTTAAAACAGTACTTTTCCTTCTATAGGTAGTGAGGAAAAGTAAAAAGATGGATATAATTTATGATTCTGTTTTTCTTTTTCTAAATGGTTTACTTTACTTTATTAGGCCGCCGTAATCTAGTTAATATTCATAAAAATAAGAATACTGTGTGTAGCTCTATCACTTAAAAATTAGTTACTGTGAAGTCAAGTTAACAAGAAAATAAAGATATTCTAACGTCAAAATTCCATCACAAAATTATGATAATTAATAATCATAATAAAAATAAAAAAATAAATAATAATAATTATACAATTGCTTAACGAAAATAAAATAATGGTGGAAACCTATCACCATTATATATATGATTGATAACAATATTATTATTTTTTTTATAAAAAAAAAAAAAAAAAAAAATTATAGTTTAATATATTTTGTTGCTTGGAATTAGAAGCTTCACTTACCACATTTTAAATCTAAAGCTTTAGATTCTCCTTCTTTTACTCTAAATAATTGAAAAGATAAGGATTAAAAATCATAAGGGAGGAAAGGATTAAGAAAGTTACTTAGTAGACTATCAAAATGAACAATATTTAACATAAAATGTTAGAATGAAGAATGAAACGAAGGATATAAGAATATCTGGTATATATATTTTTTTATCTACTTGCGGCAGCAAAATTAAACATTACTTAACTGTTTTTAGGCTGGAAAGTACTATTTCCCTGATTTGTCATTAAAATATTAAAAACAGGCAGGAAAGTAGTTAAAACAGTCAGGAAAATACTTTCTCTGCCTAGGCAGGGAAATATTTCCCTGCCTAGGCAGAGAAAGTAACAGTGTTTACCACTGCGTGTCATAACCTCTTATTTTGGCATGAACAGTTAATACTATTATCCCTATCTTATAACATTATATATTATTGTTAAATAAGTAATATTTAATAATAAATAAACGTTTTAATAATAAAATAATTTGTTTATATTTGTTAATTCTGTTAAATAAGTTCAATGATTAGTAGATCTTTAATTAAAAAAATAGTAGAGTCACTGACTAAACTGTAGGATCATGTAAACATTGAACATCCATATTATTTTTATTATTGCAGTCTTTCTAGATTAGACAAGCTACTTTTCTTGATGTATCCTAGTTACTTCTTTTCTTTTAAACAATAGAAGATATCTTTAACACTTTTATTAATTTTTTAGTAAAAATATAAATAAATATTCTATATTGCGTGCATTATTCATTCAGAAGTTATGTGTGTTATAAACGTGTGTTTTGTTGTTATAGATTGAGTTTGCTTTTCACTTATTGTTATTATTCCCAAGTTTCTTATTTGAACATTAATTTTAGTTAATACATATGTTATTATCTTTATTAATATGACACATAGTTATTAACTATGTTATATTAATAAAGATAACATTTTAGCAGCTTCATTTGTCTTCCGCAAGTAGATAAAATATTGTATGCAACAAGGCAGCAAAGGAAACATTTCTGCCTCGTTTATTCATTGCCTGCCTCGGCTTCGCCTCGGCAGTCAAATAGGTAAATTACCTGCCTCGGCTTCGCCTCGGCAGTTAATTATCATAGCCTGTCCTCACCTTCGGCTCGGAGGCTATAATCTAATCACTCGTCAGTAAAATTCCATTTTGCTGCCTAGTTACATAAATAACTATTTTTTTTTATGGAAATTATTTTAGAGTAAATGTGGGTTTAAGTCGACATCTTTAACATTAACTTGTAAAGAGCAATGAACCGGAAGTAAAAACCCGGAAGTAAGAAAGGGGGTTTACTTAAATAAACCCACTCTGGACGTTCTTAAGAGAGATAAAACCTTAAATTATTTATGTATAGGATTCACTCCACCTTGGCCGTTAAACCTCAATTGTTAACGTTAACGAATAATTTCAGTTGATCCAATCAAGAAGGTATGACTCGAGACGATGAAATTCCATGAATATCTAACACAGGAAGAAACATGCTACTAGTAATGTCATCAAGGATGATTCAACATAAATTCGACGCTAAAACCAGATGCTTATACAACACTAGAAAATTTCCCCGGACTTTGTCTAAACTTTTCATGCCCCTTCATCGAAAACTTCACATTCATTATTAAAACGTTGCATGAGATAAAGTAGCCTGCGTTTTCCACCCTTGAGAATTCACCGGCTGAATACCGGGCAGGGGATACACCCAACTCTAGTGGGAATGGGAATCGAAACATGCTCTTGGGAATTCATGCTTGACCGTACTCAAGTGAAACGTAGTATCTAGAACCATGCCTAAATATCATGCTCGTCCCGACACAGGAGGCATGGAAACTCCTACACAAACCCTGTTTTAAAATATTCATTGGACTTGCAGGTTTAGTTAGTACAGCCTCAATGAGTTTCCGCCTCTCGCAACTCCAGACAAGCATCATCCAAGAGTTTCCAACATAACTAAAAAACACATACAGGCAATTCCTCCCCCCCCCCCTCTTACCTATAGAAATAAAATTGCAATTTTATCAATACATAATACTCTTTTCCATATCTCAACTTTTTTTAACAGAAAAAAATGTTATTTCATAACATGGTATCATGCCAGCAAATAACTTTTATAAATGAAAATTTTCTAAGTAAAAAAACACTCGGAAGTTTTCACAACATTGTATGTTACAAAGTCACATAATATAATGTTGAATGTTTCTTAGTATTTAGTCTGCTCTCGGCACTTACTGGAGGTTATTTCATCGACCGGTTCTTCAGCTAACAGGAAAGAGAACGATTAACTAAAAAAGCATATTATTTCCAGCCCTATAAAGAATAGATTGTGATGCATGAAATGAAAATCTCTTAAAGATCATAGAAAATTTAACTAATTTCAATTTTACTACGTATCTCCTGCATAACTCATCTTATTTCAGACTAGCCTTCAGCCCGCACTCCGTGCAGGGTATCAGTGGCGTATCCAGCGGCTAGGCCTGGGGGGGCACATTCTAAGTCAGCTTAGATTGGGGGGGGGGGGGGGGGGGTGGTAGAGGGAACCACTTATTCATCAAAGCAGTTATTCCATCCCCCCCCCCCCCCAAAAAAAATTATGTACAATTAATAAGCATAAAAAATCTCCGCGTCCAAGTAATAACATAGCTGTTTTAGAACGTATTCGTTATAAAATGTTATACTGATGCTTACTGCACTACAATATCTTACTGTAAGTCATGGGCGTCGTCAGCAGTTAATTATTGGGGGGGGGGGGAATTCATGGTCCCTCCCCCGGAAATTTTGAAAATATGACCTCTCAACACAGCGCTTTTATGCATTTCTGAGCTGTAATTGAATATGAGGTGAATGTAAAAAATATGTATTAAAAAAATACTGTGGTATCTTTTTTTTACTCTATAGGCTCTGGGGGGGGGGGGGGGGGGGGGGCACATGCCCCCTGTGCCCCCCCCCCTGGATACGCCATTGCAGGGTATAATATTGGCTATGTTTCCGATTATCATGTAGGCCAGGCAATTAAATGAAACGCCTAAATATATTTTGTTTCCACAGCCTTCTAAGAATAGAATCAGGACCATATTAAAGCTAATTACATATATATACATATATATGTTATTCTGTTATTCTGAACTGAATAATAAACATTTTCTTTTTGTATATTATTGTATATATTATATATATATATATATATATATATATATATATATATATATATATATATATATATATATATATATATATTATATATATATATATATTATATTTATTAAATAGGCAATCTATTTAAGGTGGAACAGAAGGAAGTACGACAAAAAGTCATAGGACCAAAGTCGTAGATCTTATACAATCAGTTACCGCTGGTTCAATCTGCTTTTCGATACGACTTATACGCCTTCAAAAAACTTTGAAAATGCGTCCCCACATTTCATTTTTTTAGGAGGCTAAACCATTTATGTTTTATCTTTTACGAATTTTCTAATCGGTTTGGACCAATTTTTGACCAAATGCAAAAAACCTCCCCAAACTTTACTTCTTAAAAGAAGTACCCAAAAATTTTGATTCAGTGGGAAACGAGTCAGTGGGTTTTGTCACTTCATATATTAGTCAATATTTGATTTGGTTATTCTTTTTATAAAATTATTAATAACTTTGGTTATACGTACTCAATATTTTTTGCTAAAACCAAGCCTACAACAAGCGCAACACCTTTGAAAAAAAAAAAAAAATCAAATTTGTTTAGCCAGTTTTGCGCCTATAAAGTCTGGTGGTGACATACACACATACATACACGAAAAAAGTTAAGGCCGGATTCGGTTTTCGGAATGTATTAAATGAAAAAGTATCCATACATTTTTCAATTCTGACCAAGGTACGGACAAAACTTTATTTACTACGTTTTTATTAGCTTGCTTTCTTGTTTGTTTGTTTGTTTGTCCGGTACAAATCTGGCAATCGATTTCTAACTAACTTCACGAATAACTAGACATTTGAAACTTTTAGCATAGCTCAGAACACGATATTTACTTTTTAACACTTTTAGCCATCTTCCAGCAGAATTTAATTGGTTTTCAGCAAATTTTGCTGTATGGAAAGTTAGTTCGAAAATAATCAGCAAGTTATTTTATTTGTTTTGCCATGTCCCATATTTACATTCTTCATTTTGACGGGTTTCAAATTTGTGATTTTTATAAAGAGATAAACATTGAATGACAGCAAAACAAAAAATATATCGATTATATTATTTATTTTATTTCAAATATATCGATGGCAAGGTTTAGATTTGGTGTTGGGGGGAGATCCGTTGTGCAAAGATTTGTCCTTTTATAGGTTAAAGATCAGCTCTCTGGATGGTTGTCATTTATGTGAAGTAAATAAATTTGGAACTTTTTTTTTTTCACTAACATTATATATTATATAACAATAACAATTATATTATCAACATTACATACGATTCAACAGAAAATTTAAAAACGTAGTATATAAAAAGTTCTTTTTATCTTGAAATTATTTTATAAATAAAGTTGAACCAAGTTTTATTATAAAACTATAATGTGTGATCTAATTAGGACTTTTTTCTATCAATACAGTTGGTTATCATCTTACCAAAGAGAATGACTCGAGGGAACTAAGTTTGTATTGAGCTACCTAGTAAACCATCTCAAAATCTCAAATAATTATGAATCTCTCCAATTTATCACACTTTCTTTGTCTCATATTTCCATCTACATAGTACAAGTTTTATATATATATAAAAACGTACGAATATATTATTAAAATTGATTTCTTAATTTTGATTATTTAATTATCTAATTATTACGATATTATACGAGTAAATAATAATTATTTTAATAGTCAAAATATAATTATATTAAAATATTATAGTTAGAAAATTCATTCAGGTCACGTTGGCATTATGATTTGAGAATATATAAGATCATAACATTGTACCCCAAAAAAAAAAAAATAATATGAAGTGACTCTTACTAGAATAATAATATAATTTTATGCAACCCCGAATACATTGTAAAACCAATTAGAAAGAATGTAGGGGGGAGGGGCGGGGGGTAAAGTTTGACCTTCTTCGTCCACTTGGAAAATTTAACAGTACAACCACGTTTTCAGACAAGAAAATAAAATGACAAACAGCTCATCTCTTCCACCTGAAACACAACATTAATTAATATTACTGTCAAGCGACAACGGAGCAGCGAGTACTTGACAACGGCAAACTAAAGTACCCACTTGACAATCTAGGGTTCATTATGAACAGCAACATCCTATCCTGGACCGAATTTTTTTTCATTTCAAGTACCTGCTTCATAGGTGCTGGGAGAAAAAACAACGGAAAAATTAGGAGGTTTGAAAAAAGTGTCTGAGTCCTTCAAAAAATTGATGTGATGTCGTCAGTAGAGGGTGGAGAGTGAGAGACAATAAAGCTTAATGTTACGAATAAAGTAAAGTAAACTTCATAAAACTAAAAGTGAGAAATTTATTTGTTTATTGTAAAATTAAACTTGTATTCCTGTCTATTAAGAGTTGTCAAGCATGTTCTAACTATAAGTTTCAAGCAAAACTACTAAATAATTATTTTTTTGGAAAAAATATGATCAAACCAAGTGGAAAAATATGAGTAAAACAGATAGCAATTATTTTAAAATGAATATGCAATTTTAAACAAAGTAATTTATTAATAAGGGCCTTCAGTATCTTATTGCTGTTATTATGCGTGATTAGTACGCTAGAGGTTCCGGTTTATATTCCTTGCTCCGGCTGAGAGGTTCCGGTTATGTTCCTGTTCCTTGCTATGGCTGAGGTTCCAGTTACATTCCTTAATTTGGCGGAGGTTCCTGTTATAATCCTTGCTACGGCTAATGTTCTGGCTTACATTCCTTGCTCCGACTGAGGTTCTGGTATCATATAAAATTCTTTGCTCCGGCTGAAAGGTTCCGGTTATGTTCCTTGCTACGGCTGAGGTTCTGGTAACATATTAAATTCTTTGCTCCGGCTGAGAGGTTCCGGTTATGTTCCTTGCTACGGCTAAGGTTCCAGTTACATTCCTTGCTTTGGCTGAGGTTCCGGTTATAATCCTTGCTAAGGTTCTGGGTTACATTCCTGGCTCCGGCTGAGGTTCCGGCTATATTCCCTGCTTCGGCTGAGGTTCTGGTTACATATTATATTCTTTGCTCCAGCTGAGAGGTTCCAGCTATATTCCTTGCAACGGCTAAGGTTCTGGGTTACATTCCTTGCTCCGGCTGAGAGGTTCCGGTTATGTTCCTTGCTACGGCTGAGGTTCCGGGTTATATTCCCTGCTACGTTGCTACGGCTGAGATTCAAATAAGGATCCCGATCGATTTTTAAAATCGAATGATAAGATTTAATTTGATTAAGAATAATCGATTACAAAAATAATTATGTCATCCCTACTTACAACACCTAAAACTAAGGTCACATACTGACGACTGACGTATACAGTAGGAGTCCCTAAGAGCTTGTAAGTCGTTTCTATAGGTCTAGGTCAACACATCATAAGGAGATAGGACACTAAACACATCGATTCAATGTGAATCAACTCAATGTGAATCAACTCAATGTGAATCGACTCAATGTGAATCAACTCGACGTGAATCGAATCAATGTGAATCGACTCGAAGTGAATCGAATCAATGTGAATCGACTCGAAGTGAATCGAATCAATGTGAATCGACTCGAAGTGAATCGAATCAATGTGAATCGACTCGATGTAATCATCGGTGTGAAACATGTCCCACTTCTCTGAGATTCGAACTCACCAAATATCTCAGTGTTTGGACGTAGTACAGATACACAGGGTGTTTATTAACTGTTTCCCGAACAGTAGTAAATAATCTCAGTAGAATCAAGTTTTACAAAAATATAATTTAGATAAAATTTTAAGGGGTTAAAAAAAAGTCTATTAGACGGAAACAATTACGTGGCTTTGGAGTCACCTTGATAAACTCTGTGAAGGTCATCTTTAAAATCGTAAAACTACAAAATTACAACAGAAAAGTTATTATCACGCTTGATAAAATAGAAAAAGAAGAAATTTAAAAAAAAAAGAATAACGGGTGAAAACAGAACATGAACTAGATTCGACTCTAAAAAGAATTATTCCCGGAGTTTTTATCTCTGGCTAAACAGATGTCCCAGGTCTAAAAGGAAGGGAAATACTTCTATAGCTCTGAGTTTAGGCAAACTAAAAAGAAGCTCATAAACTTGGTTTTTACGATTCAAGGGATCTCAAAATGGAAAGTTAAGCCCCGACTACAAATTTAAACAAAAAAATCTTTTCCTTGGCCTCTTCAAAGGTGTAAATAAAACAGAAGAATAAATAAAATAAGATATTAGTGAACTCGGCTCTGCCAACTTTATATAGCCATAAAAAAGAACGAACCTTAACTGAAACAAAAGACAAGAATAAAATATAGATAGGGGGGCCAACAAGTAAAAAAAGGATTTTATTCTATTCTGTATAAACACTTCTGCATAAGGATTGTACGGCTTGATAATTATATTGGTTAAATAGATAGGAAAATATTTTAAATTTTCTAAAAGAAAATAAAAAAAAATGTAGTCCAAGTCCTTATACAAAAGAAATTTAGCTGTATACTCCTTAATTTTAAAAGATAAATAAGACAAAACAAATATCGTGAAATAAACATTAGTGTTAAATCCATAGCTCTCTTTGTTTACACTCATACTATTCATATTTACACACACACACGCTAATCTTTTAAACTTAGATATAATATACCATATTTTACTTAATAGGCCATAAGAAAAACATGTGAATGAAAATAAAACTAATATGAAAGAATATAATAAAAACGTACGTGATAAAAACATAATAAAATAGGAACATGCTAAAATGCAATAAAACGTTAATGGCATTTATTGAAGTAAAACTTATTTAGGCGAAGTAGAGTACATTGGCTTGGATGAAACGAAATCGTAACGAAGTTTGTGTTTCGAGACTCGTCCAAGTGAAAGATTTTTAAAGAAACGAAGTTACATGGAATTTCATGTAACAATTTCCTCTGGCTTAAGCAGGCAGTTGATTTACCTGTACTCAGCGGTTATATACCGAAACTGCACTGGACCATTTCCACACCTAAGTTTAATACCGCACACTTCAGGTAAACCACTCAGAAGCAGGCAGTTGATTTACCTGTACTCAGCGGTTATATACCGAAACCGCACTGGACCATTTCCACACCTAAGTTTAATGCCGCACACTTCAGGTAAACCACTCAGAAGCAGGCAGTTGATTTACCTGTACACAGCGTTTATATACCGAAACCGCACTGGACCATTTCCACACCTAAGTTTAATACCGCACACTTCAGGTAAACCACTCAGAAGCAGGCAGTTGATTTACCTGTATTCAGTGGTTATATACCGAAACCGCACTGGACCATTTCCACACCTAAGTTTAATGCCGCACACTTCAGGTAAACCACTTAGAAGCGGGCAGTTGATTTACCTGTACTCAGTGGTTATATACCGAAACCGCACTGGACCATTTCCACACCTAAGTTTAATACCGCACACTTCAGGTAAACCACTCAGAAGCAGGTATAAAGCCAGGTATGAAAATTACATGGCTCAAGTAAAAATGTATATGCTACCAAAACCACACACTTCTTAAATTGTCAATATTTTTAGCCTTATAATTTTAAGTTTGGGAGATTTATTTCGTATATATTGTTTTAATACGTAATCTTACTTCAATTTTTAAGTTTTTTCCAAAACTTAAAAATTGAATTTCGAATTGATTGTACAAGGTACAGGTACTAATTGAGTACTTTATAATTATAAGCGTTAATTCTTGATTTAGTTCTAATGTCATAAAATTTGACTGTCTAAATGTATATGAATATTGAAAGCTTAGATTCGGGACTAGTTATCGATTACGGTAGTGAAAAATCATTCTCCTGCGTAGCTTAGATGGAAGAGCGCTATACTGGAAATATAGAGGCCCGTGGTTCAAATCCCGGCACAGGAGTGTATTTTTCACTGTCTGTTTCCCGTAGTTAATAATAATTATAATTTGATATACGTAATCTTAGAAACCTGCCAAGATTGTCATCTGGACCTATACTATTTAAATCGACGAAAGCGTCCTCAACCTCAACGTTACCAGCAGCCAAAAACGGAAGATATTTTTTCTAAATTATCAATTTTAATCTAACTCTGCTTCCAGTTTATTGTATTTTTTATATCATGATTAATATTATTTTTTTATATCTTGTATTTTTAAGCTTTCTGGATCAACAGAGTTGTGTCGGTGTATGCCTGTTGTGTTCAATATATTTTGTTTGTCACAGTCTGGATGGTAGCACAACAACGTTTTTCAACACAGCACCACACTAATATACAGATTTTAAGGCCTTCAAATATCTATATTTAAAGTTCACACATACCAAAATATAAGACATTGATAAGACTTATTTATTTATGTATTATTATTTATGTGAATACACAATAAATTATTTGATGTAAAGTGTGCGGTTCTGGACTCTACCTTTTTTCGGATTAGAAGGGATCCAGTGTGGGCTTCCTTTGTGCGGTAATGGATCCATTACTTTTGTGCGGTGTTGGACTGTTTTCGAGGAAAGTGTGCGGTATACACATCTAAACTTAAAAAGTATTAGAGATCACGAGCTCTTTAAGATTTCAAAATTTAAAGCTACGATGGTCACGTCATAGAATTGATCTCTAGTGACTGAAAGATCGTACGACATCGACCGATGTCACTGGTGCGTTTTTTTATGGTCCGATGCAGCAATGCTTTCGATACCGAACATCAACATTGATGTCCCTATCCTAAATTTACACCATCTTCCCCTCCATCCTCAACTTAAGTTGTTGATAATATCGCTTTTAAATGATCCCTTCTTTGAAAAACCAAATAAAATCATCATATATGTAAATAAATATAGGAACAATAGAATGAGAATAATATAAATATGACAGTCACCTATTCCAATATTGTTCAGAATTTAATAAAAAAAAAATAATGTAAATCTCGATTTCAATGCAAGGCCTGAAGATGCCCAGTTATGGGCGAAATTTGAAATTAATTAAAAAACATTCAATTAAAAAGACAATATATATGTATATATATATATATATATATATATATATATATATATATATATATATATATATATATATATATATATATATATATATTAATTTCATCCCTAAGATTCAAAAGAATAAGAAAATTTAAATAAATATATGTATAGTATTCATCAAGGCTTTCAAAAATGGAGAGACGTATACAATAAATAAACAGGTCAAGTGTGTGCTAGTCAGCACACAGGGGGGCACGTTGGGGGGGGGGGGGGGGGGCACGTTTCAGACCCACTTCAAACTTGCCTACGCTCGCCCTATCAAAGTCATATCCAAAGAATTATATATTTTTGTAATCAGCTCGACGTACCCTCTCATATGATACCCCTCACGGTGTCGAAAAAAAAAAAAAAAAATTTTAACCCCTACGTTTTTTTACCCTAATTTTTTTGAAAAATATATTTTTTAAGTCGCTATATATTTTTAAAATATGTGGGTAGGTACAAGACACATACATGCCAAATTTCAAGGTGTAGCCGTGAGAGCATGCGACAGGACGGACGGACAGACACACGCAGGAGAATATAAAGTTCCTTGGCTTTGCCTACGGACCCTAAAAATTAAATTTTACTTGAAATGCAATTCATTGATATTTATTTATATTACCCTTGTCCATTCAATTCATTTATACATATATATGTTTATATATATTATAAACTTACATTTCACCAAATTTACATGAAGTATTAAGAACAATTTGTTCTCGTCAAAAATTCATTTTATAAAATGTAACACGCGATACAACCAATATTAAATAAAAATATATACTATTCTCCCTTTACACCTGTACGTTATTATTTATTTTACCGAGGGGGAAAATAATATATATATATGTATCAGTTTTTTATATCGGATCCTACCCATCTTTTTTTTTCTCCGTGTTACTTAGCAGTTACGTCAGATAAGATAGAAATATAGAAATAAAATAAAGTTTGTCTGAAGGGTCCGTATAACATAGATCAGAGCTATCTTCTATATATCAGCTATATTTTCCTGTAGCAGTATGTTAGGCAAGAGCTGGGCCTCCATAAATCCACTCCGCTATATTTTCCATTTTTTTTTTATACACCCTCAAACTCAAATTTGTTATCCTTTCGGTTTGTCGCCTTTTCTTTTTTCCCCTATCTCTTTTTCCCTTCTCTATTCCTATTTTTTCATATATTTTTGCACTTTTCCGATCAGATCTAATCAAGGATAAGATGTATTGTAACATTTGCTAAAAGATGTAGTTTGTAAGAGGAGAGAAATAAATTTCATGTGATAATTTTGTTACTTAGTTAGATATAAAACCACTAAATCACCTTTGTAAAAAAATCCAATTTTTATGCTATCACAATACTATCTCTCTCCCTCTCTCTCTCTCTATATATACACACACACACACACACATATATATATATATATATATATATATATATATATATATATATATATATATATATATATATATATATATATATATATATATATATATTACTTTCTCTTTATATGAGAAAGTAAAAAATATAAAGTTAAGGAAACAACTAAGGCTGGATCTTATTTCGTCTTACATTTAATACTTTCTTAAATAATTAAACCTTATTCCTTTGTAATAGTACATTTCGCGTCTAGTGCGAAAAGTAGCATTTTGCATGCGAGTGTGGAGTTTGCACCCGAGCAGAGACGGAACTAGACCTGCTGAAGCCCGTGTGCAAGATTTTTTTTGAGGCCCCAATTAGTCCAGTCGCCATATACTATGTACTTTAGAAAAATTCCGAATTTTATCGAAAGTTTGGAATGTTGTTAGTGGGTGTCTAGAAGTGCTACACCCAATTTTTTGAACAAAAAACCCTGTGCTAACATGGGGGGGGGGGGGGGCCCTCAAAAAACCTCAAATTTTGCACTTGTTTCAGTTTTTTCGAAATATTTACAAAACGGTTGATTTTAGCGGAAAACTTTGTGATAGTAATTTGTACAGGATTAAATTACCTTCAAATTTCACTGCTCAAACTAATTTTTGACCTCATAAGTAACGAGATAAAAGGCTTCAAATAGTGCAAAATTTCTTATTATATTAACATTTTGTTGTAATCCTTGGTCGTCCTAGATTATTATTTCTTCACAAATATAATAACCAAAAATAGCGTTCAATTGCATTTTGTGAATGTAGCAGCATAAATCTAAATGAATTAATAAATGTATTTATAAAAAATATGTATATTATTTTAAATTTTGGCTACGTCCTTCTATGAATTTGTTGTTTTTTCGCCCCATTACTATACTTTCTCAAAAATACTGAGTATTTAAGAAATTATAAAAGTATCGTTTGGACGTTTGATTTCCAACGGTCGGGAGTGAAAAACAAGTATTTTTAGCAATTTTTCACGATTTTGAGGAAATTTACACTTTATCGAAGCAGTATATGAAAAATGAAGATATTTAATTCTCTACAAATGAAGTATTTTTTAATTATTTCGAAAAATTGAAAAAAGTGTAAAAATTTTGTGGTTTTCAACTTCCCTGCCAAGTTAGCAAATAACCACTTTTTTGTTCGAAAAATTGGAGTAGCACTACTGGACATTCACTATTTTGCACTATGCATCATGTTTTATTATAAAAATGTAGTATATACATTATGAGACAATAAGAATCGTTACAATAAACTACATGTACAAATCAGGGTTAAAATATTTTTTTTTAATCCAATATTATATATTATTAAGGTCACTCAGGATAAAAACAAGTGGAAATACGAAATGAGCCATAAGTCCATTGAATATGTTGCGAAATGGGAAAAATATAGCGAAAACGAGCCTTTATAACAGTTTTTCACAAGTTTTAGAAATTTGCACTTCTTGAAGCCCTTTATTCCGTCATTCATGAGGTCAAAAGATAAGTTTGACCAGTGAAATTTGAAGGAAATTTAATCCTCCACAAATTACTATCACAAAATTTACGCTAAAATCAACCGTTTTTCGATTTTTTTGTGGGTTTAAAGTAAAACTTCAATACTGAAGGAGGAAAATGACATGGTGTAATTATTTTAAGCCATAATATCTAACTCTAGTCTTAAAAAAAATTCTTCCTATTAACTTTTTAATATTTTAAGAATTGCTGCAGAGCATTTTAGAGCTCAAAGTGCTTAGCATTTTAAGTTAACATAGGACCCAGCAAACCGCGTCTTTCTTCCTGCAATAGATCTTAGAGAGATTGAGTGGATTATGTTAGGTGGGACACTCTTTATAGGCATATTTATTTTTTTAAATTGAAAAACTAACATTAAAGAAAGTTACATTTTGACAGAACATATAACAGGATAATACAAAACATTAACTGTCTAAAATACCCAATTGTATAAAAATCAGGTCATGTTAAAATTAAAATTTTTATATTAATAATATTATCTTAACAAGCATTAAACATCAATTGTCTCAAAAAATAATAATAATTATTATTATTATTATTATTATAATTATTATTATTATTATTGTTATGTGGAAAAGAACACGACATAATAATTATAATAAATAACCTTTCTAGTAAAATTATTTTTTATTTATTATTTATTTATTTTTATTTAATTTAATTTGTTTTAAAACTGGCCGGGCGGAAGTGAGGCCCCCCTTACCCCGAGGCCCGTGTGCGGCTGACCCCATGCACACGGCTAGTTCCGGCACTGCACCCGAGTGAAAACGAGGGTAGTAAAACCACACGAGCAATGCAAAATGCCGTTTTCCCACGAGTTGCGTACCGTACTTTATCAAAGATTGTTAGATTTAAATAATAAATACAGAAAACAATAAACTTGCTGCATGTAAGTTTGTATCTCTCTCTTGATATAGATGGCATTAATTCTTGAGTTGTATTTTTTGCCGAATTAATTATTTTGGAAGGAGTATTATTTTCCACATTTTCGTCCAAGTCACTTGATTCGCTCATTGTTTTTCACTAAAAACTCAATATAAACAGTTACTTTAATAAAAGAACAGCAAATTATTTTTGTTAAATGTAAACGATCTCGCTAATCGTGCGTAAAGCTGAAGAATTCCTCTTCTTCACCGCCCTAGGGTGGTAATGAGGAATTCTTCAGAACTATGAGACGCGCATGTGCAATGAATACAAGTGGGTAAAGAATCTCTTTCTACGCATCTAAACAGAGATAAAATGTTTATATTTCGTATCAATCGTAGATAAAAAAAAAATACGTAGAATAAAATGTGTGATTATTCTACTTATACTTACTTAAACGTACTGTAACCTATTGTAACTTACTTACTTAATACTTACTGTGTATACCTACTGTAACTTACTTACTTAATTACTTAATACTTACGGTAACTTACTGTGTATACCTACTGTAACTTACGGTGTATACAGCCCGAATTATTACTTCCGAGCTTACCGAAGGTGACGGAAGCTGTGTGATAGTTCTGAAAAACAGGTATTGTCTTCGAAGCAAAAAATTCTATGATAGAAATCCATGACTGAAACGGATTTTTTTAGGGATAATATTTGGTCCTGAGTCTGTCTGTTTGGTCTATCATTGAATAAATTATAAGATAATAGGTTATAAAAGCATAATATCATTAAAGTATTCGATAAGACACGAGGTTCTGCATGCTACACTTATTAACAGAATATTTTAAATAAAAAAGTTAAATAGAAAAGTAAGTTATGTTTAGTATAAGTTGAATAATAAAATATTAGCTTGAAAAATTAATATAAAGTTAAACAAGAAAATCAGTATTAATTTATAAATATTACAAAGTTATTTACTTAAATATCTTTTTAAATTAAGAATTAATAAGCAAATAACTTCAAGCAAATAATAGAATATTTCCAAGAAATTCCAACAAGGTTTTTTCCCTACAGATAAAAATAATCACGAGTGTATTAATTTATAATGTATTTTTTTAAGATCACTCAAAAGCATTAGATATAATTAAATAATCAGAGAAAATGATTTAATTTTTATTAGATTTTTTTTCGTTTCTACTCTTTAACTATAAAGACAATTTTGTAATCATAAGACGATTTATTTGCACGCAAACGAAAAAAAAAAAAAAAAAAAAAAAAAAAAAAAAACGAAAACGAAAAGGGGTCGTAAGTATTTTCATAAATTATAAGTTATCGCATACATAATTAGGTATAAACTGAATTTTTCCTTATAGGAGGTCTATAAATTAGTTTACCTACGATTGATACGAAATATAAACATTGTATCTCTGTTTAGATGAGTAGAAAGTGATTCTTTACGTACTTGGATTCATTGCGCATGCGCGTCTCATAGTTCTGAAGAATTCCTCATTACCACCCTAGGGCGGTAAAGAAGAGGAATTCTTCAGCTTGACGCACGATTACCAAGTTTGTTTACATTTAAAAAAACTAATTTGCTGTTATTTTATTAAAGTAACTGTTTATATCGAGTTTTTAGTGAAAAACAATGAGTGAATCAAGTGACTTTGACGAAAATGTGGAGAATAATAATCCTCCAGAAATAATTAATTCGGCAAAAAATACAACTCAAGAATTAATGCCATCTTTATTAAGAGAGAGATACGAACTTACATACAGCAAGTTTATTTTCTTCTGTATTTATTATTTAAATCTAACAATCGTAGATAAAATACGGTACGCAACTCGTGCGAAAACGGCATTTTGCATTGCTCGTGTGGTTTTACTACCCTCGCTGTCACTCGGGTGCAAACTCCACACTCGCATGCAAAATGCTACTTTCTGCACTCGACGCATAATGTACTATTAACGACACAAGTTTAAGATTAGCACGATGTCTCTAATTTTAGGCCAACCGTTCATTGGATTTGAAATAT
Organism: Gerris lacustris; assembly: GCA_951217055.1. NCBI lineage: Eukaryota > Metazoa > Arthropoda > Insecta > Hemiptera > Gerridae > Gerris > Gerris lacustris. Next base: position 60,320,803 of record OX578284.1, read on the forward strand.
ACATTGGATTCGCCCAACTAACGTCCGATCAGGTTGGCAGACCTTAATCACGTCCACTGCAACCGAAATAATTCTGACAAAACGGATCTGACGGACGCAATTTTTGCCACTCACTGTAACTTTGACTAGCGTTTCGTCAACTAAAATTGATCTTGAAGTGTTACTTTTTAGATAACTCAAACCTCATTAGACAAAGGCAGCAGAGAAGAAGGAAGTACTGCGTTAGCCCTATAATACTAGAAGAAAGAAAAACAAAAGGTGAATTTCACCATATTGGACACGAGCAACATTTCGGATCCTGTAGTAAAAGATAATAAATTGTTCAGTGCGCTCATAACTGCAATTGAAAACAGAAACACAATATCACACTGCGCATACGTCCAATCTAATCAAAATATTTTAATCTGGTTGGCACTCGGGCGAACTTTATGCAAGTGCATGTCCTTAATTGTTTGTCGGACATTAGTTGGCTGAGTACGCATCCAATGTACGGTCGAGGTAATACTCAGTTTCCCAGTCGTTTTAGATCATATCTGCTTCAATTTCAATAGTTTTCTGTGAATAGATGACGGTGATCTTATAGAATAAGTTATGTACTATGAATAAACAAATTCAAACGATTAAATGACAATTTAAATCAAATTATAATTATTATTAACTACGGGAAACAGACAGAGAAAAATAGACTCCAGCGCGGGGATTTGAAACACCGGCCTCTATATTTCCAGTATAGTGCTCTAACCAACTAATACGATTAAATGACTTGATTTCCATTTTTTTCTGCAAAGTCATGTTGCATTTTAAGCTCATTAAATTTTTTTAAAATATTTAACCACAAACTAGGTAGTTGAAAGAGTGTTAACTTATTTATTATTTGATAGAATTAGCTGATAAATAATTTAACATTAAAATCCAGTTAACATTGACGTTAATCTGGTGAAAGTTGACGTTAATCCGGTTAAAATGACGTTAATTCGGTTAATGTTGTCGGTAATCCGGTTATTGCTGACGTTAAACCGGATAACGTTCACGTTAATACGGTTAATAAGAAAAATCGAGGATGAGATCAAATTAAACTGACTTTACTTTCACATCCTTCCTCTTTTGTCTGGCACTTAAGACAATTAAGAGAATAAAACCTGTTTTAAAATTTAAGTTTTATTTGTTATGATACATTCGTTTATATGGTCCAAAATACAAGTTTTAGCAAAGAATAGGATCCTATTGAAGAAGTAGTCGAATTCCTATGTTCTACATAAAAGTTTAAGGTTATTTCTATAAGTCATTTTTTTATATGGCCCAAAATAAGAGCGTTAGCAAAGATTAGGATTCGATGAAGGAAGTAGTCGAAGCCCTATGCCCGACCTAGGAGTTTATCGATATCAACACACAATTGAGGACTAATGACCCATGTGCAGTCGAAGTGGTAAAAAAAATTATTCATTCATTCTAATAAGTGTGTATGTAATATACTTCAACTAAATTTCTATTAACTATTCCATTTAGATACATTCCGGTCGGCTATCAGTTAAGACTGGTCTGGTGGACGGAATATACACACTCAGGTATCCTTTCTTCAGACGGCCTGTACAGTTTAAAGAGAAAGGCTTGACAGATCATGTGTAACCAGTCCTTTAAGTTCTTCGATTCACTTCAAGTAAGATTCTTTGTTAAGATATTCATAACCTTTCAACAACATCCTCTAATTCACAGCTGTGTAGTTCTAAAATGCCACAAACTATAATAAATTTAACTTGAAATTATCTCAGACTTTATATTTTCTTACTTTTTCTGCAATCTATAGACAAACTTATAAAGAAGTAATGTACGTGTATGTATAAGGAAAAAAATAGAGGATAAAAAAAATAAAATGTGAGGAAAGGTATCTTATATGTTATACCCTTCCGAAATAAGAAGAGCCTTGATAGGCTTTGATTTATAACCTTCTTAGAACCCTAACACAACAAACCTTGTAGGTATTACAGGTTTACTGTGTGTTCTAGTGTGATATGTTGATGTATTGTATGTGTGTCAGTGTGTTGAAACGTGTATTTTCAGTACCTTGCTTCTATCGACCCCCCCCCCCCCCCCCTTTCTAAAGCTGAGGTTGTAGCCTTCTTTACCCAAGGCTATATTCTTGGAAAAACGAGAGTTTTTTTTTTCTCTATACTTAACTATCTGAAATACTTTACGAAGGGATGAGAATGCTATAAGGATTACCGTAACACCTTGACACACGGCTTAAAGGATGTGTGGAAGTATATAAAATAAAATAACTACATTCCTACACCAATGTCTTTTTATCCAGCCTATTTTTCTAACTTTATATCAAACTTCAGTTGTGGTCTTGCACTGCAAGGAATATAAAAATAGTTCCTAATTGGCAGACTAATAAGTTTATGGTTTAAAGGCTTCATTTAAGTTGCCAATGAACTTGACGCAAGACTTTCCGGGTAAAATTAATAAAACATGTTTCACACTCTCCAAGCATAATGTCTCCCAAAGCAAACTCAAATTCTTCTCTTCAATACAAATGTTAAGACAGTCCTAATGTATGATTAGTGAGACATGCCGAGTGAAGAACGAAGAACAATGGAGACTTCTCAACTGCAGGCCAGAATCAAGTATAAATGAAGAGCAATGGAGACTTATCGGACAGAAATCAAAGGACCAAAAATGGAGATGGCTGGAGCACACCTTAAGGAAACCAGATGGAGCAATTGAAAAGAAGGCTTTTAAGTGGAACCCATGATGCCAGAATGAAGAGCAGACCGAAGGGGACGTGGCAAATTGAATCATTGGAACAGGAGGCTGGACAAGTTGGGAAATCCTGGGATGAACTGAGGAACCTGGCTGTGGATCGAGAATAGTGGTGGATTCTCCTGGATGCCCCATGCTCTCATAGGAGCATACGGAACTAAAGCAGCCCCTACACGATCAAGCCGCTTGATCAAAACATCGAATCAAGCAATGGTGTCATGCATGATTGATAGTCTAGGAACACGTTTGATGCTTCAGTCAAGCCTTGATGGAGATTGATAGAAAGTTTAAATGAGTCAAGCGGCTTGACGGAGCGCTTGATAGTCTAGAGCAATTTTGATCAAGCATTCTGTCCATCACCTGCTTGACACCCCAAATCCGAATTCGAAACCATGGTGTCTACACACTACTGATTTATTACAGTCCAGGAGGAGTAGTTCACTAGTCGAAAACTCCGCTACATATGAGTGTTGATGAAAAGATTGATGGGATGCTTGATGGTATGCTTGATGCGCAAAAAGGTGGCTTGAAGGTCGTGTCAATCAGCTTGACGCGATGTTTTGATCAAGCGGCTTGACCGTGTAGGGGCTGCTAAAGTCAAGTCTTGACTTAGTTAATGTCCAAGAAGTAAAAGTAAGCTTGATGTCCTAGAGAACCTAATTCTTAAGGGCACCATACACACTTAACCTTATTGTTCAACAGTGTCTCAACCTGGTTGAAAAAATTGCCCATAATCACTCCAACATGTTAGCTCAACATTAAAATCTGCCCACAAATATCAAAAGGTTTTGATGTGTCCAACATGGTTGGTCAACTTGTGATTCGGTTTTTCAACCTGCCTATATACTGTCCAACATCAACTACAACACTACAAAGTTGGACAGCACTTTGAAGTGGGCTCTTTAGACATTAAGTGCTTAATGTCCAAGAAATCTAGAGATTAAATCTACGAGACCAATAATTATTCGCCCTGTTGTAATCAATGGATTTGAAACATATTTGATTGAAAAGTTGCAATAAATTGTAACTTAGAGAATCTTCTTAAATATGACTAAAAATGTATGTTACTGAAAAGTTGTGCGTATGTGGAACGAAGGGATATAAGCGAATGTTTAAATTTCTAATATGGGACCATCTGTGGGCTAAATTGGATTACAAATTTAATCAAAATCAGATTAGTTTCTAAAATGCTTGCTTTTGGGTTTAAAGTTCGGACAGAAAAATCAGTAGGCAGGCAAACTGAAGGACAAAATACGAATTTTTCAATATTCCCAGCTCTTATAAATGCATTTTGAAAGAAGAAATTATGGAAAGCACAAGTTGTTCTTCAGAATGATCGCATCATTTTTGATACCTTCAATAAGCTTAGTGGTATTATTCTGAAAAATTATATCAAAATAATTTAGTCTCATTGTTATTAAAAAAACAAAATAGACTGCCAATTAGTGTGGCACATAGCTTCCTCACATCCTATCATGTACTTTATCGTTATATTAACATTCAAATTATTGTTAATTTGTTTATTGTGTAAAAACTATTAATAGTTTTAGCGATCTTTAACACTTCATAGCGGTGTCGCTGTAGATTTTACTAAAAAATCGTATTTGAAAAACATGTTTGTCTCATTAAATAGATGAAGTTAGATTTTTTTCCCTAGGTACCTAAAATTCCAATTTTAAATTTGAAGTTCACGTTTATGCGAGCTTTGCTCGTGATCGCTTGGACGGATAACGTTGTCCAACGAACTCGTCCTGGGCATTGGCAAAATGAACATGTCCACCAAATTTCATCAAAATCGGTTGACATTTACTCAAGTTATCGTCGCACGTTTCATAATTCGCGGACACTCAGATCGACAGACAGACAGACAGACAGACACGAGACCAAAATGTTCCCTGATGTCTGAAACGGATTTCTGTCTTGGAATTTTTAAAATCGGAGGCATAAGAGTTTTTCGTTCTCAAAAGTGAACACAATGCTTCCGTTACCTTCGGTAAGCTCGGAAGCAATATAACTTTCTTTATATTGTAATTGATATAGCCCATATCCTCATCGGAAATTAAATATCTCTAAACTGCCCAGGGGGAGAAAAACTTTATATACAGGTTTCATTGGTAAATATAGACTTCATTATCCAACTTTTAAATCAAATCGGCTGATTGTTTTTTGAGATATAATATGTTGCGTAGGCTCCCGCGGGTATATTTATCATGAACAACTTGGTTTTCCGGTAAAATCCGCGTCAGGAAGGGATTGTATCCAACGTTTCGCTTCCACTACTGGAAGCATCTTCAGGAGTGTGGTGCATCGTGATGTTTACTAGAAGCAACAACAAGACATAATATCTTCTTGTTGCTCGAGTTAACATCACCATGCACCACACCCTAGAAAATTGTTCCAGTAGTGGAAGCAAAGCGTCGGACTTCCTCACCCTTCATGAGGTGGATTTCACAGGAAAACCAAGCTGTTTATGGAGATATAATATGTTGTACAATTTTTACATGGCACGAAAATTCGATTTTGACAAAAGCGAACCCTCAAAACATTTTTGAATATTCAATCCGAAGAGGTGAGTCCAAAATATGTTGGAGACCATCTCTTTTGAAACAACTCTACTACTTCCATAATTGGCACTGATGATGGCCTAATAAAGGCCAAAAGATGCTTTCATAGATAAACAAGTATTACTTAACGTAGAAAGACATAGTTTCTTTAAATCCGTATAGTAACTTTTGAAGACATATTGTCAAAACTAAAGCTCTACCTAACCTGATTATCTCATTATTGTTGAACTACTATGTTAAAGAGCCTTAATTCTACCTTAAAATACATATTATTATATAACTGTAAGAAAATTACTTTACATTTCAAGTTTGAGATGTAGTTAAGATGTGAATAGTTTTGCTGAGTTAGATCTATTATTGTGTTTGTTGAAGGGTCTGTTACACGTTTCGTGAATTAGAGTTGGAGTCCAATTAATTGGCAAGAGACACTGATCATTCAACTAAACACTGCCTTCAGGCAAGACATCTCCTACTCAAGCATTTTGTTCTAACTAAACTGTCAACTCTATTTGCAACTTAGAACCCCTTCTAGATATCCTTAACTCCCTTTCCATAATTACAAAAGTAATATGATTAAAATCTAATATTATTTAATGGTATAAATCTTGATATAGTTATCATAATTTTTATAAACATATTTTGAACAGCTTTAAAAAAACAAATAAAAATCGGGTACGGGAAACCTTGAAACTTTTCCTCATTTTCGAGGCCACAGATAGCCCCAGATTAATTTCAACCCTCTGCGCTCCTTAAATTTTACTAAATTGATACTTTAAATACTTGTAAAATAGACTGCCGATTGATGTGGCACATAGCTTTCTCGCATCTAATCACAGACTTTATTGATTTTATGATTTTACAAGCGATTTTTGTCTAATTTGTTTAATTGTTTCCCCCGTAAAATGTAGGTATCAAATGAATTAAAGTATCAATTTAGCAAGTTAAAGAGCACAAACGGTACAAATAAAGCTGAGGCTTCTGTGGGTTACTTTCCATAAACTATAAAAGTATTATTCAAAAACAGCTGACTACTTTTGAAGCTGTAGGTGTCATGTAAATGTGCATGTGGTAGGGAAACAAATGAGCGCAGAAGGTTGAAACTTATATGGGACCAACAATAAGCTAATTATGATCCACCACACAAATTTCATTACAATAGGACGTGTAGTTTTTAAGATAATGTTGGTTCGCAAAAATTGAGCGACACACATGGAACCAAAAATGTTCCCAGATGTCTGAAACGGATTTCTGTCTTGGAATTTTTTGAAATCGGAGACCTAAAATATTTTTGTTCTTAGATTGCTTCCGTTACCGTTGGTAAGCTTGGAACCAAAAATCAAAACAATTTTGACATTTAAAAAACGGGGGAAAAATGAAATAAATTGGATAATAATAAGTTATAGAAGCATAAAATCATTAAATTTTATTAAATAGGACGCGAGGAAGCTATGTGCCACACTAATTAACAGAGTATTTAATGTTTATTTCTTTTTACAGTATTTCTATTAGCTTCACTTGTCTGCAAATCATAACCTAAATATGACCTACTTACCGACGACCTAGAAAGACGAAATATGCCCAGATTAGGTATTCCCGATGACAATGCAGTTAACTGTCATTAGATAATTAATTAATTAACTGACAATGATTAATTAATTATGCATATATTATGCATATACAATGAAAAAACTAAAATCAATTATTTGTTAATTATTTAATTAAGTGGAAATTATTTTTATTAAGAAAATCTATATTTATCTCCTTTCAATCAGCATTATATTGTCGTGTTTGAAATATCCGTAATTGAATGTGACAAAATAAAAAATTGACTGCTAATTGGTGTGGCACATAGCTTCCTCGCATCCTATCACGTACTTTATTAATTTAATGTTTTTACAAGACATTATTGTCTAATTCGTTTAATTGTTTCTCCCGTTTTTTTTATAATCTGTCAAAATTGCTTTGATGCTTTGCATGAATTAAAGTATTCATTTAGCAAAAGTTAAAGAGCGCAGACGGTTCTAATTGATCTGGGGCTATCTGCGGGTTACTTTCGATAAACTATAAACGTTTCATTCAAATCAGATAAGTACTTTTGAAGATATAGGTGTAAATAAATGTAGGTTTGTGAAAAACAAATAAACGCGGAAGGTTGAAACTTATTTGGGACCAACCATGAGATAATTAACTAATATGGGACGTGTAGTTTTTAAAATTCGAAAAAATTGTAGCGACAGACTGACAGACAAACATGGAACCAAAAATGTTCCCTGATGTCTGAAAAATATTTCTGTCTTGAAATTTTTTAAATCGTAGACATAAAATATTTTTTCCGTGGTAGGCTGTGAAATAGTAACTTTAGAGCTTAAAAAACATAGCTAATATTCATTTTTTCATTACGTGGACTAAAATAGTATATTATGTTACTAGGCTGTGAAGTGAGTTTTTTCTTTACCGCGGCAATTACATTTAATGTCGAGCGAAGCGAGACAGTAAATGTAATTGTTTTTTTTGTAAAGAAAAACACTTCACAGTCGCGTAGCATATGCTATTTTTTCCGAGGTAGCAGACAATGAAAAAACATTAAATATTAATCACTAATCAATATATAATAATAAAAAATATTAGTACATACTTAAGACGTAAAAAAAGAAACCTTAAAAAGAGGTTACACTATAAGAAAAGATAAATAAAACGCATTGACATCTAGCGGATTTTAATCGTACTAGAAGCATTTCTACAAAGACTGTAGCGGTACTAACGGAAGTTTTGACAACTACCCGCCGGACAATAAAAATCTTTTAGTTCCTAGGACGTAAAAGATTTTTTCTTTACAGCTAGGAGTAATGAAAAAATGGATTTTAGCTATGTTTTTTAGGCTCTAAAGTTACTATTTCACAGCCTACCACGGAAAAAAATATTTTCATTACTCCTAGCTGTAAAGAAAAAATCTTTTACGTCCAAGGAACTAAAAGATTATTATTTTCCGGCGGGTAGTTGTCAAAACTTCCGTTAGTAGCGCTGCAGTCTTTGTAGAAATGCTTTTAGTACGATTAAAATCCGCTAGATGACAACGCGTTTTATTTATCTTTTCTCATAGTGTAACCTCTTTTTAAGGTTTCTTTTTTTAAGTCTTAAGTATGAACTAATATTTGTTATTATTATATATTGATTAGTGATTAATATTTAATGTTTTTTCATTGTCTGCTACCTCGGAAAAAATAGCATATGCTACGCGACTGTGAAGTGTTTTTCTTTACAAAAAAACAATTACATTTACTGTCTCGCTTCGCTCGACATTAAATGTAATTGCGTATTTATGGTAACTAAATTATAACTTAATACAAATAATCTGACAGTCAAATTGAAAATAAAAGTATAAAAAAAACAAGTTTTTAGAATTAAGATTAAATTTGAATTAGAAACTAGAACTTTGGTTAACATTGTTTAAACGTAATCTAAGTTTAATAATGACAAAACTTAATTTACGGTAACTTTACTCGGGTGACTTATATTATACAAGAACTTGGTTGTAAGGATTAAGATGTAAAACTAGTACCAAGTTAGAAATACAACTTTACTGAACTAACTAGCACGGAGTGTAAAAAACAATGGCATAAAACTTTCATTGCATTTGTAATAGAACTAGGACCTAGTCAAAATTATAAAATAAAAGTTCTTGGTTAGAAAAATATCTCAGCTTTCTGATGAATTTAATGTTTAATATTGTTGCAACTATTATTGAATATTAAACTGTAACTTATTAAGAACTAGAACTATTATAATTATTTTTTTGGAACAAAGTTCCTTATGGCACGTTCTGGAGCCCGGGAGTGAATCCAAAAAAACGACCAAAATCACCGTCACAAAATAACCGTCACAAAATCGCCGTCACGCAAAAACCGTCACGAAATCTACCGAGGACACCGAGTTAATTGAAATTTGGTACACATGTTCATTTTACCAATGCCCAGGCTGAGTTCGTTGGAAATCGCGTTATCCACCCAAGCGTTCACGCGCAACGCTCGCGTAAACTTAAGCTTAAAAAAGACGGGCAAAAATGTTATTAAGGAAGCTTGTTCTTTGACTTGTTTTGTTTATTTTTGTTATATGTCAAAATGGCACTTGGTTTTGTAAATATAGAACTTATAATCACGGTCTTGTTAAAAGTAAAATTGATCTGTGCTGACGCTTATTTCAATATATTAGGTATGTTATTATAATACTGCGTATTTAATCCAAGAAAAAATTCTAACTTCATCTATTTAATGAGACAAACAACTTTTTTAAATTTTTTTTTTTTTTTAGTAAAACGAACACCGACACTGTTATGAAGTGATAAAGATTGCTAAATTTATTAAAGTGGAACCAAACGTTTAAAATAAAGAAAACAACGTATTTACCGATATCTTCCGTTCTAACGTATAACGATTTTAATAAAACTTCTTACACATTGTCTAAACTACAATTGAAACAGACATGTAAAATTTCAACCGAATTCAAGCAGAAGCTTTAGAGTAGGGAAGAGATATATTTTATAATATTTTAAATTAATAGGACGGGTAGGTAGAAAACAGTCCTATTTCAATCCAACATCCTTTAACAAACACACTCTTTAACTATAAACTCACCATGATCAACTTTTTTCTTATATTCAATATATATTACAGTAAGACACTTGATTTAATGATACAAATAATGATTTTCTTTTAATTTTTCCTTTAACTCTTGCTAGGTTCAAACAGTGCGTTACTTTTAATTTTGTCTCTTTTCTAACTCCGCCATGTATAAGTAGTTAGCAATGTATACGTACTTAGCAGTGTGATTTTATAATTTATATTTAATGAAAAATGTAATGAACTTCGTTCCTACCGGGTGTCCCACGACACCACACTTATTTTTTTTAATAATCTTTGTTTTAAATGTATGTTAGTTGTTTCGGTGGGTTTACAATTTATTCTTGTCAGATTTGGCAGTGATTTGGAACTATATCTTATAGAGCCTTTTCTCGTCTTAACCTGCGAGAAAGGAAGGAAAAGTTTCAAAGAATTGAAATTAAAATGAAACCTCTAGTGGACTAAATTTAAATTATAATCCAATAATGGTGGTTCGGAAAAATGTTTACGGTGTAAACAGAAGACGAAAAGACACGAGAATGTTCCTTCAAGACTAAAACATATTTCTGCCTAGGAAATTTAAAACTTGAAAACAAAAACTTTTTTTTTCTTCGGTATGATCTCTACGCTTCCGTTCAATCAGGTTCCCTCGGAAGTAAAATAGAAATAGGAATATCAATATGTAAATGATAAATGAATGAAATAATAGTTATTTATGTAACTAGGCAGCAAAATGGAATTTTACTGACGAGTGATTAGATTAGCCTCCGAGCCGAAGGCGAGGCCAGGCTATGATAATTAACTGCCGAGGCGAAGCCGAGGCAGGTAATTTACCTATTTGACTGCCGAGGCGAGCCGAGGCAGGCAATGAATAAACGAGGCAGAAATGTTTCCTTTGCTGCCTTGTTGCATACAATATTTTATCTACTTGCGGAAGAAAAATTAAGCTGCTAAAATGTTATCTTTATTAATATAACATAGTTAATAACTATGTGTCATATTAATAAAGATAATAACATATTATGTATTAACTAAAATTAATGTTCAAATAAGAAACTTGGGAATAATAACAATAAGTGAAAAGCAAACTTAATCTATAACAACAAAATGCAAAACACAACGTTTATAACACCCATAACTTCTGAATAAATAATGCACGCAATATAAAATATTTATTTATATTTTTACTAAAAAATTAATAAAAGTGTTAAAGATATATTCTATTGCTTAAAAGAAAAGAAGTAACTAGGATACATCAAGAAAAGTAGCTAGTCTAATCTAGAAAGACTTCAATAATAAAAATAATATGGATGTTCAATGTTTACATGGCGCTACAGTTTAGTAAGTGACTCTACTATTTCTTTTAATTAAAGATCTACAAATCATTGAACTTATTTAACAGAATTAACAAATATAAATAAATTATTTTATTATTAAAACGTTTATTTATTATTAAATATTACTTATTTAACTATAATATATAATGTTATAAGATAGAGATACTAGTATAAACTGTTCTTGCCAAAATAAGAGGTTATGACACGCAGTGGTAAACACTGTTACTTTCTCTGCCTAGGCAGGGAAATATTTCCCTGCCTAGGCAGAGAAAGTATTTTCCTGACTGTTTTAACTACTTTCCTGCCTGTTTTTAATATTTTAATGACAAATCAGGGAAATAGCACTTTCCAGCCTAAAAACAGTTAAGTAATGTTTAATTTTGCTGCCGCGAGTAGATATAATAATAACCATTACAATTGCGCAGTGTTAAGTATTAATACTCTGAGTGAGTATATGTGGATAGTACAATGAATTATCGCATGGATAAAACTAGGAGTGCAATGCTTGCAATATTGAGCTGAGCATGCATATTAATCATATTTATATTTTTTAATTTTTTTTCTATTTTACCAATAGAATGACCACGTTATAAACCCCCCGTTATAAACTTTTTCATAAATGAAAAAATGAAAAAGAAGTACCGTTAACATAACGGTACTTCTTTAGATTATCCCCCCCCCCCCATGTTTTTTTTAATACAAAAGACTGATTAAATAACTATTAAGACAAAGAGATGTTTAGTCCAATATATTTTGGGACAAAGGAAAATCACACTTCTGTTTTTATAAGGGGAGTAACAATCTAAAGAAGAACATTCCGTACACTTTCTTCAGATTTTTATTACCACAACAATAACTGTACTCTTAAAGAGCTTTCCAACGACATGCATCTCGAAGGGCATATACTATTTTAACTTTTGTACCCTGTACCCCCGAGTACCAATTTGGACCATTTTAGATTTATACCTTCCTTCGGTTGGTCACTATGACCGTGCCGAATTTTGTGCAGATCGGTTCAGCCGTTTTGGACAAAACTTTTGTACTCCGTACCCCGTACCCCTGTGTACCAATTTAGACCATTTCAGATTTATACCTTCCTGTGGTTAGTTACTATGACCGCGCAGAATTTTGTGCAGATCGGTTCAGCCGTTCAGGAGTAAACTTTTGTACTTCGTACCCCGTACCCCTGTGTACCAATTTGGACCATTTCAGATTTATACCTTCCTGTGGGTGGTTACTATGGCCGTGCCGAATTTTGTGCGGATCGGCTCAGCCGTTCAGGAGAAAACTTTTGTACTTCGTACCCCGTACCCCTGTGTACCAATTTGGACCATTTCAGATTTATACCTTCCTGTGGGTGGTTACTATGACCGTGCCAAATTTTGTGCAGATCGGTTCAGCCGTTCAGGAAGAGTATGCATCAGAATATATGCAAAGTGTAGACTCAATTAATAATTTAGTTCTTATATATAGTACATATATTTATATTGCTTCCGAGCTTACCGAAGGTATCGTTCTGAAACTCAAAAAGTCAGAAATCCATTTTAGACATCAGGGAACATTTTTGGTTCTATGTCTGTCTGTCGGTCTGTCACTCATTTTTTTTTTTGCGAACCATCATAATATCATAAAAAATACTCCTCTGATTTTATTTAAATTTGGATGGTAGGTCATAATCAGTCCATTGTTGGTCTCATATAAGCTTCATACTTATGTACCAATTTGTTTCTCTTCCACATGCGCACAAAATATAAATATATTTTCACCTCTATCCTTAGGAAAAATGTAGACGGACAAAACGTAGACAGAAAGACACAGGAATGTTCCTTGATGACTAAAACATATTTAATTAGTTCTCAAATGATTATTATGAAATTTTGATGGTTTGTCGAAAGTAGCCCGCAAATAGCACCAGGTCAATTTCAACCGCCTACGCACTTTAACTTTAGCTGAATTGATACTTTAATTCATGTAAAAAAATCAAAATAATTTTGACAGATTAAAAGCATAAAATCATTAAATTTACAAAATAAGACGCGAGGAAGCCATGTTCCACCATAATTGGCAGAGTCTTTTTCTTGATTTTGTTAGTTTGTAACTCAACAGATTTTAATATTGAGAATGTTTTTTTTTTGGCAAAAGAAAGATTCAGATGAAAATAGGGAAATATAAATAAAATAATAACTAAATATTTTTCCACGAAAAGAGAATGGTAAGAGAAAGCAGTGTGACAGAAAATCCAGGGAGAGTAGAAGGGGTAAAAAAAGACCACTGTTAGTCTAGAAAAATAGTTGGAAAGAACATTCTTCCCACAAAAAAGAGACATTGAAAGGATACCCTTAAAAGATAGATTGTGCGAATAGGGGGGGGGGGGGGGGGGGACTCTTGAAAAAGGGAAAATGAGATAAAACCCGACAAAAAAAATTGGACGTCCAAAAGAAAAAAAAAAAAAACTTTAGGAGAACCTCTTCACAAAAAAAGTCAATAAGATAAAACTAAAGCGTTTTGAGTAACAGCAAATAAGCTTTTTTAAGTGAAAAAAAAAAAAAAATCGGGTACAGGGCCACTAAAGTCCTATCCTGCTCATTATTATTTTTCAAAAAAGAATTATACATTATTTTTATTTATTTAATTATTTGAATTTTGGCGGTATTTTGATAGAAGTTAACAAACTTAAGTATCCCACTAATTAATAATTATCTTCGCATATAACTTTTAAACTAATTAATTGAATTTTATAGTTTTTTTTTTTATATATTTGTTCTTTTTTTTATGATTCCAACGATATAATATAATGTTATAAACGTATTTTACTACGTTTTTATTAGCTCACATTCTTGTTTGTTTGTTTGTCCGATACAAATCTGGCAATCGATTTCTAACTAACTTCCCGAATAGCTAGACATTTGAAACTTTTAGCATAGCTCAGAACACGATGACAATGCATTATTTTAATACTTTTAGCCATCTTTCAGCAGAATTTAATTAGTTTTCAGCAAATTTTGCTGTGCGGAATGTTAGTTTGGAAAAAATCCGGAAGTTATTTTGTTTGTTTTGCCATATCCAATATTTACGCAATCTTCATTTTGACGGGTCTCAAATTTCTGATAGATTAACATTGGAATGACAGCAAAACAGGAAATATCGATTATATTATTTCAAATATATCGATGGCATGCTTTAGATTTGGTGTTGGGGAGATCCGTTGTACAAAGATTTATCCTTTTATAGGTTTAAGATCAGCTCTCTGTCTCTGGATGGTTGTCATTTATGTGAAGTAAATAAATTCGAAACTATTTTTTTTTTCACTAACATTATATATTATATAACAATAACAATTATATTATCAACATTACATAAACTGAAAATATTATAACTGAAAATTTAAAAACGTAGTATATAAAAGTTCTTTTTTTCTTGAAATTATTATACTTTTAATATTATTAACCGTCAAAATTCAAAGATCAATAACTTTAAAATGGCGGCCAATGTCAAAATGGAATTTAGTGGATTTATTTGACATAAAGAGAGGCACATTCGTGTCAAATTTCAACTTGATCGGACTATTTTTCGATTTTTTAAAGTATTGCTGACTCAACAAACTAAGTTCAAGATGTCGGAAAATGTTGATTATCCGGGCATCACAACTACGTGTAAGGACTGATTTTGTTTTACCAAGTTTCAACTCTCTAGCTTAAAAACTGTGGGAGTTATGCGTGACACTTACAGACAGACAGACTGGCATCCAGCTAAAAACAACTCAAATCGTCTTAAAAACACCCAAAACGGATAATTCCGTTGAAATATCGGTTTCCGAATTTTTTGGGTGAAAAAAATTTTCCTATATACCTTCGGAGAAGGTGAGGAAAAGTAAAAATATATATTCTATGTTAAAAAAAAGGACAAAAAAATCACGAATCAGACAAACTATGACGTGCGGTGGAGGGAGGCCCAACAGCTGGAGACAGACTGTGCACACCTCCTATACCTTTCTAACTCCTTGATACACCAGGTAACGTTTATTAGTAACGCATTTAGAGTTATGTAGCACAGCCTAAACATGAAAATGTCAAAAAAAGTAGCAGGTGGAGAACATTACGAGATTTGAATTGTTTTAGTTTTAAGTGTCTTAAAATAGAATTATATCGAGAGGAGAAAATAAAAAGGATTCTGATCCACAAATTTTCTTTTATCACTGTTTTCAGGCAAAAGTATACTTTTGAGGATTTAAAATTTAATTAAGGCAAGGGGGGGGGGGGAAGAGATGGGAGAAATTGGTATCCCTGTCTCAAAGAGGTTTTTCGTTTGGATTGAGAATGGAACGCACAGAAAAAAAGAAGTGAATTTCAACAAAGGATGAAGAAAAAAAAGGTTACTAAAAAACAAAAACAACCAATTAAAAGGAAGAAGAGGGACAGAGGTAAAAAGTGGGGGGAAAGAGAGGGGAGGGTATTCATTATTTTCCATTGGGTGTGTTAGTCGAGTGAGGTCCGTAATAAAAAAGAAACTTGGTTTTCGGGACACGTAAACATGTCAGGGAGGGGCCAGTTTTCATGCCCTGATTAAAAAAGGCATGGCCTCTCTAAGTTTTTTTTTTTTTTAAAAAAAGGTTTAGGAAAAAAAGGTAAATAAAAAGGGTATAGGTAATGAATTCAGTGAGTGTTCAATTAAAACAAAAATGTTTACAAATTGTATTATACATATTTTATTAGAGGAATGTTGGTACACTGGGACTATTATATTGAAAATATTAAATTCATTCACACTGTATTTTTCATATTTTGTTTTTGTTTATACATCAATCAAAAATAACAACAGAAAGATATTTTTTAATAAATAAAATGTTTTAATTTTTGTGAGTTATTAAAATTTAATATCTCTAAATTTAATTAATGCAAACTTATATTTACATTTATTAAAAAAAAATTGTTACTTATTAAAATTATATAAGCTAGCAAAACAATATGCAAATTCATTAAAATATATTACAAGATAAAATTAAAAAACTAATTAATTTATAAATTCTGCTTAGAATAAATAATAATAGTAATAAATAAATAATAAGCAAATATTTTTATAACATTGAAGCCACTTAAATTAACGATAATAAAAATAACCTTTTAGCATAAAAAACTCACTCTGGGTCAAAAGTTCATATAAAAATAACACTCAAAGTAAATCAATATTAATTATTATTATACTCATGTTATATTAATTATTATTATTATTTTTAATAATATTAATATAGTCTGACAATAAGAGCGGCATATTGTTGAGATTAAACAAAATTGGTCCAAGACAACTCTGACAAACTTTCTCATATACGAGGTCATAATTATTTGGCCTAGTGTTTTCCATTTATTAGTTTTCGTATTGAAATTTAATTATTATTGAACATTTAATCAAAATTTATCATAAAAAATAACATCTCCTGGGCGGGGAATCGAAGCCGGGCTCTCTCCGTCCGCGTTTTAAGCTTTTTTCTCAGGAACTAGATTTTTCCCGGGAAAACGGGTTATATCGTTGGGTTCGTATTTAAATGGGCTACATTATAGAATTTTTTAATCAAAATCGTCGAAACCGTTTTCGAGAAATATTTTTTTTCACTTTTTTCAGAGTTTTTGGGGGGTAGCGCCCCCAAATTTGAAGCTAAAATTCGTTTCTTGATTTCACCTCGGGTTATGGTTTTTCTGAACAAGTATGCCAAATTTCGTCAAAATCTGCCCAGTAGTTTAGGCTCCAGGCGTCTGCACCGACAGACTACAGACAGACAGACTACACACACACACAGACAGACATTTTTTAAAAACCACTTTTAAATCCATCAAAATGTCAAAATCAAATTTTCGCCCCATCACATTACTTTCTCTTTATATAAGAAAGAAATTAAAAAATGGTACACAGGGGTACGGGGTACAAAAGTCAAAATAGTATAAACCCTTTAAGATGCATGTCGTTGGATAGCTCTTTAGGAATTCAGTAATTGTTGTTATGTACACTTTTGTCATATCTTATGTCATCTGTCTTGGAATTTTTGAAATCGGAGAACTAAGAAATGGTTGTTCTTCGGAACGATCACCTAGCTTCCGTTACCATCGTTAAGCTCGAAAGCAAAAAACAAAAACAATAATAACAAGTTTTTATAAAACATGCACTAAAAAGAAGAGAATAATTTGTTTAAGAGCCACAGTACTACGAATGATCACAGTATATGCGTATTCACGTGTTATAATATGTTACGGTATGTTGTTTATTTTACAGTATTACGTATAATACCGTATGTTATGTATGTTACAGTATATGAATGTTGCTAAAGATAGAAGCGGGCTCTATCATCAAAATGACGAACATTGTTTATAGCGCACCAAGTGTTTATCTTTAATGACCAGCGCAAATGCTGTGATTACTCGTAGTACTGTGGCTATTAAATCCATAGAGCTGAACAACTTTGTCTCGTCCTCGGTTTAAATTCATGAAAATTGTTTTTGGTCTTTAGTACACAGGACTGACAATCTGTACTATTACTTTAAGTTGCTCTTCTAATTCTGTTAAGTTGGTATTCTCATTAACGCTACAGCTCGCAGTAGTTTTGTCTCTGGGTTTACCTATCTTGTTACAACACAATCAAGATAATGGCCGTTGATTTATTCCTCACGACCACTTACTACCCGACCTTGTTTTTTTCTTATTTCAACTTACTACCGAGTCCGTTCAATTCCTAACCAACCGAGGGGGCTCTACACCCCGGTTTTCTAGGAGAATTCAATTTCCCCCTGTTAAGGATCGCTAATACCCCCCCCCCCCCACTACTACTTCTAAATGTTACCGAAACTTAAAATTAATTTTCGTGTTTCTCGCAGGCAAGCCCTTGTTTTTCTTTTGATACGAATAACAGGGTTTTTCGGCACAATTTAATTTCTCTCGTCTCATTTTCTTTAATTTCTTTTCTCTTTTCATCTCTTTGGAATGTTTTGTTTCAATTTATTTTAAATTATCTCTGCAACTTTCACGAATTTCCCGCTCATTTCAAATTTAATTTTAATAGCGGTTTTGTCTGCCATTTTAATTTGATTTTTTTTAACCAACCGACTTTTAAAATTTATGTTATTTATTCTTTTAAAAATATAGTTTCATTTTTAATAAATATAGGAACTTCTCAATTCTTTAAATATTATTTTTAAGTTGAGGAAAAGTTACTGAATTACATAGACATAAAAATTAAATAAATATAATACCACTTTTAACTTTTGACAATTTAAAAAAAAAAAAGAAAAAAAAACGTATCTTAAAATAAAATAATTTTACTTTTTATCGAGTCTATTAATGCAATAAGACGAGCGATAACCGGAACCAAACGCTTTATAGTAATATCTACTCCTATCATAGAATGATTGAATTTTAAGCACTAATAATGTAGACGTTATCATTCTGTATTATTAGCGGTATAATACAGAATGATACCCAACAGAATGTTAGACGATAGCCCCCAAATTTGGAGTTAAACTTAATTTCTCAATTTTGCCTCGAGATACGATTTTCCTGAACGTGTACGCCAAATTTCATCGATATCGTCGTATAGTTTAGGCACCACGCGACAACACAGAGGACCGACGACAAAGTAAAGGCGACACACATTCATTTTTTCAAAACTTTTCTTCGGACTCAGGGGACCTCAAAACGTGTAAATCCATCAAAATCACAAAATCCAACAGTTTTGGCATCACAATACTTTCTCTTCATATATATACAACTCATATGGGAAAGTAAAAACTCGTTCCCGTCAATGCTATCAAAGCTTTAAAAGCTTCAGACAATAGAGATCGTTCTATTTTAAATTTAGTGACCAAATTTGGACCGTAGCCATTTTTTCCTCCCCTCCCCCTCTTTCCTTCCTATCGTACACAAAGTTTTGATATTATCGTTACAATACTATCTGAAGTGAGTAAATTCGAATACCTGTCATAACACAAAACCATCGAATATTCTTTTTTGTTTTGAAGTATTCTGCAAAACAAAAATTTGAGATTATTTATTCTGTAGAGAAACAATTTGTTTTAGTAGATACTCTTAGCATATCTTGCTTCCTTACTGATAAGGGGAAATGAAGTAGCGAAATCATTGGAAATAATTGTATACCTATCATTGAAGGTATTATATCGAAACAATTGGACAGCAACGCTATCATGATTGAAAACACTGACATTTTGTAAGGGCTGATTAAATGTATTGATAACAAAGGGGAATGCATCAATGGTCTTAGATAAACTTATCAGAGTGAAAAACAACTTGAATCATACAAAATAAGGCAATAATCTGATCAATTCTGTTAAATTACTAAGTTAAATTCTGTTAAATAACTAAGTTAAATTCTGTTAAATAACTAAGTTAAATTCTGTTAAATAACTAAGTTAAATAATGTCAAATTACTAAGTTAACATCTAATTTTACTAAAATAGTTGTTTTCTAAAATTAATAAGCAAATTAAAATGAAGAAGCTTTGAAGCGAATTTTCCTAGTACCCTTCGATCACAAATAAATTTGTTTAATTATTTACTGTTTCCATGATTTTTTTTTTTTTTTTTTTTGAAATTATAAATAGAAAATACGAAATAAATTATAAAATTATATTTTACAAAAGGTTCATCAATAAAGAAGTCCACTGATTTAAAAAAAGAAAACTAATTCCATTCAGAGAATAAGTTGATTTGATTTAATTAGATAATGAGAAAATTTGATTAAATTTATAGGAACTAAAACAAAGAAACAGTGATCTCTATTGTTTTAATCAGCGAATTGATTAAATTAATTTAATCAGCGAAATCAAAAGAAATATTAATATTGTCTGCTAGTTACTTGTCTGCTAGTACTGTGGCACGTAGCTTCCCTGCAACCTGTGGCGCATACTTACACGATGTTATGCATTTGCAACCTATTTATTGTCAATTATTTTACTACGTTTTTATTAGCTTGCTTTCTTGTTTGTTTGTTTGTTTGTGCGGTACAAATCTTGCAATCGATTTTTAACTAACTTCCCGAGTAGCTATACATATGAAACTTTTAGAATAGCTCAGAACACGATGACAATGCAATATTTTAATACTTTTAGCCATCTTTCAGCAAATTTTGCTGTATGGAAAGTTTGTTCGGAAAAAATTCACAAGTTATTTTATTTATTTTGCCATGTCCCATGTTTAAAATCTTCATTTTGACGGGTTTCAAATTTGTGATTTTTATAAATAAGAGATAACCATTGACAGCAAAACAGGAAATATATCGATTATATTAATTACATTATTTCAAATATATCGATGGCACGGTTTAGATTTGTTGTTGGTGAGATCCGTTGTACAAAGGTTTGTCCTTTTATAGGTTTAAGATCAGCTTTCTAGATGGTTGTCATTTATGTGAAGTAAATTCGGAACTATTTTTTTTTTTTTTTTTACTAACATTATATATTTTATAACAATAACAATTATATTATCAACATTACATACGATTCAACAGAAAATTTAAAAACGTAGAATATAAAAAGTTCTTTTTATCTTGAAATTTTGATCATTCATTGTACTATTTTTTAAATGTTTTATACAGCAAAGATTAGAACTCATTAATTTATATTTTTTCTTATAAATAAAGAATTTAAATGTGAATCTTAATTTTTTTATCTTTAAGTTGAAACCTTTAACTCATCTTTTAAATGATTAGGTATTTGATTAACAAAATTAATGATCTTTGTTTAATTTTGAAAAATTAATGGCAGTTAATATTTTTATTAATTGATAATTAATCCATTAACTAATTTAATTAAACTCAAAAGCCTTATTTTGATTATTTAGTAATTGAATTATAAATTAAACAAAAAGTACTTTAAACAGTGATTACATATTTGGATTCATTTACGGCATTTTTGCTTATTATAATATAGATACGGCAAATTGGCTTATGAATTTCACTCACCCCAAATGTTATAATTCGTTTATAAAAGCCTTATTGAAGCGAGCGTAGCGAGCTTCCTACATTCAACGAAATATGTTCCGTGTCTGTCTGTCTGTCTGTCTGTCTGTCTGTCTGTCTGTCTGTCTGTCTGTCTGTCTGTCAGTAACGTTCACGCGTGTGACGATAACTTGAGTAAAAGTTGACCGATTTAGTTGAAATTTGGTATACATGTTCCTCTTACTAATACTCAGGCTAAGTTCGTTGGACAGCGTGATCCGTCCAAGAGTTCGCGCGCAACGCTCGCGTAAACGTGAGCTTCAAATTTAAAATTGGAATTTCAGGACGGGAAAAGATTCTATCATCATCTATTCGATGAGACGAACATTATTTTCAAATAACATTTTTTACTAAAACCAACAGCGACACCGCTATGACTTAATAAAGATCGCTAAAACTATTAAAGCGGACCTAAACGTTTATAATAGAGAAAACAACCTTTTTACCGATATCTTACGTTCTAACGTATCGATTTTAATAAAACTTCATATACACCATCTAATGCACAATTGAAACAGGTATGCAAAATTTCAACTTGATACAAGCAAAATTCTTTGCGTAGCGACGAGATACATTTATAATAATTGTTTAAAAGCTACCGCGGGTGGTGAAGGTTGTTATAGTCGTATAGGTTTGTTTAGGAAGTAAAGCTTTGTACCGAGTACCCCCACTCTTCCCTACACTAACCCTCTTCCACTTATCTTCAACTATGACATTCATCATGATTAATAAATTTCAATATTCAGTATTTCATTGCAATACGCTCGCTTCAATGATAGAGCCACGCGATGCCTAGTCTACAGGTATTTCAATAAATATTATTCCCCTAACAAATTCATTTTATTAATTGAAGCGAGCGTAAGCGAGCTTCTTACATTCAACAAACTATGCATCTTGTCTGTCTGTCTGTCTGTCTGTCTGTCTGTCAGTAACGTTTACGCGTGTGACGATAACTTGAGTAAAAGTTGACCAATTTAGTTGGAATTTGGTATACACGATCCTCTTACTAATACTCAGGCTAAGTTCGTTGGACAGCGTGATCCGTCCAAGATTTCGCGCGCAACGCTCGCGTAAACGAGAGGTTCAAAAATTAAATTGGAATTACAGGACGGGAAAAGATTCTATCATCATCTATTCTATGAGACGAACATTTTTTACAAATAACATTTTTTTAGTAAAACCAACAGCGACACCGCTATGAATTAATAAAGATCGCTAAAACTATTAAAGCGGACCTAAACGTTTATAATAGAGAAAACAACCTTTTTTACCAATATCTTACGTTCTAACGTAACGATTTAAATAAATATTCATATACACCATCTAATACACAATTGAAACAGGCATGCAAAATTTTAATTTGATACATGCATTAGTTGTTTTGTATTAAAGAGATACATTTTATAATAATTGAAAAGGAGATGTGTAGTTAGAGGAATAGAAAGAATGAGGGGTGGTTCCTTTACTACTAGCTGCTGTACTACTACTATACCCATTATCTATCAACTCATCATAATTATCTATTTTTTCAATATTCAATACATATTTATTTCTATACGCTCGCTTCAATAATAGAGCCACGCGATGCCTAGTTTATGTAAAACCAACATGGCTCTAAAGAAGATAAAATTATGAATCTATTGATATTACTTGATAAGCAATTGAACAAATACTATAAGAGTAACGAGGCTTCAAACTTTTAGTCAATTATCTTAAAACTTTTTTCCAAAAATCCTGCAGATACGACATTTTCGCTTAGAAGGGCAGTATTAAACCTTTTAAGAAAGGAAACATTTTATAATTTCCCTATAAATCATTCGGTAGATATCTATTAAAATTATATTTTTGTTTTGTTTTTAACTTTCGTAATATCCTGGAATAGCACATAAATTTTAACGTATGACGTTAATATTCATAATATATTTCAGTATATTAAAAAAAAAATAAGAATACGTATATCCGGCTCAAAGGACCATATTATGAAATCTTTCTTTTATTTTGAGCATTATATTTAATTGATTTTTTCCGACATGATTTATAAAAGACTAGTTATTTTAATACTAGAATATTTTCTAAAAATATGATTTTTTTAAAAAGTCATATCACAACTGTTTAATTTATTTTAAAATTGATAAAACAGTCTCTATATTAGCTGAATTTCATATACAGAGTCTACTCTTTTAAATCCTAAATTAACTTTAATTTTGTTTGATATCTATTAAAATTATATTTTTGTTTTGTTTTTAACTTTCGTAATATTCACTTGCTGTTGGTTCATAAAATGGTATTGAATTAAACAATCAAACTACGAATTCTGTTCCTTTGTTCCACTGTTCATTATTAGTATTAATAGTTATTTATGCACCTAGGGAGTAAAGTAAGCCATTATTCCCTGAGCGAAAAAGTTGGTTCTTGAGGCGAAGCTGAAGGAACCATGGTCCCTAAATCCCGAGGCGAAGCCGAGGGAATTAGACTCTTTAATTCACGAGGCGCAACCGAGGGAATAGCTCTAATTAGCTCCCGAGGCGCAGCCGATGGAGATAATTATCGCGAGGGGAATAATGGCACTTTACTCAAGAGGTACATACAATATTTTATCTCCAGTAGGAAGAAAATACACATTTTCGTCCATTGCACAGTTTTTATTTATTATTTTAATAAATAACAATAATTATTAGCACTTTTAATAGCAGATATAAGAGAGTCAATATAAAAAACAAATAAGAATTGGAATTAAACTCAAATAGAAGGTTATTTAGATGCAGGTTATAAACAAAGATAAACATGGTCGAAAAAGCAAGTGTCGCCAACTTGATTTTAACTTCATTACATTAGCCATACATTTTCTACTATTTATAAAATAATTAAGTTACAATCTTTACTTTTTTACCCTACTTTACTTTTTCGTCCTACTTTTACTTTTTCTCCCAACTTTTTGTGCTCAGGGATGAAAAGACCTGTATTAGTCCCTCTAAACTTATTCAAAATCATAACTTTTTCTCCCTACTGGAGATAAATATTATTTATTTATATTTTTCCTTTTTATGTTATTTTTTTATATATTTTATAAAGTACTTTACACAACATAATAATATATATAAAAATATATATTTATTTTTCTTTGTAAAACCTTGTAAATCGACAAAAGTTATTGACAAAATCCAAGTTAGTACAAAATCAGTCCACAAAATTAAAATTTAATTATAATTTTAATTATCAGTGTATATAAAACCTCCAATGATAGTAAACATCATATATATAGGCAACGTGTAATAGAAGTAAAAGATTAAACAATTATTCATTTTTTTTGCTCTCCTGTAAAATTTTGGATTTGGTACATACGAGGTTTTGCAGGTATACTAGCGATATGATTATTTTTTTATCGACTTGACTTCTTATTCTACTTGTTATTATTTACACAATACTTTATACGGACATATTAGAGAAAAGCATCCGGATGTTATGCACAAGGTTGTTTTGAGCTGCCGTGTAAATCGTGTTTGAAGGGAGTAAAACCCGTGTTAGTTTCCCAAGAGGTTCAGGACCTTAGGGACCCAGGATAATCTAACAGGAGACTCCGGTTCTCGTGGGTATAACCCTTTCTAAGATGCTCCTTCATCCTGTACCTTCAGCTTACCTTATCATAAAATTAGACCTATCATATACTGCCATGTCAAAATTTAACGACCCCTCTCCTTTCTTTACACTCGGCCCTTTCAGCCATATTTCTACAGCATGGTAGATGGTCCTTTTAAAGTATTTCGAAGCTTTCCCAGCACTACAGTTTTAATATCTTTCTCAAGAGACCAGATGCGTTGAGGTGGCAAAACATTTTAACGGCTCTTTTCAATAACCTTATTTCAACTTGCGAAAATTTCCAACAATGATAAAGCTCCTCACGTCTGCACAGACTACAGATAACAGACAGACAAACATTTTCTTAAAGCCACTTTTTTGGACTCAGGGGATCTTAAAAACGTAAACATCCATCAAATCTCAAAATTGAGGCATTCATTTACTTGGATACTCATCACCAGATCGTTAATGTGTAAATATTCCGCCTTTAATTAATTATACTAAGTGATATTACCACCTTTACAAACAAAAGTGTGATGTTACTTTGTCCCAAAGTTCATTGGATCAAATATCCGTTTGTCTTCGTGGGTTCAATCCCGGGCTATGGTGCTCTCATTTCCATCGATGAATCGAGGACAGAGCAGGACAAGGGCAGACCCTTTGTGGGGTTCTCTTCCCCCACTTTTTGATGTCGTGGGTTCGATCCCAAGCCATGATGCTCTGATTTGTATCAATGAATCAAGGACGGAGCAGGGCGAGGAATAGCCCCTAAAGCAGGGGTTCCCAAAGTTTATTTTACCAAGCCCCCCACAGTCAAGAATAAATCTTCCTACGCCCCCCCCCCCCCCCTCATCACAATTTTATGAGGTAATGAAAAAAATAAAATAAACAATTATTACATTGAATTACCATTCATTTATTTTTATTACTATGATTTTTATAACATTACAAGTAATCTTTTTACAGATGATCTTATGTGATCTTATGATATGGATGAGATTGCATTATTTTTACAAGATTCCCTATTGTTGGATGAGTATTAGAAAGTGCACAACGAAAATCAAGCACAGCAAAATCAAGTTTGCCATGATACTTTGTTTTTATTGCAACTAGTGCTGAAAAATCTTTTTTGCACAAATAAGTGCTTGAAAAAGGTAAATACCCAAAACGATGATTTGTCCATTGTATCAAAATCGGTAGCAGAACCTTTTTTATTTCTAAAGCTTGTTCTTGAAGTGTTTCGGTCAGGGAATCTATGTTGACACTGAAAGGATCCATTGTTAATTTGTAAATGTTGTCATCACATGTGTTAGGAAAGTATCTGTTGAATTCGTCAGTGAGGTTCTCCAACTGGTTTGATATTTGGATTTTTATATAATCGCATTAGACGTTTTGACGGCAAATCTCGATCTCGAGGTCCCACGCCCCCCTTGACTTGTCTTCACGCCCCCCTTGGGGGGCGCGCCCCCCACTTTGGGAATCAATGCCCTAAAGGGTTCTCTTCCTCTACGCTTTGACGCACGCTTATACATGGTGTGGCAAAAGTTCGGCAACGGCTAATTATCTCCGTTAATATTTGAGATATTGAACTGCGGTTTGTTTGCAATCTTCATTGTGCATAAAAAACTACTTTTTTTTGTGGGTACCCATTTTTCCGCCATTTTGGATGCCGCCATATTGGATTCAACTTTAACATTTCAAATTCGAACCCCTATACTGTGATACATATTTGGAAAGGCCTTGAAAAAAGAAAACATTTGCCGCAAACCAGAGCTTTTTATATTTCACCGTTTCAAAATGTTCACAAGTTGAAATTACAAAATTGAAATTTTTGATGTTTAATTACAGCCAAAGTAAAGGTTTTAGGGGAAAAAAATGCAAGTTTAGACATACTTCTGCACAACTGCAGTCAAAACTGTTTTAAATAGTACATTACGCGTCTAGTGCGGAAAGTAGTATTTTGCATGCGAGTGTGGAGTTTGCACCCAAGCGACAGCGAGGGTAGTAAAAAAAATGCAGTTTTCGCACGAGGTGCGTACCGTCTACGATTGTTGGATGTTAATAATAAACACAGAAAAAAAACAGTTACTTTAATTACCACAACTTTAACAAACAGAAAATTAGTTTTGTTAAATTAAAAAAAAAAAAAAAACACGCCCATCAGACGATAAGGTGAAGAATTCTTTATTTCCGCACTAGTGCGAAAATTATGAGTCGCGCATGCGCAATGAATTCAACTACGAAAAGAATAACTTTCTAGGCATCTAAACAGAGATAAAATGTTTATATTTCCTATCAATCGTAGATAAAAGTAATTTTTTGGACTCCGGGGAACCTTAAAACGAATTCAAGGAATTATTTATCCTAGCTACATAATACAGCCTCTTGCTATGTTATAAATGTGTCAAATTAACTTAAATGGTTATAAGCATAAGGTTCAATTCAGATATTTTCTCATAAATAACAACAATGAAGAATTTTTTTCTCTAAATATTATTCTTATCACACTCTGTAATATAATATTACTGTTTTACGATCTCTTAGAACTCTTTTACTCTTTTTTTTAGTTGGTGAATTTTCTTAACATTTTCATTTTATTTCTTACGTTCACTTTTGCTTCCTGTCCTGTATGGTATTTTTCTTATTTTTTTTA
Source organism: Gerris lacustris (assembly GCA_951217055.1). Taxonomy (NCBI): domain Eukaryota; kingdom Metazoa; phylum Arthropoda; class Insecta; order Hemiptera; family Gerridae; genus Gerris; species Gerris lacustris. The sequence continues at coordinate 60,348,302 of OX578284.1, forward strand.
AGGGTGGTAACACATGTGCCCCACGCTCAGAAAGCATGTTCTCAAAAAAAAAGTGGAAAAGAGAGAAAAAATGGTCTCTTGTATTTCTTAGAAGGAATAAAATAAAATATATTTTTTTTATACTTCACATACTTCTGTTTCAAACCATACCTCTTATCCCTTCCCTTCCCAGCTCTAACCCAGTCGTGCACTTCCTTTTTCTCATATCAGTAATGCCACCTACATTTATATATATAAGACTTTAAGCAGAAGAACTTCACGTATGTAAGTGTACTGAACTAGAAATGAAACTTATTGCATTTAAACTGTTACCAAGAATATAATATAAACCTGGAATAGCACATAAATTTTAACGTATGACGTTAATATTCATAATATATTTCAGTATATTTAAAAAAAAAAAAAAAAAAATACGTATATCCGGCTCAAAGGACCATATTATGAAATCCTTCTTTTATTTTGAGCATTATATTTAATATATTTTTTCCGACATGATTTATAAAAGACTAGTTACTTTAATACTAGAATATTTTCTAAAAATATGATTTTTTTGAAAAGTCATATCACAACTGTTTAATTTATTTTAAAATTGTTAAAACAGTCTGTATTTTAGCTGAATTTCATATTCAGATTCTAATGTTATAAATCCTAAATTAACTTTAATTTTGTTTGCTGTTGTAGCTGTCATTAATATTGTTTGGAGGGTTAATTTACCCTCTTTTAGTCATCCATGGAGCTGAAACTTGGTACATAGACGTTATACCATTACAAAAAGTCTATCAAAATTTAGGTTCACCCACCTAAATAAACACACTGATTACAGACAATGCTTGTAAAAACTCAACCGTGATTATTACGAACATTTTTTTAAGATTATATTAATGATCAAACAACTCGATGACATCACAACCAAAATTAATAAAAACTAAGTATTTATTATAAAATACTTTATTTCATGGACTAGTATTGTTCAAGTTATTAATACTCCTTTATTAGAACCCCATGATCAAAATAAAACAATAAGATTTAACTAAGATAAAATATAATTAAAACAATACGATCTTTACCTACATAGTTGTATCAGTATAAGCATATTGTTTTAAAATAAATATAAAAAGTCTAAGCATATAGACTTCAAACAAGAAGATTAAAATATGATTTAACTATAATACACGTAAAAATGATATATTTATCTAAACTTTTCAAGAAATGTTTAAAGAAAACTAATATAAAATAGTTTTTGGTAATGTTTTAAAACATGCTTTAAACCCTGAATGAAACCTTTAGTTCAATCAAGTCCTCTTCCAATTTTTATTTTAAACCCATTCTGTTTAATTTAAAATGAAATGATTGTATTTTAATAATTAAATTATATAATTAAATTGTATTTTTTAAAATAATTAATACTTCTAGTTCTAAGATAATTTTTTTTTTCATTTTCTATTATACTCCACGGGAAAGAATCGATATTTTTGTGAAAATTATTTTTTTATTTTAGTTTTTTTTAAGTTTTTGGTAGTATTCATACTACTACGGAACGTTTAAATTGTAATTTAAATCAATTTTTTTTTCTTTTTTCAAATTGGTTTGAATGTTATATTATTCTACTCCTTGCAATAAAAGAAACTGCTTTAATGATGTCTTCTAAAGATATCAATAATTTTTAACACTTTCATGTTTAGGCTGTGCTACGTAACTCGAAAAGCGTTACTAAAAAACGTTACCCGGTGTCAATTAGTTAGAAAGGTATAGGAGGTGTGCACAGTCTGTCTCTAGCTGTTGGGCCTCCCTCCACCGCACGTCGTAGGGCCGAATAAAGTCGAAAAGATTTATACGTGTGACAGGGAGTTAGGAATTTTGTAAATAGTTTAATAGTTTATAAAGATTTTAATGTTCACACAATAAGTTAAGAATGCAACTGAATCAAATCATAAATACAAGTGATACTACAATATAAAATAACTTGTCTGTCGAATTGTCTGTCATGTCATGTATGTCATGTCAACACCCCTCCTCAATTCGGCAGACTCCGAGGTTTCTTCTGTGTTCCTCAAATACTACTTTTGTCAGTGCCTTTGTCATTATATCTGCTGTTTGTTGTTGTGTTCTTATGTACTTTAAAATAATTTCTTTTTCCCTTGTCTTGTCCTTCAAAAAGTGGTACCGTATGTCGATATGTTTTAGTCTTTTATTGTCAGGTTGCTGGGATAAAAATATACAACCTTGATTGTCCTCAAAAATTGTAGTTGGATTCGTAAGATGTAAATTTAAATCGGTTAACATTTTCCTCAGCCAAATAGCTTCACAAGTTGCTATACTTGCTGATACATATTCCGCCTCAGTGCTTGATAAGGCTACAGATGTTTGCTTCTTTGTCAGCCAAGATACTGTGTTTCCAAAAATCTTGAAAACATAACCTGAGACTGATTTTCTATCTGTACTGTCGCTAGCCCAATCAGCATCAGCATAACCTATGATGCTTTCTGCTTCAGTTGTTTTCTTGTAAATTAGTCTGAAATCAACCGTTAATTTCAGATACCTCAATATTCTTTTTAAATATGTCCAATGTTCGTCAGTAGCACAACCTTGAAATCTGCTAAAATAGTTTACTGCTAGACACAAATCTGGCCTAGTTCCCAAAGCTATGTACATTAAACTACCGATCAGTTCTCTATAGGGCTTCTGAGTAGTATTTGTTTTTCCTTTTTCAAGTTTTAGATTAACTTCTATTGGTGTTCCAATTTCTCTAGCATCGGCCATTTTGTACTTCTCCAAAAGTTTTAAGATATTTTGTTTTTGATCTATCATTAATGTTCCTTCTTTCATATTTCTTGTTATTCTCCATCCTAAATAATGTTCAAGTTCTCCTAGATCATGCATGTCAAATTCTTTATTCAATTTCTCTTTCATTTCTTGCATTGCTTTTTCACTGTTCGTTGCCAAAATTAAATCATCAACAAAAATTAAAAGATATGTAATAGAGCCATGAAAATGTCCTATATACAAACAACTGTCATTTTTAGACTGTTTAAAATTTAACTTAAGAATGTACTCATGAAAACGTATGTTCCAACACCTGGGTGCCGGTCGCAGACCATACAGAGATTTATTCAGTTTACATACCATACCATTCACCTTCTTTGATCCTTCCGGCTGATTCATATAAATATTTTCTTTTACATATCCATTTAGAAAGGCTGTCTTCACATCCATTTGATGTAACAACATGTCTTTCTGATTGCCAATTGAAAGTAAAATTCTTATAGTAGTAGCTTTTACAACTGGAGAATAAGTTTCTTCAAAATCAATCCCTTTTCTTTGAAGGAAACCTCTAGCAACTAATCTAGCCTTGTATCTTATCACCTTTCCTTCACTGTTATACTTGAGAGCAAACACCCATTTACTGTCTATAACATTTATGCCTTTTGGTGGTTCAACTAGAGTCCACACATTATTCTTCTCCATTGACTGCAGTTATTCCTCAATTGCAATCTGCCACTGTTCTGTATCAGGACGATTCTTAGTTTCTTCTATGCATGTTGGTAAGTCATCTTCTACATTCAGTGCCATTCCGTAAATTTCATAATCTTTCCACCATTTCGGTCTTCTCCTTATTCTTGATCCCCTCCTTACTTCACGATTGTTTTGATTGGCGTCACTTTCACTTTCACTTACAGATTTTTCAGGGGTTTCATCTACTCCAGATGGTTCTTCTGACTCATTCACATTATCTTCACTTTTTAATTCATTATTTTCTACCGATGGAATTTTCACTCTAACTTCATTTGTTTCAAAATTTTCATCAAACACTACATTTCTAGCACAAATAATTTTTCTAGTTGACGGATTCCAAAGCCTGTATGAGTTATTGGAGTACCCAACTAGGAGACATTTGATTGATTTAGCATCTAATTTAGATCTTTTATTTTCAGGTATATGTGCATATGCTGTACTACCAAATACTCTAAATTTATCCATATTAGGTTTCTTACCAAACCAAAGTTGAGCAGGAGTTTTATCATTTAGAATTTTTGTAGGACTTCTATTCTTTATATAGTTTGCTGTTAAAATAGCTTCTCCCTACATTTCTTTTTTTACATTTGCTTCCAAGTTCATGGTTCTTGCTTTTTCTAGGAGTGTTGGATTTAGCCTCTCTGCTATACCATTTTGTTGTGGAGTGTAAGGTACTGTATACTGCAATTGAATTCCTTTTCTTCTACAAAAATCTTTAAATTCTTTAGCTATGTATTCACCTGCATTGTCTGAACGAAGTCTGACTATTTTGCATCCAAATTGCGCTGTTGCCATAGCTTCATATTCTTAAAGTGATTCAAGAGCTTTTCTTAATAAGATATACCGCTGAGAATCTGGACCAATCATCTGTAAATGTTATAAAATAACGTTTTTCATTCCATGTTGAGGGAGTTATAGGACCACATATATCTGTATGAACTATCTCTAATGGTCTCGTACTTCTACGTTCATGTCCTTGAAATGGAAGTTTTGTCTGTTTACCAAAGACACAGTATTCACAGAAATCTAACTCTTCATTAGGATTCACATCTAATCCTGTCACCATATTATTTCGAGATAATTTTATTAAATGATCACGACACATATGTCCTAATCTTCTGTGCCACAATAGCATAGATTCATTTTTCTTCTTTACAGTATTTGCTTGGGCACAATTAGCTGCATGAAATTTTATTTCATAGAGTTTGTCATGTCTGTAGGCTATTCCAAATATATTTCCATTTTTAATTATTTTAGCAGCTCCGTTTTCAAATATAATTTTTAAACCAGACATTTCAATTTTTCTGACAGATAACAAATTACTTCTTAAGTTAGGAACATATAAAACATCGTTGATAGTGATTTTAACTTTACGTCCATTAACTTCACTAGTTACGTTAATGTTTCCTATTTTCTTAGCAGTCATTGTCTCACCATTCTTCGCTACTGATATCACAATTGGCGTTTTTAATTCAGACACACTTGTAAACCATTTCACATTATTAACTAAGTGATGAGAAGCACCGGAATCTAAATACCAGATTATGTTGTTTTTATCTGATTGTCCCTCTGTATGTAGGGCGAGGAAACTTGTTGAGTTCTCTTCAACTTCACTTTCAGTAGTTAACTGAGCACTACGTCCATTACTTCTATATTTATTATTATATGATTTATTAAATTTAGGATTAAATTTACACTCGGCTATCTTATGTCCAGATCGACCACACCGAAAACACTTCACTGAAAATTTATTTTTGATATTAAAGGCTGCTCCATTTACACCTTCTCGTCTTCCTACTGCATTTGGATCTGACATATTTTTCTTTTTCATTTCTTCATCCAGTAACCTTCCTTTTACAAATTCAAGATTCAACTCATTTGGATATAGAGTTTCTATTGCAGTCACAACGTTGTTGTATGATTTGGAAAGAGTCAAGAGTAAGTGGCATATAACATCTAATTCTTCAACATGAGCTCCAGCTGACTTCAGTTGTCTAATTATCTCATCAAATTTTATGAAGTGTGATGACAATTCAGAACTGTCATCATATTTTAAAGTTAATAATTTCTTCCTAATATATAGTTGGCTAGCAACTCCTGTTCTTTCATAAATAGCTAGTAATGTATCACAGATTTCTTTAGCAGTCCCTTTTTCTTTAATTAGTTCAAGTTGACTATCTGCTATAAATCTAATTATTAATGATTTACATTTATTGTTCTTCTTATTCCATTCTGGTGTTCTTTCTATTGGAGGTTGTTCAGTTGTCATATTCTTAACTTCATTTTCTTCAAGCACAGACTCTACTCTGAGTTTCCAATTGCTGAATCCTGTTCCATTAAATTGCTTGATTCCATAGTTACTATCTTCTTTGCCTGTGCCTGGGCCCATAACCTTTTGTAAATAGTTTAATAGTTTATAAAGATTTTAATGTTCACACAATAAGTTAAGAATGCAAACTGAATCAAATCATAAATACAAGTGATACTACAATATAAAATAACTTGTCTGTCGAATTGTCTGTCATGTCATGTATGTCATGTCAACAAGGAAAGTACAGGAGGTTGCCATCAACTCTCAGCCCTCACGGGCTACCTAGTATGAAGGCATATTAACAATTTGTAAAAGGCGGACTGGCGCCTTTGAATTCAGTCTTTTGTAATCGAGCCGCGGTAGTGCCGGTGTGGAGATAAGAATAAAAATTATCTTCAATCTACTTTTATCAATTACTTGAATAAATTTCCGATTATATTTCATTTTATGTCGGTAGTTTACCCAGAGCGAAAACATGAAAATGTATTTTTTTTAGAAGTATTTTTTTTTTTTTTTTTTTTTTCAATGTATTTACTATGCATATAGTTTATTTTATTTCTTCACTGCATTGAAATTGTGTTTGACGCATAGAATTTAATAAAGGAATAACTATGAAGTAAAACAAACTTTTGTTTTGTGTATAACCTGACTGAATAGCGTAGGGAAAACCAGCCAATATATTTCCATAGCTTCATGAATAGATTGTTAACTATATTATAGCAGGATACGAGCTGGGATCCGCTAGCTGTGAACCCACCCACGTTAAACAGACCGACAGACACCCATCTAAAAACAACCCAAAACGGATGATTCCGTTGAAATCTCGGTTTCGGATGTTTTGGGTGAAAAATAGTATATTATGTTACTAGGCTGTGAAGTGAGTTTTTTCATTACCGTGGCAATTACATTTACTGTCGAGCGAAGCGAGACAGTAAATGTATTTGCAGTAAATTGTAATTGTAAATGTAAGACTTAAAAAAAGAAACCTTAAAAAGAGGTTATACTATAAGAAAAGATAAATAAAACGCATTGACATCTAGCGGATTTTAATCGTACTAGAAGCATTTCTACAAAGACTGCAGCGGTACTAACGGAAGTTTTGACAACTACCCGCCGGAAAATAAAAATCGTTTAGTTCCTAGGACGTAAACGATTTTTTCTTTACAGCTAGGAGTAATGAAAATATCTTTTAAGTCCACGTAATGAAAAAATGGATTTTAGCTGTTTTTTAGGCTCTAAAGTTACTATTTCATAGCCTACCAGGGAAAAAAAAAATTTTCCTTTTAGATAAGAAAAAGTCAAACATAAATTAATGGAATGTCTATAGTTTAAAGTAACTACTGGAATAAATATAAATTTTAGAATACTAAATTCTTATTCAAGGAAAGATAGAAATTTGTTTAAAAAACGAGTCAATTATCTTAAAGTTTAAATTAAATATTTAACGTTTTAAAGGTCAATAGAAGCTTCCTAAAAAGTTTTCTTAGAGAAGCTAATCTAATATAAAATGCTATTTTTAACACTTTGATGAAGAATCAGTTATATTTTTGGCTTACTTAAAGCAATATCTTTGAATTCTTAATAGTTTTAAACAACATCAAAATTTTATTACGAGGAAAGAAACAATCAAAATTGTTTTTAAATATTAATAAACTTTCAAATAAAGTAAATTGTATATTTGTTAGCATTTTTGAATCATTCTTCTAATGTATTATTGATATTAAAGTTTTAAAAAATTAAAATCATGATGATAATTAAAAACAGTAAAAAAATGAATATCAAATGTTGCAAAATCCCAATATATAATAGTTTAAAATACGGCTTATTTTCTCATTCACATGAATTTCCTTGTAGGGTTTCATTTATACATTTAACATTGACATGGGTTGATAAAGGTTGACACTTAAGATGGATTAACCATTTTAGTAAAATGGGAATACCTACAAAGGAACATAAACGGGAGATATTCACGATATATGATGTCAAATTTAAACGAGATGAAATTAATTTATAATATTTAATTGATATACTATTTACAAAAAAAAAATAACTACAAGATTGTAAAACTGTTTGCTAGTAAAACCCATAGATGATGAAACAAGCTGCTACTAGAGGAATATGTAGACTACATCCTTTGTCGTATCTATGTACCTGTATAAGAAGTTATCAATAAATGAAGCGAAAAAATAATACCTTAAGTATTACAGAGCTATGCAGTATGTTGTCTTCCTCCAAATATGGCAAACATGATATTACTCATTCTATAAAAGATAGTAAACATGTTCTAACCAATTCTTTAGGTAATGGAAAACATGTTTCTACTAATTTTATAAATGATGGTTAACATGTTCCTACCAAGGCTTTAGATTATGGTAAACATGAGTCTACTAATTTTATAAAAGATGGTTAACATGTTCCAACCAATGCTTTAGATGATGGTAGACATGTTTCTACTGATTTTATAAATGATGGTAAACATGTTCCTACCAATGCTTTAGATGATGGTAAACATGTTTCTACTAATTTTATAATTGATGGTAAACATTTTCCTACCAATGCTTTAGATGATGGTAAACAAAATTCTACTAATTTTATAAATGATGGTAAACATGTTCCTACCAATGCTTTAGATGATGGTAGACATGTTTCTACTGATTTTATAAATGATGGTAAACATGTTCCTACCAATGCTTTAGATGATGGTAGACATGTTTCTACTAATTTTATAATTGATGGTAAACATTTTCCTACCAATGCTTTAGATGATGGTAAACATGTTTCTACTAATTTTATAATTGATGGTAAACATTTTCCTACCAATGCTTTAGATGATGGTAAACAAAATTCTACTAATTTTATAAATGATGGTAAACATGTTCCTACCAATGCTTTAGATGATGGGTAAATATGTTTCTACTAATTTTATAAAAGATGGTAAACATGTTCCTACCAATGCTTTAGATGATGGGTAAATATGTTTCTACTAATTTTATAAAAGATGGTAAACATGTTCCTACCAATGCTTTAGATGATGGTAAATATGTTTCTACTAATTTTATAGCGTCGGTTTCTGAGGCCAGAGTCTAAGAAATATAGATTTTCCGGAGGAAACAGGGTCAGGAAGTTAAAATATGAGAGGAGGAAAATTGGTTTCCACTTGAATTCATTGTTGTGCGACATTTCGCCGATAGAAGTTATAAATTTTATATAAAATTATATCAGAGCTCCTCGAGGGCCCAAATGGAAATGAAAATGGATTAATGTTCCATTATTACCTTAAGAGCCATTGACTATGTCAATTACACAAATGAATACTGATTTTCTCAAATTATCGGAAAAAAACATTGAAATTTCCATATGTGGATTTTCTATGAAATGAAGCAAATTAGTATTTTTTTTGTTATCGTAGTATCAAAAGAACAAAGGCCGTGATAAAATTATAAGGATGCAATTTTATAAATGGACGTACTAAACTCTTTGGACATTTTTGAAACTGACAGCATATGAATATTTGAGAGACAACTAATTTAGAAATTCATTTTAGCCAAATAAAAGATAATATATTCTCCTATTTAAGGCAAGAAATTGGATCAATATCCCCCCCCCCCCTAAACCACAACAGTAATTGAAAAAATGGATTTCCTTTTGCATCATGAAGAAGTCATTTACTGCCAATTTCTTTACAACCGGAAAAAGCTTTAAAGAACTCATAATATTGTATTATGCTTATACTTATTTGCATGCACTCAATGTAAAAGGACTTAAAAAGTAAATTCAAATCTCAATGATGATGTTATTCAAAAATTATACTCATAGTTCATAGCTTAAACTTTTTGAAATGTATTTGTATAATTATTAATATAGTTGTTTTTAAGTAATCTCCAAATCTATACGACCAAACCTTTCAGTAGGTACAAACATAAAACTACATGCGACTAGAACTATAGAATTAAGAGCTCTGTGAAACTGGTTTATACTTATAGAATTACTCTATAACAGTCTTATGTTATTACTGATAAATCATTAATTGTATAGGGTAGGGTAGGTCACTATCGAGGCGATACCTGCCTTAGGAGTTGAAGTTTAAGGGGTTGCATTTTGTCATTTTCATGTCTTGGCTATGGCACATAACCTCGAAAAGCGTTACCAAAAACTAGAGTTACACGAGTAGGGAAGATATTGGAACAGGGAGTTAAGAAGATATAGAAGGTGTTCAATCGAGTCTGCCCACTCTCAGTGGGTATAGTATCTCCCACTACCGCGCTTGGTAAGGCCTACACACCCCTGCCCTCCCGATCAGCTACCTACCACGTCTCACTCTCTCCGCTTCTCGCTACCACTCCAGTACGGTCTGTCGCTCATTTTCGGTCTGTCGCTCATTTTTTGTGAACCAACATAATCTTAAAAACTACTCATCTGATTTTATTGCGATTTGGATGGTAGGTCATAACAATTAGCCAATTGTTGGTCTCATATATGTTTCAACCTTATCCGCCCATTTGTTTACAACAGAGTTGAAGTTTAAGGAGTAGCATTTTGTCATTTCATTTTCATGTCTTGGCTATGGCACATAACCTCGAAATAAACTAGCGTTACACGAGTAGGAAAGATATAGGAACAGGGAGTTAAGAAGATGTAGGAAGTGTTCAATTAAGTCTGCCCGCTCCAGGTAAGTATAGTTTCTCCCACTACCGCGCGTGGTAGGGCCTACCCACCTTTTTTACCAATTATTAATGCAGCTATTAGACCCTAGATAAAATTACGATAAACGAAACACGAATACCAAAATCATAAACCAACATTAACACAGTGATTCATCAAACAATTAAAACATAACAAAAACAAATGTTACAAACACTTACTCAAACTTAACATTGCAAAGACCAGTTTATAAAGGATCTGAAACTTTAGTCTGAAGTAGAAACTTTTTGATAAAACAAATAACAGTCTAGCTCTAGAGTTTAGAGCTGATAGTTATGATACTGTAATGCAGCAGTAAGACTTATCTAGCACTAACTTAATTCTGTAGACGATAACAACTACTCTCCTATGCATTATGTCTTTGCAGAGTTATCATTTAAATGATCTTTGTTTAAAATCATCATTATTTTTCACGTAAGAGAGCGTAGGAGATAGTCATAAGGTTATAATTGTATGGTAAGCCCCGGCGAGAAATTCCTGATTGAGACCTAAAATAATAACTAAAAGAGCCATGTTTCGTTGATTGTTTATCTCAGTGAATAAGGTTCTACCTCTTCCAAAACCTACCGGATTGTATTTGGTTAATTCAACATTAGTTGGGGAAAGCAAGAGAGGTAACCAGCCTTGTTTAGCCGGTTGTTACTTACTAACAAGAAGAATTAATTATTCTCCTAAACCTCCCCCTTAAACTCTATTTCTCCTTCTCAAGAATTAATTCTTGAATATTCAAAAGCTAAGGAATTTTCCCTACTGTACGTTAGTTATTCCTGAATTGGAGCCAAGATTTAAGTTATTCATGTTTTGTCTGGTTTGAGTAGTAAGAGCAATCAGAGTTACACACAAGTGTTTTGCTTTCAGCGCGATGAAAGCCAAACGTTAAAGATTTTTGGATTTCGGAAAGGAATTCTATACTATTGACGTTCAGTTTATTTATTTAAATAAAAAGGAAATTCTCATTTCTTCTACTTCTATAGAATTTGTCACTTAATAGTACATTACGTGTCGAGTGCGGAAAGTAGCATTTTGCATGCTAGTGTGGAGTTTGCACCCGAGCGACAGCGAGGGTGGTAAAACCACACGAGCAATGCAAAATGCCGTTTTCGCACGAGTTGCGTACCGTATTTTATCTGCGATTGTTAGATTTAAATAATAAATACAGAAAGAAATAACCTTCCAGTAAACAAGTTCGTATTTCTCTTTTGATAAAGATAAACTTAATTCATTAGTTGTATTTTGTGCCGAATTATTTCGGGAGGCGTATTATTCTCCTCATATTCGTCATAATCATTTAAATCACTCATTGATTTTCACAAAAAACTCGATATAAAAGTTACTTTTATTAAACAAACAGCAAATTAGTCTTGTTAAATGTAAACAAACTCTCTAATCGTGCGTAAAGCTGAAGAATTCCTCTTCATTACCGCACTAGTGTGGTAAAGAAGAGGAATTCTTCAGAACTATGAGACGCGCATGCGCAATGAATACAAGTACGTAAAGAATCACTTTCTACGCATCTAAACCGAGATATAATGTATATATTTCGTATCAATCGTAGATAAAATAAGTTTAATTAAATCGCAAAACATTTATATATTCACATCTACTTTAAAGTTTAGTTTTGAACCCTTCTTTATAATTTTGATAAATAATTTTCTCATTCTGAAAATGTTTTGGCCTATGTAGGGTTTTTCTTTATAGTTTCTAATGTAATTAAAAAAAAAAAAACGTTTCCTTTGAACTTGCTATATTTCACCCTCCCACGCTCGCTTCCTATACAGGCCAAACAAATTTCAGAAAGAGACAATTATTTATCAAAATTTATGTTTACACATTTAACTATAAATGTTTATTTATTTCAAGGACATATCATATTTTTATTTTTAATTATTTATAATTATTAATTAATTAAACACAATATTTAATACTAATAACGACAGTAATATATTAGAATGGTTTATTATTTATTATTATTATTTTTTTTTTTTGCTTCCGAGCTTACCGGAGGTAACGGAAGCTATGTGATCGTTCTGAAGAACAAAAAATGTTTAGGTCTCCGATTTCAAAAATTCCAAGACAGAAATCCGTTTCAGACATCAGGGAAGATTTTTGGTTCCGTGTCTGTCTGTCTGTCTGTCGTTCGATTTTTGAGAACCAACATATCTTAAAAACTACACGTCCGATTTTAATGAAATTTGTATGGTAGGTCCATGAAGAGCGAGAAAAAAACCCTATACATTTTAATCCATTAACATTAACAGGGAAGGTGATTTCATTAAATATGTAATCGGACTATTTTCATAAATTAATTTTAAATAAACAACAGAGAACTAAACCCTTATAACCAATTTCAGTGGTAGATTACAATACCAATTACAGGTCTGTAATAACTTATTTTATTCTGTAGCTAGTGAGTTAGTTAAAGACAGTAAATTAATTATATTTAATCTGTGTTTCACGTATTTTGTAAATAATTAGTTTGACAAAAACTAGATTGAAACATTAATCGTAGTAAATTAAACTAGCTCGTTTAATTTGTTTTACAGTTCTTTATTTATACTATATAAATAAATAAAATACTATAAATAAATATACTATATTTATAATTTAAGAGATAAAAATAATTAATGCTTCTGTTTCCTTTTCGTCGTTATTTCGGCATGACAAAACGCAATTAAAGCACGAGAGATCGATTGAAAGTCAGAAATAGAGAGGGACTGTTTCTAAACATTTGGATGTTCTCTGGGAGCTTGAAACGTTTGAGAATGTTTTAAAAAAATTTCCCCTCAGTCTAGACTACAACGTTGGCTCGTTTTTGATAAACCGGGCACAGGTGAAACCGCGAAGGGAATTTGCTAAATAAATAATATCAGAATGGAGTTGTCGATGGGAAGGCAAGCCGTGTAGCCGTAACCGTGTTAAGGGTTACCCCAGGGCCCTCTACCGTCTCCTATATTATTCACGTTTTCATTACAACATCGTGACCTCGTTTTCGTCGGATGGAAGCCTTTTTGCGGGGCTGCTCAACTCTAGGATATTTAAGGTTTAAACGTGATAAAAACAGGCAAGGTCCCGGTGGGAATCAAACCGAGTTACTTTAAACACTTTACATTCTTTTTTTTCTAGACCCTTCTCACTACATCATAATCACGAGTTCCTGATAAAGCTACCAAGATATAACAATAAACTAGTAGCGCCATTATACATCGACATTCTCAATGAAAAACGTTTTATTAATTATATTTATATATATATATATATATATATATATATATATATATATATATATATATATATATATATATATATATATATATACATATATATATATATATATATATATATATATATATATATATATATATATATATATATATATATATATATATATATATATATATATGTTGATGAGTTATGTTCATAACTTATACATACTCAGTATAAACAACAAAGACTGCTTTAAACCTTAAAAGATATTCCAAGTTGAGGAATTTAATGCAGAATCTGTGTCTCATATTTTTTAAATATGATCTGCACAATATATCATATTGTAAACAATCCATTTTAAATGTTGCAGTCATGATAAATCCATTTTTTTTTAGAGAAATATACACACTTTAAACATGTAAAAATATTGAATAGATCCAAGCCAAAATTCTCATTTTCTTGTAACTTTCAACTGAATATAGCATAACAAGACACGACTTGATTATCAAGAAATTTAATAATGAATTATTGCACATTAAAGAAACACAGGAACTGGTATTTAATTAAAATCATTTAATTTAATTCCTAAGTTAACTCCTTTTAGCTATAATATCTATTATAACCGCATTTTAAATTCCACAGTTCTATAATTAAACCAGATAGTATTACAGACTTTTAATCAGAACATTATTAATTATTGACTGGAACTGAATTTAACACCCCCCCCCCCCCCCCTACTTCAGTAATGCCAGAGACTTCAAGTTATTTTAATATTATCTCCACTCAATTTATGAATAGATTATATCATTGATGAAAATTATGGTATTTAAAAATTTCGAATGAAATATCAGATATTATAATATCTATTTCTACTACTGTAATATATTAATAAGGGATAAGTCATCATTAGAGTTTATTATATTCGATATATTATAAATACCTAGTTGATTTAACAAAATTTCAAAATACATTTTTCTGACTCTTAATTAAAAGTCAAATAAGCATTTTAATCATAAATATGAACTAGTAAAATTCGTTCTACAGAATGATCATAATTCTTTATAGTTGCGGAAAAGTTGAAAATTCGCGATTCACTTGATATTCATTACAGTCCAGTCATTTTAAGCAAAAAAGGGGCTGTTTACAAGCAAGAGACTTTGTACAAATTATCTCTTGGGCATCCTGATTGAAATCCTATAAAGTCCCCGAAAAAAAAGTTGTGCTCAAGCCGCCATCTTGGAAAATAGTGGCCAAAATTTTTTTTTGCTTCTACTAGCTTAATTATTAGGTTTAGAAAAAAAAAGTTCAAGTAAAAATTGTTTATTATGTAATTATCTATAAATTTGATTCTCATCGTTTTTTTCTCTCTCACCAACCGTAGAGGCACAAAATGACCATTAATACAGGCCAAATCAACCCTTAATACAGGTACTCTATGATAGTAAACAATAATTATTAACTTGTAACCTCACAACTACACCTATAACCTCGTCCAGGCGTGGTAACTCGGCACTAACATCATGCAATCGCTGGGCACTGAACGCAAGAAAATTGCGCGCGCTGAGATATAAATGGTAATTTCGTGCCTCTACGGTTGGTCAGAGAGAAAAAACTATGAGAATCAAATTTATAGATAATTACATAATAAACAATTTTTACTTAAACTTTTTTTTCTAAACCTAATAATTAAGCTAGTAGAAGCAAAAAATTGAATTTTGGCCGCTTTTTTCCAAGATGGCGGCTTGAGCACAACTTTTTTTTGGGGACTTTATAGGATTTCAATCAGGGTGCTCCAGAGATAATTTGTACAAAGTCTCTTGCTTGTATGACACATTTTTTTTTTTCAAAAACCTAAAATGACTGATCTATTATTTAAGAGAATAGAGATTGAAATTAATTAAAAGGATTAATTTCACACTGGAGAAAATGATTAATAATTAATTAATATTGAGCTATATAACTCATAAACTGTCGAGTTGTGCCAAATTTAAGCCCATTTAGATGAAGAAAAACTAAGAAAATAGACTGCCAATTAATGTGGGACATAGCTTCCTCGCATCCTATCACGTACTGATGTTATGCTTTTACAAGCCATTATTGTCTAATTTGTTTCATTTTTTAATCTGTCAAAATTGTTTTGATTTTTACATGAATTAAAGTATTAATTAAGCAAAATTAAGAGCGTAGATGGTTGAAGTAAATCTGGTGCTATCTGCGGTCTACTTTCGACAAACATCCAAACTTCGTTAAAATAAGATGAGAACATATGAATATATAGGTTTAAATAAATGTATGTGTTCATGAGGAAGAGAAACAAATGAGCGCAGAAGGATTAAATTTATATGGGACCAACAATGGGAAAATTATGACCAACCATTTCAATTTCATTAAAATCGGACGAGTCGAAAGTGTTATACAAATCAGATAAGTACTTTTGAATCTATTGGTGTAAATAAATGTATGTTGTGCCCATGTCGAAGAGAAACAAATAAGTGTACAAGTGTGAAACCTACTATACAAATTTCATTAAAATCGGACTTGTAGTTTTTAAAATATGTTGTTTCGACAGATAAACCGACAGACAGACTGGCAGACAGACACGGAATCAAAAATGATCTCTGATGTCTGAAACGGATTTCTGTCTTGGAAATTTTGAAATCGGAGACACAAAATATTTTCGTTCTTCAGAACGATCACATAGCTTCCGTTACCTTCGGCAAGCTCGGAAGCAAATCAAAAGAAAGTTGAAAAGTATTCACAATAGTGTCACAAGTTGAGTACTATTCACAAATCAAGTGATATTCAAAATGTAAGAGGTGATTGGAATCAGTTAAATGGATGTTATTCCCACTAGAGGGAATATCTTATGAACAATAAATATATAGTTTTCTAACTAATAGACAGCTGAGTTTAGCCATCTTCAAACTCGTCTAGTTGAAGACAAACTGAGACCCTTAGCTTTAATTAAACAAGTTTCAAACAGCAAACAATGTTCCTAAACTTCTAATGAAAAACTAAAATATCATCTGTTAACATAATATATTATATTACAAGTCAAATAATAGTGACATTTCGAATCTTATGGCTTATATTTATCATAATGAAATATGTTTATTTTCAATTTACAAACAATAAAGCTTCGTCCAGACTGCCGAACCGAACAGAGAAAACGAGCCGAGCATTCATCTCTGCGCATGCTCAGTCAGTGATGCGCGTGCGAATTTAAACTGAGCATGCGCAGAGACCAATGCTAGGGTCGTTTACTCCGTTCAGTTCGGCAGTCTGGACGAGGCTTAAAAGTAATAATTCGACGGAGAGGACGAATCACTTGTTAAATCTAGGAATTAAGTCCTTATTGGTCCCATTTTTTAGAAGCTTTTATTTAACTTCCAATCTCAACCAATTCAAATTGAATTGAAATTTCGCAAGCACGATTAGTTTGGATGACAATGCATGATTAGCTAAGCAACGCCATTCTAAATCCAATATGGCGGACATCCTAAAATGGCTAACTAGTTATTTTATAAGCACGCCCATGATATGGGTACCAAATGAAATTGTTAGCTTTGATACGAATAGAAACTTGTTTTACTGGTCTTATATTACTTTGCTTTGTAAGTTTCATCGCACACCTATTACCCTAATTTTGAACCCTTCCCGTCTTTTAATCTTCCCCAAATTTTGCACGTGGAAACAATTTAGGTGAAGAATACAGAAACCAAAAAAAAAAAAAAAAAAATGTTCTTATATTACTTTGCTTTGTAAGTATCAACGCGCACCTATTACCCCAATTTTGAACCAAT
This sequence comes from Gerris lacustris, assembly GCA_951217055.1. Taxonomy (NCBI): domain Eukaryota; kingdom Metazoa; phylum Arthropoda; class Insecta; order Hemiptera; family Gerridae; genus Gerris; species Gerris lacustris. The sequence goes on from OX578284.1 coordinate 60,365,834, forward strand.
TCCGTATTTCAATCTTCCCCAAATTTAGCACATGGAAACAATTAAGGTAAAGAATACAGAAACCAAAAACAAATTGTTGAAAATAAGATCAGTTTTTTAAAATTTTATTTTTATATTAATTATAAAACAAGTTTTTTCACTAATAATTTATTACGAACCCCGTGGTATAGAGTTCCAACCATAGTACTAGCATGAAAATCAGAGGGTCGTTGAACGGGATCGAACCCAAGACCTCATTCTTCCCTCTATTCATTAATGGCCGAGCAGACGTGACAAGTGACTTAAGCCACACGGCCACGCTGGCTCCTAATTTATGAGTAAATAGGTGGTTATAAGTTAATATTTAAACAGACATTTGATGTTCTTTCAAAGGCTTCTGGTACGATACGAGCAGTTGGCGGCAGAGTGGTAGAGTGGTAAGCTATGCTGACTACGATAAGAGCGAAAATAGTTGGCTGGGCGGTATTTTCCATCATTTCCTGCCATGTTTACTAATCAGACCAGAGTTTCTAATCAACTGGAAAGTCTGCGGAGAGAGGTAAGTGATAAGCGACAACATTATTCGCTCAGACACCCAATCTTGTTGTAGCCGGCAGTCCTCTACTTCCATTGTACTAAATGTAAACATAAACGTAAGCGGCACCGCTCTGCCGCCCACATTACCGCTCATATCGTACCCTAGGCTTTATGGTGATCTGATTAGGGTGGCTAGAAGTAAAAGTAAAAAATTGAATTTGATTTTAGGAGAAATAGAAATTTATACAGGGTGGCACAAAAGTATGGAAACTCCAGAATAACTCGTCTGGAATGCATTTTTTTTTAAAAAAAAGGTTCATACAAAAGTTTCAAGATTTTTCTCTAGCTATTCAATGGCAACCTTGGATTTGACCTACACCTTGACCTTCAAGGTCATTTGAGGGTCAACTTTGTTATTTTAAATAGGAACCCCCATTTTTTATTGCGGATTTGAAAAGAGCAGGAAATTTTACTTAAAATATGACCTTGACCATGACCTTTAAGGTCATTCCAAGGGCAAAATTATTTTCCCAAAAAGAATTTCTACTTTTTATTGCGGATTGCGAAATAGCAAAATTTTACTTTCTACCACGTCCTACAACCACGTTCGACCATAGCCATCATCTTGTCCTTGACCATAACCTTTAAGGTCATTTCAATCCTTCCCCCCCCCCCCCCTTTACTTATTTTTTGTTTTTGTCCTTGACATCGACCATGATCTTTAAGGATAAAATAAAATATGGGGGGGGGGGGGGGTTGAAATTACCTTGAAGGTGGTTGGTCAAGGACGGGGTCTTGGCTGAGGTTGACCATGGTTGTAGGACGTGGTTGAAGGTAAATTTTTGCTATTTCGCAAACCGCAATAAAATGTAGAAGTTATTATCGGGAAAACAATTTTGCCCTTGAAATGACCTTAAGGTCATGGTCAAAGACATGGTCAAGGTCATATTTTACGTAAAAATCCTGTTCTTTTCAAATCCACAATAAAAATGGGGGTTCCTATTTAAAATAATTAAGTTGACTCTCAAATGACCTTGAAGGTCAAGGTTAACGTCAAATCTAAGAATGCCAAAAATCATGTATCATTCATACTTTTGTATAAAACTTTTTTTTGAAAACATGCATTTCTGACGAGTTATTCTGGGGTTTTCATACTTTTGTGCCACCCTATAGCATTCAAATAAAATGTACATAGTTACTTAATTTAATATTAAGTACTGACATCAGTACTTTCAGAACCACTTGTTGAAACCAAGCAATTAGGTCTTTTAGGCCCTTTTAATAGCCCCAGCGGTAGAGAGTTGCGGCCACTTCACACATTATACCGATACAATGTTCCTCCAAAGCGAGTATGCTGTGATCATTAGTGAGCTATATAAATCACAAGCACCACGGACGTGATCGAACCCAAAACCTCGTGCCATCCATGATTCATTAAGGGCCAAGCAAACGTGGCAAGTCATTTAATGCTCATGATCACGCTGGCTCCCCGTATTAATAGTATGTTTATACCAAAATGAAGTACTACTTAATTTAAGTGTTGGTAACAGCTTTTATCTTCCAAGGCAATATAAACTTCTATAGAAAAGATGGTACAAAAACTTCATAAAAGAAACATAAAAAAATGTCAAACATAAATAATACACCTTGAATTTCTGTCAAATCAGAGAGGAAAGAGAGAGTCGAAACAAGGAAGAGTTTAACATCTTGTACAGATTACTTACAACTACATAGTTGTAAGTAATCAAGTGAAAGTTGTAAAAAAGTTAAAAGCAATGCTTCAACTTTTTTCACGATGAATAAAACATTAACAAAATAATAATTAGTTCATTAACAATGAACTAATTATTAGTTAACAACTATTACTGTGCCTAATCGTCGAGGAGAAATGTGAAAAAAAGATTCAGTGTAGGAGCTGAGATAAAGGTTTAAATCTAACTATAAATAAAATTACTCTAATCGAAGAGATGTCTTTGTACTCCCCCCCCCCCTTAAAAAAATGTATAAGATATTTATCATAAACCATGTATAAAATATTTAATTAAAATTCATTAATTTATTAATTTAATATTATAGTCACTTTCCCGAAAAAAATCAATTTTCTGTGGAATTGATGTTAATATATCTGATATAGCTAAAACATGAAAAAGAAAATGTGCACAAATCACCTGTTGGACACTTTTTTAAATATGTAAAAATAATTAATTAATTAAATAATTAGATCTTTTAGGATTTAAATTTAGTAGCACTATGTATAAGAAAAAGTTTTATTCGAGTTAATCAGACCGATTTCTATTATACGAGGTTTTCTTAATTAAAAATGTTATAAATTATAAGAAGTGGGCTTTGTTAGAGAGATTAGGAGAATGAGTGAATAATCTAAATTCGGAAATTGTTTTTAAGGGCAGAGAATTAAATGATTGGTGTAAAATAAGCAAATTCGTGGTAAGAGGTGGTTAGAAAGAGCTTAAACAAATGAATATAAAGACAGACGTGGTTACCCTTCAGAAAATTCTGAGGACAATAAAGATAAACCGCCGAGTGTCTAAGGTTCTGTAATTCAAAACGTTCTCACGGCCCAACTAATCCCTTGTGGGTGGAAAAAGAATGGATTACAATATAAACAACGAAATTTAAAGACTTCTATTTCCAGCGCTTCTGAATCCTGCTTTGACCTAAAGGTGGTGGAAGAGCTGCGGAAATGTGCCCTTGATGGTTTCCAAGCCTCGCTCGAAGATTCATTAAATTTAAATGTTTTTCGAGGTGTAGAAGAGGAAAGCTTTCCCTCGCTAATGAGATTTTCCAAAATGGAACGAGAGATTTTCAAAAAGGCGGTGAAAATCGAGTCTCCGGGTCCTCTTTTGTAAAAGAGAAAATAGCTAGGAGAGAATGAGAACAGCGGTGTATTTTAAGAAGAAAAATAAACCAATTCCTTTTCTTCATCAACGAGTTAAATTTCTAGTTTCATCCATAGGACATTGGGATTAGTAAAATAAAGATTATTATTCTTCTATAAAAGATAAAAATTTACATTGCGAAATTGCCAATTAAACTCCAATTTATTGATGCTGACGAATAAAAAAAAAAAACTTTGAAAAATAACTAAAAATTTGAAAACGATCTGTTGTGAGGTATATTTATTTTACCCTTATTTGATTTTAATGTAAAATGATAACCATCCCATTTAAACAGTACTATGTTTGAGCAAACTATCCCATTTAAGCAGTACTATGTTTAAGCGAACTATCCCATTTAAACAGTACTATGTTTAAGCAAACTATCCCATTTAAACAGTACTATGTTTAAGCAAACTATCCTATTTAAACAGTACTATGTTTAAGCAAACTATCCCATTTAAACAGTACTATGTTTGAGCAAACTATCCCATTTAAGCAGTACTATGTTTAAGCGAACTATCCCATTTAAACAGTACTATGTTTAAGCAAACTATCCCATTTAAACAGTACTATGTTTAAGCAAACAATCCTATTTAAACAGTACTATGTTTAAGCAAACTATCCCATTTAAACCGTACTATGTTTAAGCAAACTATACCATTCAAACAGTACTATGTTTAAGCGAACTATCCCATTTAAACAGTACTATGTTTAAGCAAACTATCCCATTTAAACAGTACTATGTTTAAGCAAACTATCCCATTTAAACAGTACTATGTTTAAGCAAACTATACCATTTAAACAGTACTATGTTTAAGCAAAGTATACCATTTAAACAGTACTATGTTTAAGCAAACTATACCATTTAAACAGTACTATGTTTAAGCAAACTATCCTATTTAAACAGTACTATGTTTAAGCAAACTATACCATTTAAACAGTACTATGTTTAAGCAAACTATCCCATTTAAACAGTACTATGTTTAAGCAAACTATCCCATTTAAACAGTACTATGTTTAAGCAAACTACACTATACCATTTTAACAGTTTTAGGATTTCGGTTTAAGCCGTGAAAACTTATTATTCATGACATATAATATAATAATTTATGTGTTGTGTTAACAGAACTATTATCTTCCAAGACGATAAACCTTAGAGAAAATATGGTATACTAAAAAAGACCGGTACTTCTTTAGATTGTTACTCCCCAATGTGTTCTTATAGTCCAGGAGATAGCGTGCAAAAAAATGTCTAACTAACATCAAGCTAGAATTTTGTATACAAGTCAATCTTTTAGCGCCTTTTAAGAATATGTGGTCGGCTAAGTTCGTCTGCGGGACATAGCTTGGCAATAGGCATTTGAAAAAAACAAACCGGTGGAGAGCGGCCATGTCCCTCAAATTATGGTGGACACTATGATTTTCATGATCCTGAGTACAAAATTAGTTAGTAGACCAAAAATCAAGTCCATATTATTTTCACACTTGATAGGTTAGTTATTCAAATATTACTGCAATTCAACGTGGTCCCCTATCAAGGGATAAACTAACATCAACTTGATTTTCGGTTTACTAACTAATTCTGTACTCAGGATCATGAAAATCACATTGTCCACCATAATTGGTGAGACATGGCCGCTCTCCACCGGTTTGTTTTTTTCAAACGCCTATTGCCAAGCTATGTCCCGCAGACGAACTTAGCCGACCACATATTCTTAAAAGGCGCCAAAAGATTGACTTGTATACAAAATTCTAGCTTGATGTTAGTCAGACACTTTTTTGCACGCTATCTCCTGGACTATTAGAATATAAACAATTTTAACTAAATAACTACAAAGTGGTGTTTAGTCCAACGTACTTTGGAAAGGAATATCACTCTCCTGTTTCTATAAGGAAATTAACAGACTTAAGAAGAATATTCAGTACATCTTCTTTAGATTGTTACTCCCCTCTGTTTTCTTTATAAGGGGAGTTGAAATCTAAAGAAGTGACAAAAGACCATAAAACATTTCAATCCTAAATGACCATCATCAATGGCGGTGTAAGCCAGAAGGAACAAATGAGAGAATATACCTTAATATGTACAGTCAGTGGAATGCTGTGCATCTGTCCAAAACAATATAAAATTCTGATTGTTGTGGCCTAAGACCATAATAAATTCGAGCAAAGTCAACAAGATATACGAGTACACAATGTAAGATTTTGTGTTTTCAAGTATAATAAAAAATCGAAAATAACTTTCTCATATTGATATTACTAGTGATGCGGTGCATAAAGAACTCGCGTAGAATGATGCTTTTATATCAGCCATACTATGTTCTCAATAATGATATCAGGATAATATTTCAGTAAAACCTGACATTCTTATTTAACCTGACAAGATCATTAAAATGATTTTGTCCATTATCTTTATTTAATAATATTAACGCAGGCTCGCTATGCTCGCCTCTTGATTCAGCATTTCTAGTAAATATGTATTAAATAAAGTTATTGTAGGCTCGCTACGCTCGCCTGTTGATTTACCGTTTGTAGTAAATATGTATTAAATAAAGTTATTGCAGGCTCGCTACGCTCGCCTGTTTACACAGTAGATATAATAATTATTTCTGAAATAAAGAAGGCTCGCTACGCTCGCCTATTTGATTCAGAATTTGTATTAAATATTTATTAAATTAAAGTTATTGTAGGCTCGCTACGCTCGCCTGTTTACACAGTAAATACAGTCATTATTTTCTAAAATAAAGATGGCTCGCTACGCTCGCCTATTTGATTCAGAATTTGTTGTAAATATTTATTAAATAAAGCTATTGCAGGCTCGCTGCGCTCGCCTGTTGATTTAGCATTTGTAGTAAATATTTATTAAATAAAGTTATTGTAGGCTCGCTACGCTCGCCTGTTGATTTAGCGTTTGTATAGTAAATATGTATTAAATAAAGTTATTGCAGGCTCGCTACGCTCGCCTGTTTACACAGTAAATATAGTAATTATTTTCTAAAATAAAGAAAGCTCGCTACGCTCGCCTATTTGATTCAGAATTTGTAGTAAATATTTATTAAATAGAAGTTATTGTAGGCTCGCTACGCTCGCCTGTTTACACAGTTAATATAGTAATTATTTTCTAAAATAAAGAAGGCTCGCTACGCTCGCCTATTTGGTTCAGAATTTTTAGTAAATATTTATTAAATAAAAGTTATTGTAGGCTCGCTACGCTCGCCTGTTTACACAGTAAATATAGTAATTATTTTCTAAAATAAAGAAGGCTCGCTACGCTCGCCTATTTGATTCGGAATTTGTAGTAAATATTTATTAAATAAATGTATTGTAGGCTCGCTACGCTCGCTTTTTATACAGTAAATATACTAATTATTTAATCAAATAAATTAAAGAAGGCTCGCTACGCTCGCCGGTTTGATTCAGAATTTGTAGTAAATATTAATTAAATAAAGTTATTGTATGCTCGCTACGCTCGCCTGTTTATAACGTATTTGTGCGTAATCATTATTTAATATAATTAATTCAGGCAATTATCTACAATTGGTTGAAAATATATAGAGTGACATTTTAATAGTTATTTACTCTTTTCTTACTTCTAAACCCTTTAAAACGATGTATAAAATGCCATACTGACGAAAAATGTTTTGTCATTCGCCTTATTGGCCGCCATCTTGAAAATATAAATTATGAAATTTGAAAAGTTATTGACTCTATTCCTACTTTTATAGACCTTTAGATTAATGTATTACATGCCAAGCAGATTAAATTTTTTTGAATAGTCCGCCATATTGAAAATATTATGTGTGACATTTTTAATACTTAGATATTCCTTTCCTAAACTTCAAGACCTTTAAATTGATGTATATCATGTCATACTGACTAAAAACTTTTTGTTTAGTCGTCCACCATATTGGCCGCCATCTTGAAAGTGTGAAGTATTATATTTTATCAGTTAAATATTATTTTCCTCCTTTTAAAGGCCTTTAAAACGATGTATAACACATTAAGCTGACTTAAACTTTTTTTTTAGTCGTCCGCCATATTGGCAGCCATCTTGAAAATATTAACTGTGATATTTTATTAGTTAAATTTTCTTTTCCTTCTCTTAACGACCTTTAAAACGATGTATAACACATTATGCTGACTAAAACTTTTTATTTTAGTCGTCCGCCATATTGGCCGCCATCTTGAAAATATGAAGTGTGAAATTTGATTTGTTACATATTCTTTTCCTTCTCTAAAAGACCTTCAAAACGATGTATAACACATTATGCTGGCTTAAAATTTTTTTTTTAGTCGTCCGCCATATTGGCCGCCATCTTGGAAATGTTTAGTGAGGAATTTTCAAAAACTATACAGTTCTCAAATGCTAAGATGCATCTACGTGCCAAATTTCGCTGAAATTGATCAATTTTTACTCCAGTTATCGTTAGACAAACAAACAAACAAACAAACAAACAAACAAACAAACAAACAAACAAACAAACAAACAAACTTTTCAAATCCCAAGTCTCTGAAATGAAGAACTCACTGCGCTCGTTCAAATACAATAAAACATTCCATAATAACTTACGTAATTAATTGATTTCTTTTCGAAACATCTGTCGTGTGGTTCATTTTGCTTCCGAGCTTACCGAAGGTAACGAAAGCTATGTGATCGTTCTGAAGAACGGAAAATGTTTAGGTCTCCGATTTAAAAAATTCCAAGACAGAAATCCGATTCAGACATCAGGGAATATTTTTGATTCTGTGTCTGTCGGTCTGTCTATCGCTCAATTTCTTCGAACCAACAAATCTTAAAAACTACACGTCCGTAGGTTATACATATATGGTAGTTTATAATTAGCCTATTGTTGGTCCTATATAAGTTTCAACCTTTCCTCCACCCACTTGTTTCTCTTCCACAGCACACACATTTATTTACACCTATATCTTCAAAAGTACTCATCTGATTTTTATAAAATCATAAAAACTACCAGTCTGATTGTATTGAAATTTGGATGTTGGGTCATAATTAGCCCATTGTTCGTCCCATATAAGTGTTAAATTGGATAATAATATGTTTAAAAGCATAAAGTCTTTCAATTTTACGAAATAGGACGCGAGGAACCTATATGGTACACTAATTGACAGAGTATTTTGTTTTCGTTTTTCAACGAAATTGATTTATTTTCATTGATATCTTAAAACTAGTTTTTATTTTTCTCGGGAAAACGACTCATATAACATTAGAATCGTATTTCAATTTAGAATTATTTTAATCGAAATTGTACTTACATATTTTCGGTTTTACTGGTTAATAATTTAACGCAGTCGACACTGTCAATTTCTGACGATTCTCTTGATGCACTTTCCATTTTAAATAATTTACGAATACTTTTCTCAATGATAGAAACAATAATTGAAAAAAAAGCGTTGTTTTGTGGGTAAATAGCGAGTTTGACAGGAAGAAGGAGTATGAGAGAGAGAGAGAGTATAGTGAGAGAGAGAGAGTATAGTAAGAGAGAGATGGAAAGATATAAGAGTTGGGATTGCGAACGAAAGGATACCAAACGAAGTATAGCAGAGGGGGAATCACTCTACATTTTAAATATTCCACCTACTAAACTACAAACACCACACTTCGGAAATAAACTTTTAAAAATTGTAAAATATATCACATCACTGTAAAAAAAAAAATGCTGCTTCTATCAGGTTGAAATTTTACATGCCTGTTTCAATAGTACTTTAGACTCTTTGTATTAAGATTTATTAAAATAATTACGTTAGAACGTAAGATATTGGTAAAAACGTTGTTTTCTTTATTTAAAACGTTTAGGTCCGCTTTAATAAATTTAGCGATCTTTATCACTTCATAACAGAGTCTGTGTTAGTTTTACTAAAAAAAAAAATTTATAAAAGTTGTTTGTCTCATTAAATAGATAAAGTTAGAATTTTTTTCCGTCCTAAAATTCCAATTTTAAATTTGAATCTTACGTTTACGCGAGCGTTGCGCGTGAACGTTTGGGCGGATAACGTTGTCCAACGAACCTGTCCTGGGCATTGGTAAAATGAACATGTGTACCAAATGTCAACTAAGTCGGTCAACTTTTACACAAGTTATCGTCATTCGTAGATTTCGTGACGGTTTTAGCGTGACGGTGATTTTGGTCGTTTTTTTCGGATTCACTTCCGGGCTCCAGAACGTGCCATTAGGAACTTCGTTCCAACAACACTTTTTACACACTTAGACACTTCAAAATGTGTAAATCCATAAAAATCTCAAAATTGAATTTTCGTACCATCACAATACTTCCTCTTTACAAATACTACGTAAATGAGAAAGTTAAAAAAGTTGAAGGATGCAGTTTAATTTATCTATCTCTCGGATTTAGTCATTTCAATTTGATTAAATAAATTTTCTGGGCAAGAATTACTAATGATCTTGTTTCAATGTGATTATTTAAAATATATCTCCGATCTAAAACCGTTTAGAAAAAGTTCTGCGACTAGATTATCTCTATGCCAGATCGACTTTACACTAGAGACACTGAGTAGGGATTGAACAAAGCGGAAACGACAATTAACTAAAATACTCTACAAACTACCAAGAAGACTTAGTAAACCACTCACAACTCCAATATCCAACAAACTTGTGATCAACAACAGTGTAGTAAAACCAACATAAGTCCCCACGACTTTCTTGGCTTAAAGTACCGCAGTATTCAAACACCCTAAAACTAGACTCTTATCTTAATTCATCTGTAAAAATACAAATGTACCATGTTCTATACTTAGTATTAACTAGGTTTTCTTTGAGATACATATAATCGTCTGAAATGATCTCATAGTTCATAAAGCACATTCTAAAAATATCAATATTTTTATTTAAATGCTATTTCCGTCATAACTATTCACGATAATAATTTTTTCCATAGTTAACCTAAAGTTCATAATTTATCAATAATGAAATATTCACTTCTCCAGTGGAACAACGAAGTTTACAGGAGAGCCTAAAAACTGACAAAAAATACGTGTGGTGTCGTGGGACAAGGTAGGAACGAAGTTCCTTACATTTTTTTCATTAAATATAAATGATAAAATCACACTGCCAAGTACGTATACGTTGCTAACCACTTATACATGGCGGAGTTAGAAAAGAGACAAAATTTAATGTAACTAACTGTTTGTACCTAGGCAAAATTAAAAGAAAAACATTATTATTATCATTAAATCAAGCGTCTTACAATAAATATGTATTACATATTGAGAAAAACGTTAATCATGATGAGTTTATAGTTAATGAGTATGATTGTAGTTGGTACGAAATAGGACTGTTTTCTACCTACTAGTTTAAAATATATCTCTTCCCTACTCAAAAATGTCTGCTTGAATCTGGTTGAAATTTTACATGCCCTGTTTCAATTGTACTTTAGACGATGTGTAAGAAGTTTTATTATAATCGTTACGTAAGAACGTAGGATATAAGTAAAAACGTTGTTTTATTTATGATAAACGTTTAGGTCCGCTTTAATAAATTTAGCGATCTTTATCACTTCATAGCAGTATCGGTATTCGTTTTACTAAAAAAAAATTATTACATTTTTTTTTTCTAATGAAATAAACGAAGTTAGAATTTTTTCCGTCCTAAAATTCCAATTTTAAATTTGAAGCTTACTTTTACGCGAGCGTTGCGCGTGAACTCTTGGGCGTATAACGTTGACCAACGAACTCAGCCTGGGCATTGGTAAAATAAACATGTGTACCAAATTTCAACTAACTCGGTCATCTTTTACTCAAGTTATCGTCATCGGTAGATTTCGCTTGGTTTTTTGACGGTCGTTTTTTTTAATTCACTCCCGGGCTCCGGAACGAGCCATTAGGAACTTCGTTCCAATTAGAATATTTGCCGGAACTTTGCCTTACCAAACATAAACCTCTAAATGACAAAATATTATTTTACTATTCCAATTATGTTTGTTTGTCCTTTAAAAGTTAAGTCCGGTATCATGAGGTCCGTTATTTTAAGGTATTTAAAAAAATAAACAAACACTTTCATATAAATAAAAACCAAAAGTAAATATTTTCAAAATGGCGGCAGATATTAAGATAAGATGAAAATTATGGAGGGCTTATTTATGTTAGAAAAAGGTTTATGTTATAGAAAGGTTCAGACATTTTTTTTTTTTTTTTTTTTTTTTTTTTTTTTTTGGGTTTTAGTCCCGATCAACTGCCATGGTTATTACAGGACGGGGGTTATCCGGCCACTTTACTTATCTAATCGATGAGATCATCAGTGTGAAACATGTCTTACCCCGCTGGGATTCGAACTCACAGCCGGCGTTTAGACCTTGGTTTCAGAGTCGAGTGCGCTAACCCCTCGGCTACACCGGCCCCCTAAATAAGGTTCAGACATTATTTAGTGTTTCAGTTTCAAAGTTCAAAAGTCAATATTTTCAAAATGATAATTTTAAAATTTGCAAGATGCAGATATCAAAACAAAAGTGAGTGGAAATTTTTGTTTTATAAAGACGTATTAAGACGTAAGTAGACGGTAAAAATTTCAGCGCAGTCGGAAAATATTTTTACTTTGTACGAATTTTGAAATGGTTTCTGTTCTTAGTAAAATGGGTTAATGAAGTCGAAAATTTATGATTTTCTGGGCAGCACAATTTCATATAGCCACTGATTTTTGTACAGTTTTTATCTCTCTAGCTTAAAAATTGTGGGAATTCAGCGTGACAGACATACAGGCAGACAGACACCCAGCAAAAAAAAAAAAAAAAAAAAAAAAAAAAAAAAACACTTAAATCACCTAAAAAAAAATATACCAAAAACGGAAAACTCCGGGCTGAAATCTCAGTTTTGGATTTTTTGGGTGAAAACAATACTTTTCTTTCAAGTTAATGAAAAGTAAAAATAAGAATGATGTTAATGGCGTACAACTTGCAAACTATCATTCTAAAGTCGTTTCATTTGACGAATCAATTCTTTGAGACACTTGTAACGTGTTAACCATAATTTCATTAAATTTTGCAATTCCATGGCTGGAGTGATATTTTTATTTATTAAAATTTAGTTTATTTTATTTTCTTCCTTCAAAAGAATTATTAAAAATCATCACTATATAGTATATATTTTGACTTGTGTTTTTGGTGGGATTTGAAATGAATAACAGAAATATAATTAACAATTAATAAGGACCGTAAAGAGTGACACTATAGCAATAAAATAAAGTGAATGATAGAGTAGATCGAGAGAAAAAAAGATGTCGCTATTATTTACATGTGTATAATAGACGTAAAGTAATGTCATGATGTCATGACTGGTTGTTGTTTTGTTTCTCAATTTCACCTCAATACATTGTTTACATTTCACATGTCAAGTTGTCTACCTTTTTCTGTAGGGAAATATCGAACAGTAAAGATGTAACTTTTTAGCATTCAGAAAATAAAAATGAATAATTTATTCAACAAAAAACCTGGTGCATATCGATCAATTCAACCACGATTGAATATTTTACACAAACAATGGGAAAGTTTATTACAAAATTTAGACGCTAGAGTTTAAGAATTTTAAGAAACTAACTCTTATTCATCTCTGAGTGGTGGTACCACTCAGGGAGGATCACTCAGGTTAATGTTTTTATTAATATTTAACTAGCCTGGTGTAGTTTCATTTTTTCTTTGGCTCATTCCAAACAAAGACTCGTCATTTTGGTCCTTTGGGCCGGATAGAAACTCTTAGTGTAATTTACAAAACCGCTAATAGTAAAGCCACTTATTGTTTACCCTACAATAGAGAAGAAAGCAAACTCGCAGGTGATCTTCTTACTAACTCTGTAGTGCTATGGTCTTGGGTAACAAAAGTAGTCAAAATCAATCAGTTATAAATACTAGCTTCTGTGATTTACTGACAATAAACAACCCCAAACATAATTAATTGAATACAAGATGAACTTATTAACAGTAGTTTCAACTAAATATTAAAAATAAAAGATAAATGAAATTATCTCGAATGTTCCATAATCGTTACAACCAACATCTATTTTAAATATTATGCGACCAAGTCTCTCAGTCGTTTAATAAAGCGACGGAAAATAAAGGAATTAAAAAAAAAAGAAAACCATAAATCTCAAGTTGTAACCAGATCCAGAGATAATATAGATGAGACTAGAGGGATCTCTGTCTAAGAACTTAACAATTCAAACTAGAATAATTATTATTCAAGTGGAAAAAATGCAAATTTACATTAAAATTCATCTAAGAGTTACTGTCTATGTCAAATAATTATAATAACTAATTAAAATGAACATTGAAAAATATTTATGAGAAATATTTTATTTCTTTATTTCATTATTAAACAACATGTAATACAATTTATTTATAAAACTCTCCAACCAGTAATTTAAGATTTTCTATCTGGTCAACAATACTACCATTTTCTTATCATACCCTTATGAGAAATTTGATAAGGAAATAAGATTTGCAATTCTAGGCAGGAAATATTCTAAATCAATTACTATCACTACAAATAAAATACTAGTTTTACTATCATAATTTCTTAATAACAAAAACATAATGCATATATTGAATGGAATTAATAATATTTGAAAGAAATATTATAATTAGAAAATTAATTTTATACGAGTATAAAAAGTTATAGAATTGGAATTTAAAACTAAAATTGAAGAATCGTCAATCGTCTTTACTAAACCTCTAAAAACGTATTCAATACTTTTTAAGGTCTATTTTAACTCGACATTAGGCTTTTCTAGACGAGCACTTAAGTCATTTGATTAAGGATAAAGAAAAACGTCTCTCCACTTAAGTTACAAATGCGGATTTCAACCTTCAGAGGTGATCTTCAGTGGCGGTAAAACGAGTCTAAATGCGTAACAGAGAAATCAAAATAAAAGTTCAAACAGAGGTTAAAATCTTACTGTCACACAGTGGCGTATCCAGGAGGGGGCACCGGGGGCTCGTGCCCCCCCCCCCCCCCCCCCAAACCCGAAAGAGTACACAAAAAAAAAAAAAATACGGTGAATTTATTTTTAATACATATTTTTTACATTCACCTCATATTCAATTTCACCTCGAAAATGCATAAAAGCACTGTTTTGAGAGGTAATATTTTCACATATTTTCCGGGGGAGGGCCCCCGAACCCCCCGCCATAGATGCCCCCTCCCAATAATTAACTGCAGACGAAGACATACAGTAAGATAATGTACTTACAGCATAACAAGTAAGCATCAGCATAACATTTTCTAACGAATATGTTCTAAAACAGTTATTGTTACTTTGGCGCGGAGTAGTTGTTTTTTTTTTTGGGGGGGGGGGGGGGGGGGGAGGGGGGCAGCTGCTTTGTTGAATAAGTACTTCCCTTTTCTTGTTTCCACTACGAACCCTCCCCCCCCCCCCCATCTAAACTGACTAGAATGTGCCACCTCCAGACCTACCTGCTGGATACGCCACTGCTGTCACAGGGGACCTCAAAAAGTGTAAATAAATTAAAATTTTAAAATTGGAATTTTCGTGCAATCACAACACCTTCTGAAAGTGAAAAGCTTCAGTATCAGTCCTCAGGATTATTTATGACAAGTCGTAACTACTTACAATGTTTATAACAAAAGTCTTCTGTGCTTATATTTATCAAAGAAGTAAAAACCATGATTTTAAATTCGTTTCTTCCTTGTATAACATTTGTTTTAACACAATTTTAAAATAAAAAATAAATAAATGAAACACTCACATAATAAATGTGGTAGGTCAATAAAGCTCCACTATTCTTGACTCAGAGAAAAATCTCGAAATAACATTTTTTTAAAGGTTCTTCCACCATTACTTACATTTCGTCTAAAAATATACTCAAGATAAATTTCTTTATACGATAGCAAATCTCATTGCATGGATTTTTATTATTTTTACTCCCAAAAAAATCTCGCTCAAAAATTTCCGATTTATTTAATCTAAAAAAAAACTTTCATCTTTTTAAAAAAAATATAGAATTCCTAACTCTCTAGCAACTCTGATTTATACATAAGATTTTTTTCCCCCCGTTTCTTTCCTCAATCTCTACCGTACTTCCAATAAAATATAACGAATAAAAAAGAGAAATCACAGAAAATTCAACCCTTAGGGGGGGTTACTGTAAAAGAAACAGGACAAGAAAAATACATTCATACATTTTTTTTTATTTTTTACTTTTTATCCCATTTAACTTAATGTATCTTCAACAATTTTCTTTGAGACAACATTCGTAGTTCAAGAATGAAGAAAAGCATCAGTTCTAAATTCTACTAAAAAACATTAGATTTTTATTCCTTTTTTTTACCATATATTTTTGCTCTTTCTCTCTCTCTTAGTACAAACACACTTATATGTATGTATATATATATATATATATATATATATATATATATATATATATATATATATATATATATATATATATATATATATATATATATATATATATATATATATATATATATATATATATATATATATATATATTTGAAACTTTGGAAAATACAATCCATTCCATCTGTACTCAAGTTATTATATACTTTATTTTTATTTTTTTTATGGAGAGACCAATTTTTAACTGAAGCCACTATCTCATATTTCTTTTTGTTTTCTTTTTTACTACAAGGATAAAAATGAGGAGTGGAAAAGAGTGGGGGCTCTTGTGAAATGTAAATTTTTTTTAATGCCTGTCAACCACTTTTTTCTACCCCCCCCCCCTCCCACCTTCTACTTTAAGTAGCTCCAAAGCCTCTCCCGGTTTTGGGAAATGGTAGAGCCCTCTCCGACATAATCCAATTCCGCAGGTGACATGAAAATATATCGCCCCTTCTACACTCTTATTTTTTATCACTTGTACTTTTCACTACCATGAACATTTTTACCCACTGAGGATAAATTGCAGGGACCTCAGTAATTTTTTTTGTCCTCTTTGCTGAAAGCATTTAATGGATGGGTTTTAATGCATGGAGTGAGGAATACTTGATTTTTTAAAAAAAAAAAAAAAATAATAATGACTCGCTTGTTCACGTTCATGTTCTCTCTATGTAAAATAAGACTTGGTTTCATACTAATTGCTAAAAATGAGATTAATTAGTTATTTATTTTGAATGAGATTTTTTTGAACTTACTCATACTGAATAAAATGAACAAACTTGATCAGTTTATTGTCTTTGTTAATTAATCTTGTTCAAATGGGTGGAGCGCGGTAGACGTATGAATTTAAAGAGGGGAAAGCTCCCTTCCTATTGGTCCTAGACGGTTGAGAGTAGGGTCGTTTGAAAGAGGGGGTCCGGAAGTGTATGTTTCACGTGGGTTCAGTCGCTATAATGGAGTGGTCCGTTAAAACTTTTTGCAAGATAGATTTCCCGGGCGTCTCATCTCTTTAAAAGGCGATTTAAACTGGCCAGCAAGGTCGCCTGATTTGGCTCCTTGTGATTTTTTTCTGTGGGGATACCTTAAATCCTTTGTGTACAGCGATCGTCCCAGAACCCTGGAAGCCCTTAAGAACAACATTCGAGCAAAAATTGCCAAAATTCCTGTGGAAATACTCGAAAGAGTGCACAAAAACTTCGAAAAAAAGGCTTAATCATTTTTTGGAGTGTGAGGGGAACCACTTATCCGATACTTTGTTTAAATCTAGGTAAATTTAAATTTATTTCCCATGCTATTATTATTAAATCAGGAAAAAATTAAAAAAAAAAAATTTATTTTGTAACATTCTGTGTTTTATTATATTTTCAAATTCGTACGTCTGCTGCGCTCCACCTTGTATTTTAATGCAGACATATATATATAGAAGCTCAACTAATAACTCGAATCAGTAGATTGTCATGTACCTTAATTAGCTCTATTTTTATCAACCCATATAAAGACAGAGCAGTATTGTGTTGAGCGAATATTAAATTTTGAGATTTCGATAGATTTTCACGTTTTGGGATCCCCTGAGTCCAAAAACTGTTTTTTTTTTTTTTTTTTTAAATGTCTGTCTCTCTTCTGTCGTCTGTCATCTGTCTCGCGTGAAGCCTAAACTAATTTTGGCCCGATTTAAACGAAATTTTGTCAAAAATTATTCCCTAAGACGAAATTGAGAAATGAATTTTAACTGCAAATTTGGGGGAAAAATCCCCAAATAACTTTGAAAAAACGTGAAAAATAAATTATACCCCGAAAATCGTTCCGACGAAGTTGATTAAATAATTAAGTAGTTCATTTAAAGGTATAAGCCGTTTTCCCGGGAAAAATATAGTTCCTGAGAAAATGGCATTAAACGCGGATGGAGAAAGGCTGGGTTCGATTCCCTGCTGAGGAGAAGTAAATTTTTATAAAATGTTCAATAGTAATTAAATTATCAAAAGAAAACTAATAAATGGAAAACACTGGGCTAAGTAATTATGACCACGCAATGAGAGAGTTTGTCTGAGTTGTCTCGGACCGATTTTTTACATTGTGGTCCACATATATCACTCTGATGATCATATAAAGTCTGTGTGCAAAGAAGCCAAAATCAATTAAGTGGCCACTTTCATGATCTCAAAATGGATTTTTCTACACATAATTGTCATTTGTGTAGCCTTTGCTGGAATTTTTCTAGTTTCTTTAAGACGTTAGTTTTGATTTTTGACCCGTGAAGAAGGTTGAAAGTTAAAACCAAAACATCAGGATTTTGACTATAATTTTAACGGCCATGTATGCCAAATTTATTCTAAACGTCCCAGTAGTTTAGGCTCTAAAGGTCTACACATACTATACAGACAATAGACATTTTTCAATAACCACTTTTATGGATTTGGGACCAAATCCGTCAAAATCAAATGTCCGCGATATCACATTACATTCTCTTTATTTACTCTGTATATATAAGAAAGAAAAAGTAATTCATATTTATAATTAATATTTTAATTATTATGAAAAATAAGATATACATTTGGTGAAAAAATTAAATAATATTTTTTAAATATTTTAATATTATTACAACAACGCTAGATAAAAAGAAGGGAAAAAATTTAGATATCGAAGAAAAGAGACTGAAAATTTAATTAATCTTAAGAGAGAAGATTTTTAAGTTTATAACTTAGAAATTGAAATGGACTTGAGAAGGTGAAAGAAGAAAGGAAACGTCGGGAAGGTAAGAAAATAAGAAAAACCAGAGTAGCAAGAAAAAGGTAGCGAGCGGATAAATCAACGACCATTATCTTGATTACGTTGTAAAAGGGAGAAAAAAGGTAACTTAGAGACAAAACTAAAGAGAGTGTCTTAATGAGAGGAGGAACTAAACAGAATTAGATGGTTCTTTAAAGAAACAAGTGATAGTGAGACTTAAAAACACAAAAAAACAATCTGGACTAGATCCCAACAAAACTCTGGGAAATACTAAAAGTAATTGAGCGCATTTTAAAGTAGAGTAGAAAGAATATGGGGATTCTGGTACAAATAAATGATCAAGCGATACATTAAGCCAACAACGAGCTTTGTAACTCTTTATATTATATCAAAGAGCAATAATCATTACTACTCGCCTTCATGTTCTTCAACCCTCTAAATATCGCCATTTTCTCTATCAAAAACCTCTTTTTAAAGCTTTAAGAAATCAAGAAAACGGCCTAAACGTCTCTTTCATTTGTCTTTACTCTATTAAGACTAAAGGAAAGAGACTATTTAAGTTTAAACTTAAGTTGTAACTTTGAAGAAGTTAAGTACAGGCAGTGCAGTTAAAACAATTAGAACCTTAACTGTTTTATATACTTGACACTTAAGAATAAGAAGGAGGGGGAAAGGAGGAAATAAAAATTAATGTAAGCTGAATTATGCTTGACTTTTTGCATAAATTATATAATCCTTTTAGTAATGGCTTTTTTCTTCAACCGTACTCCTTTTTCTCTTTCCCGCTAAAGTATACTGTTTTCTAACAATTAAATAATTATCAAGGCATTTATTTTTTATGCAGAATGAGAAAAAGCATTTAAATACTTCAAGGTAAGAAAGAAAAGACCAGCATACATTATTTCCACTAATTTTTCAAAAGTGAAATAAACAGTTTGATAAAAATAAGGAGTAAAAATATAGAATAAACAGGTCAAGTGTGTGCTAGTCAGCACACAGCGAGGGTCCGTAGGCAACCCTGTATAGTTCAAGAAGTACCCTATTGATGGTGTTTTTTAAAATGCTAAAAAGCTTACTTTGAACTATCCTACGGGTCTAATATTCTCAAAGCACATAAAAAAACTTCTGAAAAAGTATTTTCTTTTTGCCACTGAACCGAACTACAACCATATGAATACATCAAAAAGACTATAGCTGTAAAAAAAAAAAACAACTTATTTTGTCAATAAAAAATAAAATAATATTTTTTTCGAAATTTCCAAAAATTGGTATCTTTACTTTTGGTCGAAGAATGATCAGGAATTTTTTCAGATTTTCTGCACTTCACATAAGCGAGATAGAAGGGGGGGGGGGACACGTTTCACACCCACTTCAAACTTGCCTACGCTCGCCCTATCAAAGTTATAACCAAAGAATTATATATTTTTGTACCCTTTCATATGATACCCCTAACGGCATCGATAAAAAATAAATAAATTTTAACCCTTAAGTTTTTTTACCCTAATTTTTTTGAAAATTATTTTTTTAAGTCGCTATATTTTTATAGTGGGTAGGTACAAGACACATACATTATACATGCCAAATTTCAAAGTGATCAGAAAAGGTGTAGCCATGAGAGCAGGCGACTGGACGCACGGACAGACACACGCAGGAAATATAAGGGTCCTTGGGTTTGCCTACGGACCCTAGAAATGAGACTGTCAATTTGTGTGGTACACAGCTTCCTCGCATCCCATCACGTAGTTTATTGATTTTATGCTTTTGCAAGCCATTTTTTGTCAAATTTATTAAATTGTTTCTCCCTTGTTAATATGTCAAATCAAAAGTGTTTTTAATTTTGCTTCCGAGCTTACCGAAGGTAATGGAAGCTATGTGATCGTTCTGAAGAACGAAAATGTTCCATGTCTCTAATTTCAAAAATTCCAACACAGAAATCCGTTACCGACATCAAGGAACAGTTTTGGTTCCTGTCTGTCTGTCGGTCTGACACTCAATTTTTGTGGACCAACATATTTTTTAAAATACACGTCCGATTTTGATGAAATTTATATGGTAGGTCATAATTAGCTAATTCTTGGTCCCATATAATTTTCAACCTTCTGCGTTCATTTGTTTCTCTACCACATTTACACCCACCGATAGCCCCAGATAAATTTGAACCGTGTGCATCTGCGCTCTTTAACTTTAGTTTAAAAAATGTAATAAAATCAAACAAGTTTGACATATTAAAGAAACGGCGGAAACAATTAAATAAGTTAGACAATAATGGCTTGTAAAAGCATAAAATGCACGGAAGCTATGTGCCACACTATTATATTAGTATAGAGTCTATCTGCCACGTTTTAGCTCGATTGGATGACTGGAAGAGGGTTAATTATCCCTGCAAAGATTTTGACGATAATCTACCGCATCGTATAAGATTTTGACCATGTGCTAAATAAAATTAAGATAGAATATTATATTTTTGATTGACAGGAAAAATGGTCTATTTTTCTCTGTATGTCTCCCGTAGTTATTGATAATTATAATTTGATTTAAAGTAAAATTTAATCTTTCCGTAGTATGAAAACTACCAAAAACTTAAAAATTTGAATTTCTAATAGATTGTACTAGGTACAGGTACTAATTGAGTACTTTATAATTATAAGCGTTGATTCTCGGTCTAGTTCTATTGCTGTGAATATTTGGCTCTTTAGATTTTTAGAAAAAGATTGAAAGCTTGGATTCGTGGAATTTGTATCGGTAACGACAGAAAAAAATCATTCTCCGGTATTGCTCAGTTTGTAAGAGCACCTGTAACGGATTAATAGAAGAAAAATGGATAATGCTGGGAAAAACACTGACGCAACGATAAATTGGTAATATCAAGGTACTATTAATCAATCTGCAATTATAAGGAATTTACGCAATCAAAATTTGAACTCAGTTCTTGTTTCACTAAACCAGATAAGATACAAATAGATGCAGAAAATTGAAACTTTTTATATCCTGTTTCTTAAGAAAACTGACACATAACTTAAATAAGACTAGACAATGTTTCTCCTTAATCGTATTGTGTAAAAAATATTCATTAAAATGTAATTGTGTGCGACTTTGTGAACTATTCTCAAGTCTCGAGAGACATAATTGTATAAAACTTGATGAACATTTTCACTTCAAATAGGAAGACTTGATGTGCTTTAAACAAACTTCATCGCCTGCTTCCTTGTAGTCAAATATTGTTGAAGCATGAATTCCGAAAATTTCTTGTGTTGAAAGTTAATTTTCTACTCGGAAGCGTAAAGAATTTAAACTATTGTTTAGCCGGAGTTTGAAATTTACAAATCAAGCCAAGCATATCAGATTCTATCTAACTAGCTTTTCTAACCACCCTCCCTCTTATAAAAACCCTTTTTGAAAGCACAAAGTAAACAATTTCTAGTAAACTTATGTTTGAAAGATGCGAAGTAAACAGAATTTTAGAAAGCATATGTTATTTAAATGAACACTAAAAGCACACATGTACATTAAATTATTAAACTGTGTTTTTTTTAATAAAATTGTTATGCAAAATAATACAACTACTATACATTACAAGAGGATGAAAGTTCACCCAACTTGAAGAATATTTTTAAAATATGAATGAAGAAAAAGTGGAATAAATTAAATAACATTATGTTTCAATTATATTATGAAAAATGCGTAGAGGAAACGGAATCTTTTTTTATGCTTAGTATTAAAATTAAATAAAATAACTAAAAAAAAAATGTTAAGCATATATTGCTTGCATGGAAGGGTATGTATCATGTATCATATATGAATAAATATATGATTTAATCTACACCCACATTGTATATTAATCGTAACAAATCTGACAGCATGTGGTGTATCACACTCCAATATATATATATATATATATATATATATATATATATATATATATATATATATATATATATATATTATTTTTTTTTTTAAATCTATTATTATTTGATAATAGTTTTAAAAATTTTTATAGTTAAATAATTTTTTTTTGAAAAGTTGAAAAATGGATGTTACTTAAAACGCAAAATTTGAGAATGAACATACTTAGTGTATGTAGAAAGTGGATCCTTAAAGGGTAAGAAGAAATAAAACACTACTACATGTTTTTATGTGGCGACGTTTCGGCTTTCCCAGCCATTTTCAAGCCTAAAAATAATCATAATTTATTGTAAGCATGACAGTTGTAAATGGTTCAGCTAACATCAACCAAGTGTATGCATTAAGAATAAAAGATATTACCTAAACTCTCTACGTTAGCCCTTAAGCTAAACAGTTAAACATAGTAAGCAAAACTAGTCTCTTAGGGAACTGGTCGTTCACCACGTCAATCTCCTACAACCATTAAAACAAACAATTAATTAGCAGGTAGGCGTAACTTACATAACGTTTAAAATTGCACCAGATTTATCCCTTAGGGGAATTAAATCACTCAAAAATACTAAAAATCTATGTGGTTTTACCATGTATAAAAACGGAGTTGTGTCATACACATAAATACATACTGAAGTAACAGTCGCAAACTAACATAACATAACAATGATAACAACTTAACACTTAATTACTATAACAATATCACAGTGAGCATGACTAAACCTACAGCAATGTTAGCTGAACCATTTACAACTGTCATGCTTACAATAAATTATGATTATTTTTAGGCTTGAAAATGGCTGGGAAAGCCGAAACGTCGCCACATAAAAACATGTAGTAGTGTTTTATTTCTTCTTACCCTTTAAGGATCCACTTTCTACATACAAATATTATATCAGGGTACACCTAGCATCACAACTAATACTTAGTGAACGTCAATCCCTGACAACAGAGGTGTAAAGGGCATCTCTTCTGACTTTAACACTTCAGCACGCCTAGATAACGACTGAAGAAAGAAATGCATTGAACTGTTTAAACATACCCCCTTTGCTATTTAGATAAAGGACAATGACGCAGAGTTAGATCATATTTCAATAAGATAACTTATAATTTTCACTGGGGTGTATCAAACCCCACTTTGTGTATTCAAGGTTAGCTATTCCTATTATCGATTAGGACGCCTGACACGGTTTGGCTCGTCAAATAAAAATGAATAATGCAGACAAATTATTCTCACGTAAAATAGCCTCTTGCTAAATCGTGTAGAAAATAAGAGTGGAGTGGTTTTATCAAAAGACCTATGACCTGCTTTGTTGAAACCAAGTCCAAGTAGCAACAACTTTATATATGTTATAAAATTTATAGGTGACATTTGTTTTTTTTTAAAAAATAATGATGGACTCGTTAGATCGTTAAGTGGAATTGATAGATACCAACATCAAGGGCGTAGGGGTCAGCCACTATACTTGGCTCATTCACAGTTCCTATTATGACCTCATAGTGATATTGATAGATACCAACATCAAGGGCGTAGGGATCAGCCACTATACTCGGATCGCTCACAGTTCCTATTATGACCTTATAGTGATATTGATAGATACCAACATCAAGGGCGTAGGGATCAGCCACTATACTTGGCTCATTCACAGTTCCTATTATGACCTCATAGTGATATTGATAGATACCAACATCAAGGGCGTAGGGATCAGCCACTATACTCGGATCACTCACAGTTCCTATTATGACCTTATAGTGATATTGATAGATACCAACATCAAGGGCGTAGGGATCAGCCACTATACTTGGCTCATTCACAGTTCCTATTATGACCTCATAGTGATATTGATATATACCAACATCAAGGGCGTAGGGATCAGCCACTATACATGGATCATTCACAGTTCCTATTATGACCTCATAGTGATATTGATAGATACCAACATCAAGGGCGTAGGGATCAGCCACTATACTTGGCTCATTCACAGTTCCTATTATGAACTCATAGTGATATTGATATATACCAACAAAAAGGGTGAAGGGATAAGCCACGATACTTCGCTCATTCACACTTACTATAAGACTTCATAGTGATATCGATGGATACTGTAGTAAATGCATTTCACGTTTAACAAGAAAGTTTATTCCATAGCAACAATAACACACTCATCTGACATGACAACCAAAGTGACAGTATCAATATACAAAATTTCCTCCCCTTTTACGAAGCATTGGCTCTCGCCCTCAGCTGATCCGTATGTTTTTTCTTTCTACTCTGTTCACCAGAACCTTAAATGAGGTTAACTCTTCTTTGAAGGATAACTCCCTCCTAATATCCAGTACCATCTGGCTTTAATAACAAAATCTCTTCTCCCTTGTCAAATTCTCTCGTCCATATTTTACTTTCTGTCTTACTAACTCATTATCCATATTTCTTCTAACATCTGTTTTAAGCAAGTCAAGCCGCGTTATTAGTATTCGTCTTAACAATAGCACAGAAGGTGAATTTCCCGGGGGCTCTGTTTATTGTATTGCGATAAGACAGCTGAAACTGTCGCAACACTGACTTCTTGCATGCTTTCATTCTATCTTTGAATGTCCTGACAAACCTTTTCACTAATCCATTTGTCTTTGGATGATAATGAGATGTTCTGATGTGTTTGATGCTATTTCCTTCGCAGAACTCAGCCGATGTGATGAGGACCATTGTCCGATACGATGCTTGCAGGCAATCTAAATCTACCAAATGTTTCTCTAAGCAGGTTAGTTGTATATTACGTTGTTGTTCCTTATGTCGGAAATACCTCGATCCATTTTGAATATGCGTCAACTATAAGAGCCAACTATAATATATGTCAACTATAAGAGTCAACTATAATATATGCTTATATTATAAATAGCCTAGGCAAGTACCTAGAAATGGACCCGCATAATCGATGTGAAACCTTCTCAAAAATTGCGATGGCGCAGTCCAAGAAAAGAGAGGGCATTTTGGTTTCCAATGACGTGTTTTTTGGCAAGGTGCACAATCCCTGACGAATACCTCAATTTCTTGGTCCATCACAGGCCCCCAGATGTAAAATGTTGCAGAAGACTTCATTGCAGAGACTCCTGGATGTCCTTCGAGAAGAATATTCAAACATTTTTTTCCGCATTGAAGATGGTATCATCAAACTACCGGACCAAATAAGAATATCTTCTTCATATTATGAAATTTCTTCTATAAGTACACGTTGAAGCATTAATGCCTTGCCTAGATACTGGCCATCCAAAGTTTATAAAATTAATTACCTTAACCAAAACTCCGTCTTCCTTTGTAGCTTTTTGTAATTATTTCTTTGTAACCAAACGTTCAGGTAGTCTAAGGTGAAATAGATGCCCTTCATCTAACCGACCTGCTTCTTCTGCCTACGAAGCCTGTTTAAATCCAACGGTAGCCATGGCAGTACATCTGCTGGTGCGTTCATAAAGACGTCATCTTCCTTCGCTGTCCAACCCCATTTTACATTATTTTTAGTTAAACTATGGAGGATTGCAAATTGACTTTGCAAATGAGGAACAAACCTTGAATAATAATTTATAGCTCCTGAAAAATATTTTAATTCCGGAATATTGTGAGGGATTTTCATGTTCTTTATTGCTAATATATGTTCATCAGTTGGGTGTATACATTAACATCGATTGTATGTCCTAAATATGTAACCTTCATCCATTTGCATTTTTCCTTTTGTATTTTGATACCACATGATTTTAACCTCCCTAAAACCTCGAGTATAGCCTTGTATTATGTTCTAGGGCCGTTCCTTGTATGTTTATAATACCCCCAGGTATCAAATTGTAATAACGCCCTCCCCTTAATGCTGTTAGTCATCTCCTCGTATCTAGGTAGCAGATATTTTTCTAAAATTTTAAACGTGTTGATTGATACTTTAAAGTCCCCACAAATACGGGCTTGAGTTTGGGGGACCACTGAGTTTAACCACCATCACTATGGGAGATGCCCATTTAAAAGGAACATCAAGGGTGTAGGGATCAGCCACGAAAATTGGCTCATTCACACTTCCTATATGACCTCATAGTGATATAGGTAGGACATACAATCACTTTAAAAATTTAAAATCAATTTTCCGATACTATTAAAGTATTTCTGTGACATCACAATTGGTTAAAGTCAAGTGATCGAAAACCGGATGAATTAATTAATTAAAAAAGAAACATTGAGAACATGATTAGTGATTTCTAATGAATAAAAATCTCCCTAATCTTCTACAAAAAAGTTTTCTAAGCAATAAATAATCAAAATTGTTAATGCAAAAAGTTTCACCAAGAAATAAATAATTATTATTTAAGGATTTTTGAGGAAATAAAAGGCTTAGTTGTTTGAATTAACCCTGCAAAGCTAACCTTATTTTTTCGGCGCTTAACGCTAATCTGCGTATTTTTTACGTACACGCAGTACTAATATCGAATCTAAGTTACTATTTCGCAAAAATTTCTATTTTTATTTATTATTTATATTAGTTAGGTGTTTATTTATTACCTATGTGTTCATCGGGTTCATTTATTTATTAATTACATTTTTATTGAAATGTAACAAGCCCAAACTCTTATGTATTAATAGAATTTTTATTATTTCTATTATTATCATTTAATTTTGATTTTGTTATTATTTATTTATTGTTATTGTATTTGTGTTTAATTATTATTTTTTTGTGTTTATTTATTATTTTTTGTGTTTGTTTATTATGTTTATCAGTAGAAATTTATACTACGTTAAGTCTAACCATACGTAATATTTACGTGGCGACTTCATGAAAAATAATTGTCAATCCTCACTGACGCATCGGGTAAATCTAAAGTGAGTATGTACTGCCACGGGAAGGTCTAGACGAAGCACTGCTAGAGAGTGGAGATTGTGTGGTTTACAGTTTATCTGTGAATCACATAACTAAAACTGTACGCAATTTTTACTTGCATTTAGCTTTCTAGGGTAAAAGTTTTTCCTAGCCAAGTTGACCCAATCAAGCGCTATTATATTATCTCCTGACTGAATTCTAAACTAGCTAAAGAAATTTAATTAAAAATTTGTAGATGATGAATTATTTATCCGAAGAATTGACAGAATGGTTTACAACCTTTACACAAAATAAATATATAGTATATATTTATAAAAAAACATTTTCTTTTTCTTTTTAAAAAAAACTTTCAACACTTATAGAAAGGTATTGGAATAAATCCCTCTTTCCATATAAATGAGCCTTGTGGTAACAAAGGCTGTAAAATGTAATTATTTTTAAGTTTCTATATATATATATATATATATATATATATATATATATATATATATATATATATATATATATATATATATATATATATATATAAATAAATAATCTTTAATGTGTATCTCTACTACCATATATTTTATAATAGATCCACATTGTAAAATACATACAAATATATAGTTTTTCGTATATCGAGGGAGTACCTGAGATAAATCTCATAACCTTACCTACTATCCAATAAAATCCAGTAAACCAGTCAGAGGAAAATAGTTACGACACGGTGAAATAATATATTACTTCAACCTGCTCTGACTGAAACTACACACACACACATAGATTTACTACTACAATGTAGTTTTTTCTTTTACTATTATCACAGTAACTCTCTCTCTCTCTCTTTCTCTCTCTCTCTCTCTCTCTCTCTCTCTCTCTCTCTCTCTCTCTCTCTTTATATATATATATATATATATATATATATATATATATATATATATATATATATATATATATATATATATATATATATATATATACACCTTCTACACTTTTTCCATAATAATCTAAGATTATCTTCAACTTTAGTAATGAGATAAAACTATATTGTTATTATACACAGTCAAAATTTTAAAGTATTCTCCTACAATTATTATTACAAAGTTTTAGCTGTATTTTTATCCACTTGTAGCAGTGACTTTTAAAGGGGAAATTGTCGATGAAGTGCATCTAGGGCAACATGAATAGAAACAAAACAAACTAAATATTAAATAAGGTATAATTTAAGATTTTATATATAAATAAATAAATATATATATATATATATATATATATATATATATATATATATATATATATATATATATATATATATATATATATATATATATATCGTTGTTTAAATAGTGCTTAAGTTATTGTATTTGACAACTTTTTTTTTTTTTTTTAAATGTATAAAATAATGGATTTATGATTGTAATGATTCTTGTAGAAAAAATCTATCCGAGACAACTTAGACTAACTTTCTCATATAATCTCGGCCCCAGATCCCAGAAAACATATATATATATAATTAACTATACAGATGCTATACGCATGTCGATCTGCTAGCTGTTAACTCACCTTTAGCAGGGTTACTATAGAACCTTCCTGAAGCCAGAGTCCCCCCCGGCATTACCATCTACTCTAATCATCCTTTTAAACTATAAGTTCAACATGATTATCTATTAATATCCTAAATATTAAATATTTATTGCATTAAGCTCACTTATCTAAGCCTACGCGATGCTTAGTTAATATTATATTATTTAAAACACATTCAACAGGTGGTTGTTAACTTTTTGTTTTCGATCTTTCAACCATGTCAGATTTATTTTCATCAATATCTCGGGATCTAGATTTTTCCCGGGAAAACGGCTTATATCGTTAGATTCGTATTTGAATGGACTACACTTTAGAATTATTTAATAAAAATTGTCAGAACCGAGAAATAAGTTTTGGAGGGTAGCGCCCCCCAAAATTAGGGCTAAAATTAATTTCTCGATTTCGCCCTGGGGTATGATTTTTCAGAACATGTATGCCAAATTTCGACAAAATCGGCCCAGTAGTTTAGGCTCCACGCCTCTACACAAACGACAGACGACAGGCAGAAGACAGACAGACATTTTTTAAAAACCACTTTTTTGGACTCAGGGGACCTCAAAACGTGGAAATCCGTCAAAATCGAATTTTCACGGCATCACAATACTTTCTCTTTATATGAGAAAGTAAAAATTTAGTTTAAAAAAATGGATTTATAGATTTTTGATTATAGATATGAAAGAGATCAAATTTGTTTTTATATTAATTAATCAGATGTATACGTTCGTCTAGCGGTAATATACTTTAAATGGAACATCAAAGAAAATCGTTCAAGTTCTGAAGTGCTGAGTGTGAAATGCATACAAAATTAATGTTCCGTAATCTCCTAAATACATGCCATGTAGAAGTAGCTTTCGAGGACACCATGCCTCGCCTAGCGACCATGCCTCGCCTAACGACCATTTCTCGCCTAAGGACCATGCCTCGCCAAGCGAACATGCCTCACTAGCCTCACCTAACGACCATGCCTAGCCTAACGACCATGCCTCGCCTAGTGACCATGCCTCGCCTAACGACCATGCCTTGCCTAACGACCATGCCTCGCCTAACGACCATGCCTTGCCTAGCGACCATGCCTCGCCTAATCACCATGCCTCGCCTAGCCTAGCCATTACACTGCTGCCTTGGGGAGGAGACTGCAACAATGCGCGAACTGGCCATGATAACGTATAACTTATCTTATAATATATCCTACTAGAATAAGGGAACAGCATAAATATACATTTGTAATCTACAATTTGTTTCTACAAAATAGGTGTGTGTTGCTATACATTTAACTTGAAGTATATATACATGCTATACAACCCAAAAAATAACATATAAGAAGTCTAAAAAATTTCAAATAAAGAAAAAAAAGTTTATAAGAATCCATAAGTTTTGTCACAATGTGAAAGAGAGAGGGCATAGGGTATAAAAAATAAGGAAACCACTTTTTGTTATAATAAGCTTTTTGGCCCTTTCTTATGCCGAAAAAGGGCAAAGTCTCATTTTTTTAACACCAGAATATCTATCTATGGAGAAAAAAAATCAAGGGGCTTTGAAAAAGAGAACAAAAAAAAATCCTAAAGCTTCTGGCACCGCAAAAGCCAACTTTTCAATCCTGAAAGTTTCTCTTGTGGGATGGGGTCGGGGTTTGAACCCCAAAAACCTCCCCCTCTGGAGGATTAATCTAAGTTTTCATGAAAGAGAAAGAAGAGGGGGGGGGGCATGGTAAAGGCAGAAAGACCCTCCCGAAATTCCTTCCAGTAAAAATGACGGTTTGAATAGAAACTCACGCGATACAGCGATTATTCAGATTCTAATCCCTTCTACTACTTGTCGACCCCCCCCTCCCTCTTACCATTTTCATCTTGTAAGAAAAAAAAAATAATATAAATAATCATACTGGAGGATTACAACGTTTAGGAGATTTTTACTGACTTAATGAGCTTCAAAGTTTTTTCCCTCCTTCAAATCAGCTGACTAAATTAAAAGAAACAGAGAAGGAGAATAATCCGCATCTCTTTATTCTAATCCAGCTAGTAGTACTGAAAGATAGAAATGTTAAAACATGTTTCTTTATAATATAAACATCATTTTTCATGTCTAAAATCAACTGAACTGTATCTAAGATTTTCTGTTCACTTATATAAATCTAGATGATAGATGTAATGTTAATTAACATTAATGTAATTTAACATGTAAATTTTTATAAATTTAGATGATAGAACATGGAAATTTTTATAAATTTAGATGATAGAACATGGAAATTTTTATAAATTTAGACGATAGAACATGGAAATTTTGTCATTGTTAAAATGTTTAACATTGTTTAATTTTTCCATGTCCATAATTGTAGGTTTTTGTTTCGATAATAGATTTTTAAATGTACTCAATTCGTAAATTCCTGATGTAGAATTTCATGCTCTAATCTATTATATATCAACAGTGAAAATAAAAATAAACAGGTCAAGTGTGGGCTAGTCAGCACACAGCGAGGGTCCGTAGGCAACCCTGTATAGTTTAAGTAGTACCCTATTGATGGTGTTTTTTAAAATGCTAAAAAGCTTACTTTGAACTATCCTATGGGTCTTATATTCTCAAAACAGATAAACAAACTTCTGATAAAGTATTTTTTTTGCCACTGAACCGGACTACAACCATATAAATACATCGAAAAGACCATAGTTATAAAAAAACGTATTTTGTCAATAAAAAATAAAATAATTTTTTTTTCGAAATTTCCAAAAAGTGGTATCTTTACTTTTGGTCGAAGAGTGTTCAGGATTTATTTTTCATATTTTTCGCACTTCACATAAGCGAAATAGAGGGGTGGGGGCACGTTTCACAACCCCTTCAAACTTGCCTACGCTCGCCCTATCAAAGTTATAACCAAAGAATTATATATTTTTGTAATCAGCTGGACGTACCCTTCCATATGATACCCCTCACGGTGTCGAAAAAAAAGAATAAAATTTTAACCCTTAAGTTTTTTTACCCTAATTTTTTTATAATTTTTTTTTTTTTTAAGTTGCTATATTTTTAAAATATGTGGGTAGGTACAAGACACATACATGCCCAATTTCAAAGTGATCGGACGAAAGGTGCAGCCGTGAGAGCAGGCGACAGGACGGACGGACAGACACACGCAGGAAAATATAAGGTTGCAAGCACATACTTGGATATTTTTTCTTATGAAAATATATTGGTCAACTATGTGCTTTTAGCACACACAAAGGGTCCGTTGGCAATTTAACATATAGAACGCACAGGGGTACGGGGTATAAATGTCAAAGTAATGAAAACCCTTCTTGATGCATACCGTTGAAAAGCTCTTTAAGAGTACAGTAATTGTTGTGTACACTAAAAGTCAACCTTTGTGTGTGTGTGTGTATTCTTTATGAAAATCTACATTTTTTGTCCGATCTCGATGAAAATTTGCACAGAAGACCTTCAAAGCAGGGGGGAAATCACTGACTACATGAAGTTTTGAAATTTAAATTTTGGTACACGGATTGCGGGGTATACAAGTAATGAATACGGAGTCAAAGTAATAGAAACTCTTCATGATGCATATCGATGAAAAGATCTTAAAGAGTACAGTAATTGTTGTTGACACATTTTAATTTAGGAGGGGGGTAAATTTGGGATATTTGCAAATTATCTTATCAAAGAGGAGGGGGGTATAGAAATAAGTGGGAAGGATAGAATCTAGATATATTTTCGCATAGTAAAATAATTTAAATGTTTCTTGATGGTAGTTTAAAAACTTATCAAATTAAAATAACTCTTCGTAGCGAAGCACGGGTATCCAGCTAGTCTATATATATAGAAGAAAGTCTGTGGGTATGTATGTATGTATGTGGGTATGTTCTTTATACAAATCTACAGTGTTATTCCGATCTCAATGAAAAAATGCACACTTGATCTTCAAAGCAAGGGTTAATTTTTGGTACCCAGCGGTACGGGGTACAAGAAATGAATACGGAGTCAAAGTAATGAATACCCTTCGTGATGCATATCGCTGAAAAGCTCTTAGAAGACGATTAAATAAATTATAACGCAGCTTTACTTACTAGAAATATGCCGATTTCAAATCATTTCAAGCAATAATCACACTGTGTCATAATACCCCCGTTTTCCCACACTAAATTGGTTCATGTAATTTAAACCAAATATATTAAATCGTATGAAAACTGACCTGGCATTCGTAGGTGCCGTTGTCCCTTTTCTGAACGTATTTGATCTGTAGGGTCCAATCATCAGAACCTTCTTGATGGAGTACTTGAAACCTTTCGTCGTTCGTGTAGGTCTGAACACCAGATGTCAGGATGTGCCAGTCTCTTCGCCGTACCCATGTAACCTGAGCATCTATCTTAACCTAAACAGAGATAAAAAGAAATATTAGTTATATTATACACTGAAATAGTTATTTATGTAACTAGGCAACAAAATGGAATTTTGCTGACAAGTTTTTAAGTTTTAGTTCCGAGCCAAAGGCGAGGATAGGCTAAACAAATTTACTGCAGAGGCGAAGCCGAGTCAGGAAAATTACATGATGACTGACGAGGCGAAGCCGAGGCAGGCGAATGATAATTACCTGCTGAGGTGTAACCGAAGCAGGTAATCTTTAAACGAGTCAGGAATGTTTCCTTTGCTTCCTAGTTACATACAATATTTTATCTATTAACGGCAGAAAAATTACACTATTTATTATAATCCCTTTTTAATGTATAAAAGATTTTAAGAAATTAAATTTGTAAAAAAACGAAAGTTTGAGTTATCAAGAAATCAAAACAAAGGCAAAGCAATTCAGGGTTACCACTTTTTTTTATTAACAACTGTTTTTTTATCTCAATTTTTAGTGTTTTTTTAAAAATAATCATTGTAAAATAGTAAAATTTGTTTGTCACTATAATTATTTAAGTTATTTTCAAAGAAGATATAACTATTTAGCAGAATATTACGCTTAAATATATAAAAATAAACAATGTGGTAGTGTTTATAACCTGCGATGAAGTAACCTTTTTTTAGTAAAATTTTCTTACAATGTGACAGACTGTTTGTTATTTTGCTGACACTTTGAACTTTTGCTGACACTTTATTCAAAAGAATCAAGAAAAATGGCATTTTGCAGACTGAAAACAGTACAACAATGCTTAATTTTGCTGCCGTGAGTAGATAAAATAATTTCTCACCATATCTATATAACCAGCTCTAACCACCTCTAACCACCTCTAACCCCCTCTAACCCCCTTTACCCACCACTAACCAACTCTAACCATCTCTAACCATCTTTAACCACCGCTAACCACCTCTAAGCACCTCATACCTAAAGAAGAGTTTCTGAATGATATGAGTTCTGAAAGGGTATGTCCTTTATGCAAATCCTCAGTTTTATTGCGATCTCGATGAAAATTTGCACTCTTGGCCTTTGAAGAAAGGGGAAGGTCGCCGCCTACATGAGATTATGAAATTAAAATTTTGGTACACAGGGCTATGGGATACAAATGTCAAAGTAATGAAAACTCTTCATGATACATATCGTTGGAAAGCTCTTAGAGACTACAGTAATTGTTGTTATGTACATTTTTGTCATATTTTCATTTAGGAGGGGTGTACAATGGAAAATACAGGAAAAATATATATATATATTCTATATATAGTATATAAAGAAGAGTGTCAGTATGAGGGTATGTCTTTTATACAAATCTTAAATTACAGCACTCTTAAAGAGCATTTCAACGATATGCATCATGAAGGGTATTCGTTACTTTAACGTTTGTACCCCATACCCCTGTGTACCAAAATTTACATTTAGAAATTGCATGTAGACAGTTGCTTCGAAGGTCCCCTTGTTACTACTCCTAATACATGTTATTTCAAAATTTAAATTTTGGTACACAGGGGTACGGGGTACAAAAGTCTAAGTCAGACATATCCCTCATGATGCATGTCATTGGAAAGCTCTTAACCCTAGAACGCTAACCATATTTTTTAACCTCTTATGACTAACCTTGAGTCATATTGACTCCCTAATCTATTATACCCAGATTTATTAAAATATAAAGGCCTAATATGTACAATATTTTTTTTAACACGTTTTAGTGCTAGTTGATGGGACACTTGGGTGCTTTGTTTGCCAAAAAAAACAGTTTTTCCTTTTAATTCCGGTTTTTCAATTTGGACTACCATTACAAATCCGGTATTGTTATCTACCGGAGTGGTTTTATTTACTTTTTTTATGTAGCTTTTTTCTTTCCTTTCCTTTGGTTTTTCTATTTCGTAAATTGTTTCAATTAATTTATCATTTTCCTCATCATCGTGTATGGGATCAAAAAAGGCATTTTCAATTTTCAAATCAGGGTCCAAATCAAAACCGTCACCATTATTGTCGAATACGCTCTTTTTCATAATCGGTATCTGAATTTTTTTCATTTCCTTCATCAAGTGATAAATGTCGTTTGGATCACTGTATTTTTTCTCCATTATTTGACTATATTAATATTCTATTGACTTTATACAATTTCGACATATAAAGACAAAAAACAAAAGTAACAATTTATACTTATAAATGAATAAATTACAATTATATTGCCTTTAATTTGAAATAATTATTGAATTAAAAGTTATATAATATCAAATTTATATGATTTGAAATGGCCAAATAAACAATAACACGACATACTATTCTAAAAAATACTATTCTGCGTCAAAATGAGCTACAAATAATTTACGTGTAAGACTAAACAGGAGTCAAAATGACTCCGTGACTGCAGAAAATCAAACGATATGTCCTCTTTAGAATCTGAATGTGGAACTGATAGAAGTGTAGAAGGGTCATTCAAGGGTGGGAGATAGCATAGCTCAGATGTGGGAGTTCTGTGTTTTACAGACACCGTTCATTCGTAGTTAAAAAAAATGGGAGTCATTTTGACTCCAGGTTAGCTTTCTAGGGTTAAAAAAAATAGTTATTGTTGTTATGTACACTTTTGTCACATTTTTATTTGGGATGGAGGGAATTGTCCTTTGTCCAGTTTTCAGCCAAAAAGTAAGAGATTTATTAGTGGTATGACATGGTGCTGTTGAAAAAATTAAGGTTTATAATAGGTTTTGTAACATATTTTCCTCTCAACATAACACATTTTTTTTACGTATTTATTTTACAATGTTCTGATACTTTTATAATATACATTTAGGTCTCTACTTCTTTATTGTTATTTTAGATACTTATGTCTTGATTTCTGCATACAACCCGGGCTGCGCTGAGTATTTCAGCTAGTTCTAATATAAATAGAGTTAGATGAAAGAAAATAATGATTTTGTTCTGCATTGTACCACGTCTTTTAACTATTGATGTCGATAAAGAAAATAGTTATAATAAAAGAAAAAAGAAAAAAAACATAATTCCAGCATCTTCTTTTATTACTGCAAAACAAACTTAGTATGCAGCCTTCATAAAAGTAGGAAGATGTGAACAAATTTTCAAGAAAATACACGCAAAGGTTTTTGAGGACGACGCGACGGTGAGAGGAATATTAATGTTTCAAAGCAGTGCGGCACTGCAAGCGCAAGTGAGACCTATCGACACCTTCTACACTTATTCCATAATAATCTAAGATTATCTTCAACTTTAGTAATGAGATAAAACTATATTGTTATTATACACAGTCAAAATTTTAAAGTATTCTCCTACAATTATTATTACAAAGTTTTAGCTGTATTTTTATCCACTTGTAGCAGTGAATTTTAAAGGGGAAATGGTCGATGAAGCGTATCTGGGGCAACATGTATAAAAAACGAAACAAACTGCTAAATATTAAATAAAAAATAATTAAAGATTACATTTATATATATATATATATATATATATATATATATATATATATATATATATATATATATATATATATATATATATATATATATATATATATATATATATATACAATATACACACGTGTGAATACAATTTTTGCCAGTTTTTCCGTTCCTCTATGTGGCATCTTGATACTCTACATCGACCCATTTTAATTATTTTATTTATGCATTAATTAAATATAAAACTTCGATTCGGATTCTATATGTCCCATTAAGAAAGTAAATGTACAATAGACCTCTAAGAAATCATTTTTTTTTTTTTTTTTTTTTATTGAATTTCTTGGTAAAACTAATATATTATTTATTTAATTCAATTTTATTCACTATGGATAATGCTCGGTATACTCGATTGAAAACTTTTATGAGATAAAGTAGACCATTTCTAAAACTAAAGGATTTTTTTATGCAACAAAGTACGTAGACCATCTCTAAAACTACAGGATTTTTTTATGCAACAAAGTACGTAGAACATCTCTAAAACTACAGGATTGTTTTGATGCAACAAAGTACGTAGACCTTCTCTAAAACTACAGGATTGTTTTGATGCAACAAAGTACGTAGACCTTCTCTAAAACTACAAGACTTGTATTTCCAGAATCAAAAGCTAACTACCGTTTATTCTTATCTTAGATGGTTCAACATTTAACCATCTATCACTGTGTGTAATAGCTTAATACTATTATCACGAAATATTCTAAGACCTAAATTACTTAATATAACACTAGTTAGGATACTATCGTAACCTAAAATAAGAGATAACTAAGACAATAGAACTATGAAAGACAAGACTCTTTCTTCGTTACTCGTTTTCTAAGACAAACATATTTTATAGTATTTGTGTTTTGGTCAAAAATTAAAACATAAAAGGGACTAATTTAATTGAGTTGGGTGTATTCATTATGGTTCCATGTGGTAAAAATGTAATTCCCCCCCCCCCACTCTATATTTGTTTACTGAACAACTTATAAGGAATTACTGTGTCTAAATAACTTTTTCAGTCCTCTGAACAAGATTCGTCATTGTATAATATTTAAAATCAGATAGGCAAACACACGCTACAAAGGTAGACGAACCCGCATCACAGTTTCTACTGTTTGCACAGTTTCTACTGTGGCACATAGGAACTGTTCCAACATCAGATGACGCAAGTCTGATGTTGGAACATTTCCTATGTGCCATTCTTTGCGTGGCACATCCCTTGGTATCTCTCACTTACACAAATTGTGTAGCTAATTGAAGTGTGCAAACACAGTATTTTCATTGCTAATATGTGTTTTGCCAGCCAGGCAAATATGGCGGTGTGAGAGCACGATCGTCTCTGATAAGTCCTGTATCTGATCTTCTTGTTCTGGTATAGGTCCAGAGTTGGGTGGGCATCGTCGGGCCCCTGATGAGTCGGACGCGACGAAACGATGCAAGACATAGCGTATTGCCAAGTCAACATCTTGATGACGCAAGTCTGATGTTGGAACAGTTCCTATGTGCCATTCTTTGCGTGGCACATCCCTTGGTATCTCTCACTCACACAAATTGTGTAGCTAATTGCAGTGTGCAAACACAGTATTTTCATTGCTAATATCTATATATATATATATATATATAAAAGTCAATGTATATGTGTGTGTGTGAAATGTTGTTTATATTAATCTTCAGTTTTTGTCAGATTTCGACGAAAATTTGCACACTTGACCTTCAAAGCAAGGGGAGGGACACTGTCTACATGAATTTTCGAAATTTAAATTTTGGTACTCAGGGGTACGGGGTAATAATGTCAAAGTAATGAAAACCCTTCATGATGCATACCGCTGACAATCTCTAAGTACAGTAATTGTTGTTATGTAACTTTAGGGGGGTAAGGTTAAATAGAAAATATATCTATACATAACAAACTACTAAGTGTTGTGTCTGTACATTTATCCGATTGGGCTCACATTTTTTATTTCCACTAAGTGAGTAATCCTAACAACGAATTTAAGTTTTGATCATTGTATGCTTGTTTGTCTGTGCGTCAGTCACGTCCAAACGGCTGAATAGATTTTCGTGGTTCTTGGGTATAATGTTAAGCTCAATTCTGCGAGTAATATAGGCAATAAAACGTTTTGCTAGCTTTATAAGGGGCGGAGAACGGGGCTTCTAATCGATTTCAAAATTTAAAAAAAATAAAGATTTATTAAACTAAAATTGCAGAAGAAACTACTGACAATATTTTATGTTTTGTGGTAGAACTGTTAAAGAAATTAGTTTCCAATCGCTGTCAAAATAAAATTTAGATTTATTTTTAGATATTATGACAATAGTTTATAAATCACGCCTTACCTTGCCTAAACCTTTACTAACATAATCATGACCACTTCTTTGAAAATGCTAAAATAAAATCTAGGAGTGTATACGCAGTATCATAATTTCTAATTCTATTAATAAAGGCCAAGAGAGATTTTTTTAAATTTTATCCCTAAGGGTAACATAAGGGCAGAGTAAGAAAAGAAGGGGAATTGAGCCCAAACCGATCTTCTTAGATAATTCCAATTTCAACCAAGGGATGTGAAAAGATACGCAGGGAGGGATACAGAAGGAAAATACCGTTGCTTCTCCCGGAATGCTTTATTTTAAGATTTTTTTTTTTAGTTGTCGGGATCAATTACTCATTTGGGATATTAGAAAATTATCTTATCAAAGGGGAGTGGGTATAGAAATAAGAGAAAGGGATAGAATCTAGATAATATTCTCGCTTAGTAAATGTTTCTTGATGGTAGTTCATAAACCCATCAAATTGAAAATAACACTCCGTAGCGAAGCACGGGTATCCAGCTAGTATAATACAAATATAAACTGTAATTTTATAATTCACAATTTCAAGTATGTACACACTAACAATGCGTAGGCTTCCACAGGTAGACCCGTAATAAACTGCTTGGTTTTCCGGTGAAATCCACGTAACGAAGGATTTGAAGTCCGACGTTTCGCTTCCACTGCTGAAAGCACCTTCAGGGGTGTGGTGCATCGTAATGTTTACTCGAAGCAAGCACGCGATAACTATGACGACTGGAGAGAAGAAACGGTGTATTTATACTGGTTTCCTAGACCGTAAATTGTATCTGGATTTCCCTGGAGTTCCTTTACTCGGGATACTCCTTTGTAGGGATGATGCAATCAGGCAATGATGCCATCGATTCTTCTCTCCAGTCGTCATTTATCTCGTGTTTGCTTCAAGTTAACATCACCATGCACCACATCCCTGAAGATGCTTCCAGTAGTGGAAGCGAAATGTCGGACTTCAACCCCTTAATGAGCGGATTTCACCGGAAAACCAAGCTGTTTAGTAGATACAAAATAATCAATATTACTCATATTATACTTAGTTCTAGTTCGATAAATATTTATAAATCATTATTTATTTCTACTTATTATGATGAGATTAAATATAGTTAAAGAAAAATAACAAAAAAAAAAAAAAAAACGAAAATGTACGTATTGAATATAAATAGTAATTCCACACAAGAGAGAAAAGAAAAGGAAAACGTATAAGAAAAAAGAAAAACCAAATCCAACCATTTTCCTTCTTAATCTCCTTTCTAGAGGCTTCTGAGTACAAGGGAGTACAGACAGACAGACACGCACAAATCCTATTTTATCTTACTAAGATTCAGATAAGAAGAAACATATTGAAGAATATCTCTATCACAATAAGACCAAGAAACGACACGTGGGGGCGAAAACCAGGTATATATATATATATATATATATATATATATATATATATATATATATATATATATATATATATATATATATATATATATATATATATATATACAAACGAAAAAAATCCAGTGGTGTTTTCAATAACTTGCAAAAATGTTGAATCCATTCGTTCTTCACTCAGAGAAAATACAGATCGTGATGGGTATTACATAAATAAAAACCATAAAACTGAGCAAGAATTTTTTTTTTTTTTTTTTTTCATTCAGGAATCACTGAATTCTAAATTTGTGATAGCCTTGGTCTTCTATATTTAGTTCTCTCTCCTTTATATTTGATATGATACAAACCAACATGGTCCGTATCAATGATAGCTGAATAAACATCTCTCGACACTATATTTTTCAGTCATGGCAAAGGCATCGTTTGAAAAAGGGGAATCGTTTGAAAAAGTTAAAGATAAAGTAACTTTTTTTTTTCTTTTCAGTTTAGTTCATATTAAAGTATGAAAAAGATTAAAGGTAAACTAAGTTTGATATTTGTTTCTGTAACTATTACTAATAAATAAGTTTTGAAAAAATAAAAAAATCGAAAGGTTTTTTAATAATAAATTCACTTACATAATAGGCCAGTCATATAGTACATTAAAATCGCAAACAAACGGCTAGTTCTGATTTTTTAATATGTTGTTAGGATCACTACCAGTAGTCTATATCCTATTTGCAGCTTCGAAAGACCTGTGCTAGCTGCGTAGCACTCAAAAAACCACGAAATTTTCGCACTTTTTGCGGTTTTATCACTATGTCTCCTAAAGTATGAGTTCAATCATGAAGCATGTTATTTACGTATTTTAAATTTGCTGGATAAATTTGCTACAAGTTGAGGCCGGAATCATTTCTGTAGGTCTAATAGTTACCAAGATACAGCTCTCCAAAAATTGGCAGTTTTTTCCAATAAAGTAAAATTTTAAGATTTTGCCAACTTTAGACCCCGAAATCGGGGAAAATAATCATTTAACGGGTAAAACCATAAGGTGAGATGTTGTAGCAAATGTAATAAGCTTTAATTTCATCGCAGAACAATGTCTGTAGGTGAGATAGTTTCCTCAAAACTCTTAAAAATCCAACAAATGAAAGAACTGAATTTTTCGTAAATTTGCCCTGTTGAGTTCTCACGACGGTTTGAGGGGTATTTGATTGCAGCACCTGTGATTTTTTTTTTAAATGTGCCTTCCGTTAGCTGACTGTGATTAAATAAGAAATCATTTTAAAACAAAAAAAGTTGATTTAATTTTTAAAAAAGTTTGGGTTGCTTTGTACTATATATATATTCTATCTCCATTTTTAATAATTAATATAAAAATACCATTTTAAAAAACTGGTCTTATTTTCAACAACTTTTTTTTTTGTTTCCGTATTCTTCACCTAAATTGTTTCCATGTGCAAAATTTGGGGAAGATTGATAGACGGGAGCTGGTTTGAAATTGGGCTAACGGAAACGAGCGATGAAACTTACAAAGCAAAGTAATATAAGACCATTAAAAATAGCTATTAATTAGCGCATCGTACTGTAACGACTCTGTAACAGATATTGTCGCAGAGTACGTCAGCTATACCTTAAATCTGTTCGGACGGAACGTTACTGTGGTCTTCGATGGATATAATGAGGATGGGGCAGAGAAGAACACAAAAACTGCCGAACGCCGAAGGCGCTATGGTTCTGTACAGTGCCACGAAGTCAGGTTTGAAGAGACCACTATTATAAAAATGGCCCAGGTAAGTTACTGGCCAACGACAGTACTAAACGACGACTGATTGCTTTATACTCCGCCTTCCAAAGCAAGGGAATTGAGACGAAGCATTGAGCGAAGTACCTAGAATAGCTCTGTATGGAGGAGACTACACTGAGGATACCCTCCAGAGCCATTGTAATACATTGTAAATACATTGTAACATTGTAAATACATTGTAACATTGTAAATACATTAATATATTTCTTGTGGAACATGGCTTTTCCTTTGAAACTATTTTTAAACCGTCGTGAGAACTCAACAGGGCAAATTTGCGAAAAATTTAGTTCTTTCATTCGTTGGATTTTTAAGAGTTTTGAGGAAACTATCTCACCTACAGACATTGTTCTGCAATGAAATTAAAGCTTATTACATTTGCTACAACATCTCATCTTCTGGTTTTACCCGTTAAATGAGTATTTTCCCCGATTTCGGGGTCAAAAGTTGGCCAAATCTTAAAATTTTACTTTATTGGAAAAAATTGCCAATTTATGCAGAGCTGTATCTTGGTAACTATTGGACCTACAGAAATGATTTTAATGAAAAGTAGTTTATATTGTTTTATGCTTTATTCATTCAGAAATTTTGTTTGTTATAAATAAGTGTTTCATATTTTGTTGTTAATCATTGTGTTATAGATTCAGTTTGCTATTCACTTATTGTTATTATACAAAAGCTTATTATACAGTTATTTCATAATAAACAGTTAATTATAGTTACTATGTTATTATCTTATTAATATAACGAAGTTAATAAATATAGATGGTATTTTAGCAAGTTTCATTTTTCTGCCGCCCATAGATAAAATATTGTGTGCTACAAGGCAGTAATGGAAACATTTATGACTCTGCATTAATTTCCTCAATTAGGTGAATTAGATAATTTACATAGCCTGCCCTGCCTTTGGTTCGGAGGCTAACTGAATCACTCGTCAGTAAAAATCCATTTTGCTGCCTAGCTACATAAATAACTATTTCGAGATTGCTACATGTACACAAAAATGTAAGATTTTAACTTTACGTTTGCTTGTTAAAAGAAAATGCTGATTAGATGATTTTTTATTATAATTAAATTCGTAATGAACTTATGTTCGCGCAGGTGAATTGAAAGTAGTAGCGAGAGCACATAAGAATAAACTTTATGTTGAAGAGTTACGCACGCACATATCTTAATGTCTAACTTGGTGTAATGTTGAAAGTATGTTGAAGGAACTTTGGCAATGCCACGAGACTTGCTAACTAAAGGATGGGGCAACCTTGGTTCCCTTGTCAGGACTAAAGTAAAACCACGTTTCACGTAAACAACGTTCCTTGTTTTACCTCACCCAAAACGTCTCTGGGGAGAAAGTATTAAGTTAAATGAGACGCGAATGCAAATGAGACGGACTAAATCAGAGAATGTCTGGAACAACTCTTGTGGTCTAAAGTTTCGAGACGTCGGACAGCGTTACCGAAATCAAGTTTGAGAGAAGGGTGAAGTAGGGTGTAGAAATTCGGCCGACTTGCGGTTTCAAGTTGAAAGAGGCGAGCCTGTCGCATTTCCTCTTTCCCTCAAGCCGTATCTCACTTTCAACCGGGAAGAGCCATCAGAAGCAATTTGGCTTGAAAGGGAATCTTCGAAGAGCCTCGAGGGGCTTTCTCATGGCTTTCAACTTTACTGCAGGCGAGAGGACTTAAATCCCTTCAGCCTTATACCAGGAAAATAACCTTAAGAGCAAATGGGCCCCGACACTGAGCCTGCTTACTAATAACCTAATACAAGTAAAAGAGCACAATACCAACTTCAAGATTTCCCAACAATACTTTACCTTTGTCAACCCTCGCATTCCGATACATGAGGCTCCACTCCCTCTTTCTCTTTCCAAATATAACAACTTTCCCTTATTAAAGACACCTATAACAACATTATCTAATTTAACCCTGAGTTTCATTCTAAACAATGATCAGTTCTAACTTTTAAAGTAGTATTATACTCTCAACAACAACATTACTGGCTTTAATTAACAAACGCAATCAGTTCTCGTGCATAAAAGTGATGGGAGTTCAAACAACAATTTAATATAAACTTATACTAAGGTGTCTCCTTCAAAACTTGTATTCATTTGGAACATAAAGGTTTTCTAGAAGTTACATAATAATTTTAGCACATAAAGAGTGCCAGAC
The DNA here is from genome assembly GCA_951217055.1 of Gerris lacustris. Classification (NCBI taxonomy): domain Eukaryota; kingdom Metazoa; phylum Arthropoda; class Insecta; order Hemiptera; family Gerridae; genus Gerris; species Gerris lacustris. The sequence continues at coordinate 60,410,170 of OX578284.1, forward strand.
AATACATCATGGGTTGGCAAGGAAACTATTACTTAGATCGGTATTGTTATTTTATCAGTTAATGTTTGCCAAAGACTATGGGTTAATAAAGGGGGGGGGGGCTGCTTATCTAACAATTAACATTGTGTGATAAACATACCCTGTAAATGCTAAGAAAATCCCTATGAATGTTGTCAAGTAAGCCGACAACTCCTACGTCCTCTGGACAATGCACCGAATTCGGGTGCAGCTAACGCAAGAAGGGCTGTGGACGAATTTCCAGCGCCTTAAAACTGGAATCAGTAGGCTAAGGGAGTAAACCCCAACAGAAAATCATGCCCACTTTGTTGGAGGGCAAGTCAGGAGGCCTTGAAGATGGCAGCACCACCTTGACCAACCACCTGACTTGGGTAGTAAAGGTTGATCCCTGATATACCTGAAACGTTTTATCATCAAATCTGCAACAAGCAGAAACATCCAGACTGTCTTAACGGATATGACCTTTAGCCATTTGCATGAAAATACGGACTAAAATTAGGTGCTGGAATGTGAGAGCAATAAAAGGGGCACTAAGACTGAAGGATATCAATAGAGAAATGGATAAATCACACTAGAAATATTAGGTTTAAGCAAAACCAGATGGAATGGATAGGGTGGGAACGAAGAGGAGAAGTACGCCTTCTACGACCAGCTAAACAGGGAACTCTTGAACATCAAGAGAAAAGGTATCAAGATTTTGATGGGAGACCTAAACACGAATATAGGAGGTGATAACGGAGGTGTGGAACGAGTTATGGGCCGAAACGGACTGGGAGACAGAAATGACAACATAGAACATCTTTTCAAGCTTTGCTGCAACCATCTACTAATAGTTGGTGGCACTCTTTCCCTATAACAATTGCCACGTCAAATGGTTTTCAACCGATCACAGGACTGAAAACCAAATCGATCACGTGTGTACCAGTGGGACTTATAGGAAGTCCCAAACGGTCATTCCAGAGGTGAAGTTAAAGGTAGTTAATACACAGACAGTAGAGAACTCTGTAGTTCATAGTCCATGCAAATATGTGAAGTCTAAACTAGTAGACCCATTTCAATGAAATTGGGCATAAATATTCAGAAAAATCACAACCCAGGGTGAAATGTGAAATTGAAAATACATTTTAGCTTAAAATTTAAGAGAGCTGCTCCCCTAAAAATCTGAAATAAACGTGAAAAAAGTAATTTCACAAAAAAAGTTATTTTAATTAAAAAAAAATCTAAAATGAATTCCATTTAAATACAAATCCAGCCAAATAAGCAGTTTTCTCGGGAAAAATCTAGTTCCAGTGAAAATAGCAAGAAGTAAAGGTCATAATGTACGCAAAGGTTATAATGTAACACACCACGAAAGCTCGAAAGAACCAATATATGGAACTAAATGTATATCTGACTTAACGCTGGACCTAATTATGTACTCATACATAAGAAAGTTTAGTAAGATCTATACTATAGAAAAAATTATTTTCAATAATGTATTGAAAAGAATGGGGGCCGGTGTAGCCGAGGGGTTAGCACACTCGACTCTGAAACCAAGTTCTAAAATCCGGCTGTGAGTTCGAATCCCAGCGGGGTGAGACATGTTTCACACTGATGATCTCATCGATTAGATGAGTAAAGTGGCCGGATAACCCCCGTCCTGTAATGACCTAATAAGCTGTCGAACGGGACTAAAACTACAAAGCAAAAAAAAAAATAAAATAAAATAAAATAATGTATTACTTAACTAATAGTGGCTTCTAAGTAATTTATTATAATAAATGTGAAAAAAAATATACCTATATATATATATATATATATATATATATATATATATAATTTGACAAATTTCCACATTTTATTTATTTAACTGTAGGTATTATAAAGTATTCAAAAGTAACTTTTGAAACAAGCTAACAACTTCTAAGCCAAAGTATTTTGACCTTTTACTCTCTTTTCCATTTATATATATATTTTTTTTTTTCAAATAGATCCAAACATTCAAAGAGAAAAGCAAAGAGCAATTTAAGTCACCAAAGATTAAAGTAGTTAGATTTGAAGCTTTTATAAGTCACAATAAAGTAAAGAGGGAAAAAAGTCACAGAGTGGTTTTTTTTCTGTGAATGTAATACCAACATTATACCCTAAAGATTTTTCAATTGCAAACTAACCTCAACTCTTTCATTTATTTTATTTCTTTTTTACTTTTTAGACAACTATCCTTTATAAACGTATAATCATTGGTTTATTCGTATGTTACATAAATCAAATAGAGATCAAACAACAATATTCATAAGGTTACTGAAAGATATTGAAAATTATTTTTTCATAATAAAAAATAAATAGACATGTTAAAATTAAAATAGTATTATTATAATGTGGATCAGACGAGACTATTGTTTCAAATAAATGGCATTTACCAGAATTTACAAATTAGTATCTAACTTATAAATAAATTATACATTCTAAAAAAAAGTTGTTCCCTCGGGGATTCGAAACATCAATTATAAATAGAGCCGGAAAAGTCGGTTTAGTGCTTTTGTCTCTTCTATTCAACATTTAGCTGCTCAAAACCCCTGAAGAAGATTCCAGTAGTAGAAGCGAATATAAAAGGAAAACCATTGAAAAATTCTTGCCGTGGAAGCCTACACACCTTATTATAACTCCGTTCATGATTTAGTTTACAAATTGTTGCTCTTGAAGCGCCGTAAGCATGAGGTTAGAAGATAATCTACAAAGTCCTTTACCACTATAAATTGTGTTTCTTTCCCAACTTTTATACAAACACTGTGTTATCTTAACAACCCGCTTCTTCTTTATGATCCTATTTAACTGATCTTGCTCTCCTAAACTTAACATCGCACCTTACAGATTACACCTAAACAAAAGTAGGTGTAATCTGTAAGGTGTGCTGTAAAGTATATATATATCCCTTTATTAGCTCAGGCAGCAGAGAGCGTGGGTTAGTTTATCAATAAAGTTAGCATCGGGCGTGTCACCTAGCCACGGATAGTTGCTTATGTGAAGTGTGTTACGAGTTGAATTTATGTCAACTCGTAAGAGTTATTTATTTCATTTAATTTTATATTGTTGTTGTTTTGTTATTTCGTTGTGTATATTACTATGTATGGAGCTAGAGATATGAATAGGAAAGCCAGAGCCAGCTTAAGGATGTTATCTTTTGGTCGACCCTTGCCCCAAAACAGTGGCCAGGTTCAACCTATATAGAAGGTCTGCTGGCCAATGTTGTGGTTCAAGGTTCGACCTGATTAAGAGACTCTCCTTCAGTTGGCCTCTACACGTCTACGAGGCAAGTCACCCAGACATGAGTTGAGTGAGTGTAGCGACGCCGTCGGATTTAGAGGTCCGAGTCACCAATAGTGCCGCACCTTGCCGGGAAGAGGGCAACTAGTCTGCAATAGGCCAGGATCTGTATTGTGACTCGGGACCAGCTAGTGGGCACGTTATACCGGATACAGTGCGCCAGGAGTCTTCCAGGACCCCAGTGTGGAGAAGGGACCCACAGAGGAGAAAGACCCCGCTGCACGGCCCACTAACAGCACACACACACGCCGCACTGGACACCGCCCGTAGACGCCTACCACCTCCGCACTAACTCCAGGTATTTGGGAGAAATTATATTATGTTATAGGGGATCCCCGTCTAGGTCAAGTTAAAACCATGTTAGTTTTAGGTTATAAGTTTTTTGTACACATATGTCCCATGCCCGATAGCCCCTTCCTAATTTATTTATTTAACTTATTTATTTCACTTATTTATTTAGCTAATTTATTTGCCTGTCCAATTCCCACTAACCCCATAACACTCTTCGCCCAAGCTTTAAGTAACCCATACCCGCTAACCATATCCCTATTCGTTTTCCATTAGTTTTTAGAATGTCATATTATAGTTATTAAGTAGCGCTACCACTCATTTATTTATTTGTACTCGTTATGTTATACCAACTGCTTACCTAAAAATATATTCAATTGTAAATTTAAACGTTAGTAGTTTTATTTTATCTTATTATTAACCAGGACCCCTTGCCTTTAGTAAATTCACCCACCCCCTAGCGACCGACTGAGCTGGGCAAACTCACAAATCCGTAACAAGTGGAGAACAGCTTGTTACGAATAACAATTATAAGTTTTATGCAGCTTTTGGAACGGCAGAATAACCCCGTATCATTCAATATATAAATTGATGAATACCTACCATACAAATTTCATTAAAATCGGACGTATAGTTTTTAAGATATGTTGGTTCACAAAAATTGAGCGACAGATCGACAGACAGATACGGAACCAAAAATGTTTCCTGATGTCTGAAACAGATTTCTGTTTTGGAATTTTTGAAATCGGAAACAAAAAAATATTTTTATTCTTCAGAACGATCCATAGTTTCCCGTTACCTTCGGTGAGCTCGAAAGCAAAATTAAAACATGTTTGACAGATTAAAAAATAAATGTGACAAATATAGGTTGCAAAAGAATAAAGCCTGGTTTACACGATCCAAGTATATATTTGGTCCAAGTAACGTTGATCAAATTCACTAGGTCCAAGTGTTTGTGGGACTTTGAAGTAAGGTTTACACGATCAAATTATTCTTGGCCCAAGTAACTTTGATCAAATTCACTTGGTCCAAGTGTTTGTGGGACTTTGAAGTAAGGTTTACACGATCAAATTATTCTTGGTCCAAGTAACTTTGATCAAATTCACTTGGTCCAAGTGTTTGTGGGACAGTGTGGGGAAGTGTGTTGGTTTAAATCTTTTAAACACAGACTGAAACAACATCTACTGACAGAAATTAAAAACCTGCCCTAAGAATTAACATTAACAAGCACCAGACTGACAAAACAAAACAAAACAATTAAACTTACAGAAGATAAAGCATATCATTGAAATACTAGTAATATAGATTGATTTAATGAAGTAGCTATAGCATTCTCGAAAAATTTTATAGATTGCAATTACGTAAGCACGAAATTTATCACAATTATTTAAGAGACGGGGCTTTCGCTCTAGGTGATTTTACACCTATTGAGAGCCCTCACCATTAATTGATATATATTATTTTTATGTATTAAATTTATAATATTGTATTTTTTTGTTTTTGTAATTTAATTACTTTATTTTATATCAATGGTGGAAATAAATATATTTATTATTATTATTATTATTTGTGGGACTTTGAAGTAAGGTTTACACGATCCAATTATACTGGTCCAAGTAACTTTGATCAAATTCACTCGGTCCAAGTGTTTGTGGGACTTTGAAGTAAGGTTTACACGATCCAAGTATACTGGTCCAAGTAACTTTGATCAAATTCACTTGGTCCAAGTGTTTGTGGAACTTTGAAGTAAGGTTTACACGATCCAAGTATACTGGTCCAAGTAACTTTGATCAAATTCACTTGGTCCAAGTGTTTGTGGAACTTTGAAGTAAGGTTTACACGATCAAAGTATACTTGGTCCAAGTAGTGGAACTTTGATACACTATAAAGTAGAGGTTAAGATAGATTGGGTTCAATTTTTTTCCCTCTTAAACTTTCCAGTTAAAATGTACTTATTATGTTTTAAAACAGTGGTGATATATCACCTTCTGGTAAACAAAACCCAACAAAACCTCACATCTGTAATATTTTGACAGCTCGTTCTCACAATTTGTCAGGGGGGCGCCATTTTTGTTTTTATCAAAGTCTACTTTGATGGAACCCATCCAACTCAACTTGGATGTCCAAGTTGGCTTGGACACACTGTTTGCACGATCCAAGTAGCGTCAAAGTAGAGTCAAAACTGACTTGATCCAAGTATATACTTGGATCGTGTAAACCCAGCTTAAAATCATTAAAGTATAGGAAACAGGACTCAAGAAAGCTATGTGCCACACTAATTTGCAGGCTGTTTTTTATAAGTTTTTTTTTCTTTAAATAGATTATTGAGATTTATATTAATATTAATCATAATCAGTGTGTGTTAGCCGGTTGGTCCTAAAATTTATTATTTTGTTTTTGTATTGGTGCTAACTAAATGTGCCAGGTGCAGCTAAGATAAATTGAAAAGAGTTAATTAGCCCTACAAATATTTTGATGACAGAGGACACATGATTTAAAAAAAGAAATACTTATTAACTTAAAATAAATTAAAAGATCCTTATTATAATTTTATTTTTTTTAAATGCGTCTATTTCACTCCGTTTTTTTCACTTAATACCTACTCTAAAACAAATTAAAAAGAGAAAAATGGACTTTGAATATTTTAAAGAAGAGGGATAAAAGTACGAAAAAATCGATTTCCTTTCAATTTTTAAATTAATCTGAAATAATGAGGCTGGATTAATCAGAAATAATGACTTTGACAGGCCTACTTTTCCATTTTTCCAATTAAGTTTTATTTTTACTTCTTTCTTTTTATTAATTATTTTAAAGTTTTTATACTTTCTAATTTTAATTTATTTTTTTTTTTTCAAATTAATATTAGTTTTAAAAGCTTCACCTTTATTTAAGAAATAAGATGAATAATTAAAATTTAAAACAAAACATTTGTTAGATTATCGGAATATAAAATTACACTAATTAACCGTAATAAATAAACATATAGGCTTTTTTTTAAGTAAATTATTTATCATTTTCTGCAAAATTATTAGATAAATAATAAGAAGTTAACATAGTTTATAGTGGTCAAAACGATAAAAATGGTTTGAACACGGTTAAAGTCATAATAAAGAATTGCACGTAATATATAATATTAGATGTGAGGGCACGTAAGGAGGAAAAAAAAAATCTTTTTCAGCAATATCACAAGGAGGTTCTTCTTTCTCATGGTTCGTGTCACTATCATAAAGGAACGGAAAGAAGAAGAGGAAGAAAAACGAAGGAAATAAATCTGAGTAATTCAAGAGTGAAGAAGAAGTGGGTCGTGAGGGGTCGTGGAGTAAAAAACTAGTGGAAGGGAAAGAGAGCGGATTTTTAGGAAGGGCAACAGTCTAACTGACATAGACATGAGAATGTAGGGGAAGCAAGCAAGAAGCAAGACCCTAGGAGTTTAAGGATTTGACAATAATATAGCGGACCCTATTCTACGGCAGACCCCAGAAAAGGCTCAGGGGTATAGCAGAGGTATCCATCAAGGAGTATATATACCCAGGGGAATATACCTTCACTGTGTCCGAAAATACGAAAGGCTATATGAGACAGACAACCAACCGAAAAACCTACATCGGCAAGGATATATACTCGGGTAGTCTGATACTTCTCATGGTCTAAGAGAGAGACCTGGTCCTTCACACAAATTGATCAATTACCAGAAACCCCTGACATATGGAACACCATTTCCACCCATTTCCTGCTCCCTCTTCATCCCAATGGAAAAACTTTTAGAAAGAGCAGATCCAAGGTAAAAAGTATCGAAGGAGTTTTGAACTATGATCCGTCAGCACATTTATATATATATATATATATATATATATATATATATATATATATATATATATATATATATATATATATATATATATATATATATATATATATATATATATATATATATATATATATATATATATACAAATATATTATTTATCTTACGTGTCAGTTCCGAACGTCGGAACTGAATTTAAAAAAAAATACGAAATATTATTTATGTTCAAACTATATTGTGTTATTGTAGCTATTTTAACACCTAACCGCAGACATTTTGAAATAACTGGATCATCTTGCAAACCTTGTATTAATACAATAAATCTATAGCCTTTTCCTAAAAAACAATAAATAAAACTGGTTTAGAGACTTACGTTAAAAACACAAATATGTTTAAAATTATATTAAAATAACATTTATTCTAAATCGCGCTGAAAACCAAGCTCTTACCCTGCCTCGTTTCATTCTACGAAAATGAGGAAAACAAATTAACTAAACGTTGAGAGAAATACATTTTGAATGAAGGGGGAAATGTAAAATAATTAAAAAAAAAATGTTGTCATTACACTTGCATTTTTTAAAAATTAAATTAATGGAAAAGGCATTTTTCTATTTTATCAACCCTCGAAGGGTCGATAAGGTTGTCATTATTTAGTATATTTTACCATGGATATTGAAAAATTAAATATTTCAATTTATTACAAATCTCCACTTAGATAGATTACATGATATCATTCCTGTGATATACAGAGCAAATAGTACGGAAAAGATGCGAAGGAATTAAATGAAGTGAACTGTAGTTAAGTATCAATTTAGCAAAATGAAGACGGTAGACAAAATATGGGGCCAACAAAGGGGTAATTATGACCTGCTATACAAATTGTTATTGCACGAGCAGTTTTAAGATATTTCGGTTTCGTAAAAATTGAGCGACAGACCGACACGGAACCAAAAATGTTACCTGATGTCTGAAACGGATTTCTGTCTTAAATATTTTTTAAATCGGGGGAAAAAAATGTTCATTACCTAAGGCTAGGCGCACAATGGGGGCAAAACAGTCTGCAGACTGTTTTGCCCCCAGTGTGCGCCTAGCCCTAGCCTAGGTAAGCTCGGAGGCAAAAATTGAGGTAAGTTACCAATCATGATGAGTCTAAAAGCAGCGGAGTATGTTTAGAAAAATGGTAGAAAGATAATATAATAATATAATAAGATATACATAGATACATAAGTTCTATGGTAAGAGGTACATAATAAAGTAAAAATCGATTATATAACTAAGAAAATTACGAGAAATAAATTAATAGTAAAAAAAATAAATAAATAAATAAAAACAAGCTTTTATCTTGGGCCATACGCCGCATTGGATTTAGAGTGAAGGAGTTTTATTTTTCATATTCTTCTCAGCAAAACCTTTCTCATTTGATACCCATATCATGGGCGTGCTTAAAAAATAACTAGTCTGCCATCTTAGGCTGTCCGCCAAATTGGATTTAGAATGATGTCACTTAGCTAACCATGCATTGTCATCAAAAAATAAACGTTTATACAAAATTTCAATTCAATCAGTTGAGGATAACTGCTTTAAAATTCAGTTGCAAGATTTCACCCGAACATACATACATACACACAAACATTGCAGATTAATAAAGAAGTAAAATTTTACGTCAAGCAGAGTGATAAATAAAAGAGAGGATTAGAGATAATAAGTTCCCCCACTCTAATATTATTAAAATAAAATGTGTGTTATCTGTCTAAGAAGATAAACGTAATCAAAGTAAAAGCAATGATTGCAACTACTAAACAGCGGGATAATAGAAAGTCCTGGGTCATTTTCTTTAATGATTTTAACGAGACGTGTTTTATAGACCCCAGGTTTTCACTGGCAAGAGTAATTTCTCCATTTCACAACAGTAAGTACTCATTAAATCTTTTGTGACAAAATTAAATTAGGATAACTAAGTTAAAGTATTAAATCGTCCAAGTCTTAATGTCACGATCTGTTTCCCTCAACTTAATGAAGACAACTCATTTAACAACAACGAAAATTAATTAACAATATTACAAATATTAATGTTTTAGCATATTTTAAAGGAGTAACAAGCATTTATTTAACGTAAGGATATTTAATCATGTTAAAAACATAATTTATAACGAATATAAATCAATTTAATTATGTTTTAAAACAATTCCACAGTTAGCGAGTTTCTTTATCATAATTAAACATATATTTATGTGAACAAAAGATATCGCGAATCTTGCGTAGGAATAAACTGTAAATTTATGTTTTATTCAAACAAATAGATATTGAATTAATAAAGGTATAAGCTCAATTATACTGCATTACTCGAGTATGGAGTATTCCTCTTAAAAGGCACGGTAAAATGTTTGCTTGAAATGTATTTATGCACGTGTGCACATTGTAGAAACTTATTTGAAAGTCAGTTTTAACTAAGATACAGTTCACAAATTCAATTTAAATTGAAGAAATAGAGAAAACACTAACCAACCACATGTACTGGCAACACAAAACTAGTTTCATGACACCTTTTTGTGGATCTCGTGAAACTTGGTTTCTTGCAACCTATACGAAACTAGGGTTTGATGAAACTTGGTGAGCTGTGCAGGCTCCTGCGTTTATGAAACTAGAGTTTGATGAAACCTGGTGTGCTGTGCAGGCCCCTGCGTTTATGAAACTAGAGTTTGATGAAACCTGGTGTGCTGTGCAGGCCCCTGCGTTTATGAAACTAGAGTTTGATGAAACTTGGTGTGCTGTGCAGGCCCCTGCGTTTATGAAACTAGAGTTTGATGGAACTTGGTGTGCTGTGCAGGCCCCTGCGTTTATGAAACTATGTTTGATGAAACTTGGTGAGCTGTGCAGGCTCCTGCGTTTATGAAACTAGAGTTTGATGAAACCTGGTGTGCTGTGCAGGCCCCTGCGTTTATGAAACTAGAGTTTGATGAAACCTGGTGTGCTTTGCAGGCCCCTGCGTTTATGAAACTAGAGTTTGATGAAACCTGGTGTGCTGTGCAGGCCCCTGCGTTTATGAAACTAGAGTTTGATGAAACTTGGTGTGCTGTGCAGGCCCCTGCGTTTATGAAACTAGAGTTTGATGGAACTTGGTGTGCTGTGCAGGCCCCTGCGTTTATGAAACTATGTTTGATGAAACTTGGTGAGCTGTGCAGGCTCCTGCGTTTATGAAACTAGAGTTTGATGAAACCTGGTGTGCTGTGCAGGCCCCTGCGTTTATGAAACTAGAGTTTGATGAAACCTGGTGTGCTTTGCAGGCCCCTGCGTTTATGAAACTAGAGTTTGATGAAACCTGGTGTGCTGTGCAGGCCCCTGCGTTTATGAAACTAGAGTTTGATGAAACTTGGTGTGCTGTGCAGGCCCCTGCGTTTATGAAACTAGAGTTTGATGGAACTTGGTGTGCTGTGCAGGCCCCTGCGTTTATGAAACTATGTTTGATGAAACTTGGTGAGCTGTGCAGGCTCCTGCGTTTATGAAACTAGAGTTTGATGAAACCTGGTGTGCTGTGCAGGCCCCTGCGTTTATGAAACTAGAGTTTGATGAAACCTGGTGTGCTTTGCAGGCCCCTGCGTTTATGAAACTAGAGTTTGATGAAACCTGGTGTGCTGTGCAGGCCCCTGCGTTTATGAAATTAGTGTTTGATGAAACTTGGTGTACTGTGCAGGCTCCTGCGTTTATGAAACTAGAGTGTGATGAAACCTGGTGTGCTGTGTAGGCCCCTGCGTTTATGAAACTAGAGTTTGATGAAACCTGGTGTGCTGTGCAGGCCCCTGCGTTTATGAAACTAGAGTTTGATGAAACCTGGTGTGCTTTGCAGGCCCCTGCGTTTATGAAACTAGAGTTTGATGAAACCTGGTGTGCTGTGCAGGCCCCTGCGTTTATGAAACTAGTGTTTGATGAAACTTGGTGTACTGTGCAGGCTCCTGCGTTTATGAAACTAGAGTTTGATGAAACCTGGTGTGCTGTGCAGGCCCCTTCGTTTATGAAACTAGAGTTTGATGAAACCTGGTGTGCTGTGCAGGCCCCTGCGATTATGAAACTAGAGTTTGATGAAACCTGGTGTGCTTTGCAAGCCCCTGCGTTTATGAAACTAGTGTGATGAAACCTGGTGTGCTGTGCAGGCCCCTTCGTTTATGAAACTTTTTTAATAGATTATTAAGAGCACCCTCAGTTAATAAATAAAAACATACATAAATGTACATAAATGTCCAAGGTAAAGGAGCCTCCCCTATTATCACCAGCTTATTATCAGTCCCTGAAATAACAAAAGCTTCGTTTAACGTCACCTTAAAACAATTTGAATGGCCTACTGACTAGTTGCAAGATTTATGGGCATCCATTCTAAAGCACCGTGGAATATTTAAAAGGCAGTGACAATAGCTAAGACTAATAAACTTCTCCTAAAGTTATCTAGTTGACATAAACGACCTTTAAATACTCTCTACAGCTTATAAATCTCCTAGTTGACAGGCCTACACTTCAACTTCGTGGATCACTTAAATGCTTCCCATGTGCGGGTAATAAATAAGTAGCAAATGTGAATCTTTTAAAACTTTATACTCAGATTTGTTATATGTAGTATAATTATCGACATGAAGTATTGTGATTGCGCGATCAAATTGGAAAACATTTTAGGAATCAACATTCCCATCATTGTCTTGATAATGACCAATAAAAGTGTTCGAAACTTGAAAGCGTCCTTCATTAAAAATTAGCATTTTGCTTTGTTTGTTTACAAAAAACTGATTTATTTGGATGATGATAATATTGTTTGTGATTGTTACTGATGAAATTTTAATGTTCTTCTATCGGAGACCACATTTCTAACTGACCTAAAACTACCAAGATATGATCACAACTGAAAGCCCAAGAACTTAGTTAAAATGTGTAGAATGGGGATCGTGAAGGGTAATAAAACGATGTGTGTTTAAAACTTAAGAATGGCTATATTTCGCCCCACTCCGAGGCATAGACGTGTCTGAAACATAATTTTAACTTCATATAAAAGGGACAGAAAGAAAATAGACTGCCAATTAGTGTGGCACAAAGCTTCCTCGCATCCTATGATAGGATGATCCTATCATATACATTATGGTTACATTAACATTGACATTATTGTTATATTACTTTATTGTTATATTGTTTATTGTGTAAAAACTATTAATAGTTTTAGTGATCTTTAACACTTTATAGCGGTGTCGCTGTTGTTTCACTAAAACATTGTATTAGGAAAAAAATGTTTGTCTCATTGAATAGAGGAATTGTTTGATTTTTTCCCCGACCTCAAATTCCAATTTTAAATTTGGAGTTCACGTTTACACGAGAGCTGCGTATGAACCCGACGGATAACGTTGTCCAACGAACTCATCCTGGGCATTGGTAAAATGAATATGTCTACCAAATTTCATCTAACTCGGTCAAAATTTACTCAAGTTATTGTCACACGTTTCAGGATTCGCCGACACACAGACCGAGTGACAGACAGACACGAGACCAAAATTTATTTACTTACTAAGACGAAGGTATTTATTGGAATAAAAGTCCTGTTGTAAAAGAACGATTTTTTCGTTCAGAGCTTTCGCCCAGGGAAGCATTAACTATTATTCTCTGCTCGAATTATTTTTGTTGTTTCCTAATTTTAGTCTAGCATTAACTATTATTCTCTTTTATATATTTGTAGATTATAACTGATGATGCTCAGGTTCCCTGGGTGAAAGCTTTGATGCAATAAAAAATCGTTCTTCAACAACAGGACTTTTATTCCAATAAATACCTTTGTTTGAAATTCTAAGAATTCTAAGAAGTCCACTTATACATCTCTACAATAATTTACTTAATTTTTGTGAAGTACGGCCAGAAAATCATTGGATCCTCATTTTAATCACATGGGCTTCGGTAAATAGAAAATCGGAGGAAGAAATCTACAGAGATGAGTCGAAAATAGATTAAGTAAATTTTAGCGGTAGTGAAATCCGGGCGCATATTGAGACGCAGGCGATTTTAATGTGTCCTGTTTCTGATTTAATAATTACTTATTATCAAACATCCAGTATAAGTCTCAGTAATCCGATACGGCATGGTGCCATAAGTGTCGGATTAGAGAGACAACTGCATTTAGGTATTTCGTTTAATTGCTAGGCCTGCATGATAATCGGTAACATTATTCCGATCCCCAACCCCTGGATGAAATATCGCGATGAGGCAGTCATTCAATAAATGGTATTTAGATTTTATATACATAGATTTCACTAGTAGTAATAATGAGCTATGAGTTTTAAAATTCAAGTTATATTTAGATGTTTTCATTTAGAGGCTGTCTTAGAAGCCAATAGAAACTTGTCTACTACAATACCCAGTTCAACTCTGGAAACAAATCAATACCTCCTAGACAACTAACCTACGAATCCAAGATTTCATCTTATAAAATGCTACAAATAAATAACCCACTGACCGAAAGACATACTCGAGACTAAAATGTTTCCAGACGTCTGAAACAGATTTCATTTCACAGGATTTTTTGAAATCGGAAAAATAAATTACGTGTAGTGTCGTGGGACACCCGTTAGGAACGAAGTCCCTTTTATTACGCTTTTCATTAAATATAGCTTGGAAGCAAAATATTATTTATCCGCATTATTAATTATATTGGAAATATCGAATCTACTTACTAAATACCGGTAAAGATCAATATCAAAATACATCCCAGATTTTATTGACCCCCAATACCCCCCCCCCCCCCCCAGGATAATGCAATATCTATCACAGCTGAATCAATTTACTTAAGCTAGGCTGCAGACAACAACCAACGTAAATTTGTCAAAACAAAAAACAAAACACTCTGCTACACGTTTTAACTTGTTTATAATGTCAAAATCTAGTCAGTATAAATAAAGACACCAGAAGGACTTCATCGTATGTTAATATTTTGACGAACAATAAAACAATACATAAATTACTAGAAGAACTGGGATTCAGAAGAGGTAGCTATGATCAAAGTGTTTACAAGAAAGAAGATGATAATAAAACTGACATTTACGTTCTGATAATGTGGATGACATGCTTATGGCAAGTGAAAGTATCCAAGTTATTCAGCAAGTAGTAACTGAAATTTGAAATCAAATCTTAGAAAGAACTTGGGAATTCAAATAGGCAATGATAATTTAGGAGGAATCCAACTTTGGCAGAAAACTTACATTACAAAATTTCTTATGAACTTTGGTTTGGATGAGGTAAAAGGGTCAACAATACTATTAGACACTGGGCATTTTAAGAATTCTTTGAGCCTAAAACAAAATAAACTTTTGCACACTTCCTCGATTCCTATTTCGTAAAATTTAATGATTTTAAGCTTTTAAAACCTATTATTATCCAATTTATTTCATTTTCCCCCTCGTTTTTTAAATCTGTCAAAACTGTTTTGATTTGTTACATGTATTAAAGTATCAATTTAGCAAAATTCAAAGGGTGCAGATGGTTGAAATTAAATGAGGCTACCTGTGGGCTACTTTCGACGAACCATTACAATTTCATAAAAATCAGAAATACTTTTTAAGATATTGGTGTAAATACATGTATGTTTGTGCGCAAATTTATTGAAGGGAAACAAATGGACGCATACAGTTCAAACGTAGATGGGACCAACAATGGGCTAATTATGACCTACCATCCAAATTTCAATGAAATAGGACGAGTAGTTTTTAAGGTATGTTTGAGCAAAAATTGAGCGACAGATCGATAGACAGACACGGAACCAAAAATGTTCTCAGATGTCAGAAATGAATCTCTGTCTTGGAATATTTGAAATCGAAGACATAAAATATTTTTGTTCTTCAGAACTATCACATTGCTTCCGTTACCTTCGGTAAGCTCGGAAGCTATTAAGGTCTGTACGGTAGTGCAATGGAAGCGGTATCGTATTTATTTGTAAATAAAAGACCAGACATAGCAGTATTTATGTCAATTCTTTCTAGAAAAGTCAATGAATCGAGCATTCAAAATTAGACCGAAGTCAAGAGAATTTTAAAGTATTTAAAATAGAAATTATTATCTTAAAAGTGAAATGAGCGATGATGACATTCTTTATGGATATTCGGTCGCATTCTGGGCTAATGACAGACATGACAGAAAGTCAAACTCTGGTTACATATTTTTGCTGGAACGGAGTAATGAACGATTGGAGGAGTATAAAACAAAACAGTGTGGCACTATCGCCGATCGAAGCCGACTTTACAGATATATCTGAGACATGCCAGCAAGCATTCTCCTATCTTCTATAGGAAGGTACATGAAGATCTAAGAGAAAAAGCAAAACATTTTAAATCTGCGAAGACAACCAGTTGTTTTTAAAGCTTTTGACTGTGAAGAAAATAAGTGACAGAACCAAGCGTGTTGATAAAAAATATAATTTTATTAAGGATTTAAAGAATAATTATCTTTATGACTTTGATTATATCCCAAGAGAAACATACTTGCAGATTTTTTAGCCTAACTTCAGTCTTATACTAGACTACTTGACCTCTTGAAGATTGGTCTAGTGAGTCTAGTGGCTTAAGGCCCCCATACACGATCAAACATTTTGCGAAAACCTGACATCGGGCAAATTTAAGACCCCCATACACGGTCAAAATGTTTGCCCATACATTTTGACCGTGTATGGGGCTGTTTGATGTTTGCGCAAACATGATGTTTGACGTGTATGGCCTAAATTTTCCCGGCAAACCTCAAACAGTCCCATACACAGTCAAATTGGCTCAAACATTTTGACCGTATATGGGGGCTTTTAGATGAAGAAGAGGTAGCTAAAGATAATCAACATTGTTAAATGTTTTGGGTTGGCATTGCTTTATTTATGACTTAATAAATGTCATATGTATATTTTTATGTTATTTAGTCGATTGATTGTTTTCTTGTTGTTATATTAATGTATTAAAACTGACATATTTAACTGCTGAGAAGATTATATTAATAATTAAAGTGCATATTTTAATAAAAAGTTCTCTGTATCGAAACATATTAGCTAGATGATAATTTATATCTTCATAACTAATTCAAAAGCTGTGAATATAATTAAAGCCTGTAACAAATATCAAAATTATAATTCAACGAATTTCCAAGTACCTATCAAGCAAAATAGGTTTCATTTCATAAAGCTGTAAACTGTAGCTAAAAATAACATACCTATGCATCCACAAGGATTTTTATTAGGCTCCATGTTGTATAGCTAAAGGATTACTTCTTAATAAACTGGGAAAGAAGAAAAGCTATCAATAAGTCAAGGCGGCTCGAGGTATGGGTTCAATCCCGAGCTATGATACTCTGAATTGCATCTATGAATCACGGACGGTGCAAGGCGAGGGACACCCCCTATGGGGCACTCTTCCCCCACTCTTTGATGTGGTCCGATTGATGTGGGTCCGATCCGTGTCATGATGATGTGATTTGTATCCATAGTTCGAGGACGGTGCAAGGCGAGGGACACCCCCTATGGGGCACTCTTCCCCCACTCTTTGATGTGGTCCGATTGATGTGGGTCCGATCCGTGTCATGATGATGTGATTTGTATCTATGGTTCGAGGACGGAGCAGGGCGAGGGACACCCCTATGGGGCACTCTTCCCCCACTATTTGATGTGGTCCGATTGATGTGGGTCCGATCCGTGTCATGATGATGTGATTTGTATCCATAGTTCGAGGACGGTGCAAGGCGAGGGACACCTTTCTATGGGGCACTCTTCCCCCACTATTTGATGTGGTCCGATTGATGTGGGTCCGATCCGTGTCATGATGATGTGATTTGTATCTATGGTTCGAGGACGGAGCAGGGCGAGGGACACCCCTATGGGGCACTCTTCCCCCACTATTTGATGTGGTCCGATTGATGGGGGTCCGATCCGTGTCATGATGATGTGATTTGTGTCTATGGTTCGAGGACGGTGCAAGGCGAGGGACACCTTTCTATGGGGCACTCTTCCCCCACTATTTGATGTGGTCCGACTGATGTGGGTCCGATCCGTGTCATGATGATGTGTTTTGTATCTATGGTTAGAGGACGGAGCAGGGCGAGGGACACCCCCTATGGGGCACTCTTCCCCCACTCTTTGATGTGTTCTGATTGATGTGGGTCCAATCCGTGTCATGATGATGTGATTTGTATCTATGGTTCGAGGACGGTGCAAGGCGAGGGACACCTTTCTATGGGGCACTCTTCCCCCACTATTTGATGTGGTCCGACTGATGTGGGTCCGATCCGTGTCATGATGATGTGTTTTGTATCTATGGTTAGAGGACGGAGCAGGGCGAGGGACACCCCCTATGGGGCACTCTTCCCCCACTCTTTGATGTGTTCTGATTGATGTGGGTCCGATCCGTGTCATGATGATGTGATTTGTATCTATGGTTCGAGGACGGAGCAGGGCGAGGGACACCCCCTATGGGGCACTCTTCCCCCACTCTTTGATGTGTTCTGATTGATGTGGGTCCGATCCGTGTCATGATGATGTGATTTGTATCTATGGTTCGAGGACGGTGCAAGGCGAGGGACACCCCCTATGGGGCACTCTTCCCCCACACTTTGACGCATGCTTATATAGCTTACTAATGACCACACCATACTCGCTTCGGTTGTAAAGTAGCTGGAACTCTCCACCACGGGGCGTAAAAAGGGTCTAAATGATGGCCTAATTGCAAGGTTAGAACAAGAGGGTCGTCCTACTCGTTTTAGTAGCAAGTACTAGACTACTACTACTAATGAAAAGTAAAGGATAAACTAAGAAATAAAATATAGTAATAAATGTTAAGGCTCTTTTGCTTACAAACTGTGATACTTCATGACATGGCTCCAGTCCGTGTAATGTTTTTCGTTATTAATTGACGCTTCTTTTTGTAAGCATTTTCTTTATTTTTCTAAAAATCACAAATACAAGAGTCTGACAATTTTTTAAAATAGTTTTATATAAACTTCTATTCCCTCTTTTAAAAATTGCTTTTTTTTAAAAAATGCAATCAGTGGAAGCAGTGTGGAATTGCGTGGAATGTTGTCTATCCAAGCTAAAAGAAAATTTAACAAAACAATTTCATCACTATGATGCAATTAGGATTGTTATTTTTTATTTTTTTGTACTACATTTTTCATAAAATTTTTCTAGGAAATATGTTGACAAAATTTGAATTCTTGATACATTATATATTTTCGAACATTTATTTTTTAAAAAAAAAAACAGAAAAAATCGACATAAAGCTAATAAATGGAAATGGAAACAAGGAGCAGAGACGTGACAATGAATAGAAAATATTTTTTTATTTTATACGTTTTTATTTGTTGTTCATTTTTTTTTTTTAACGAAAGCTGCTATGCTCTAATTTACGTAGATAAACTAATTATTTAAATCCTATAGGATGACCTTCATCAATGCTTTAATTTCTGTCATGACTATGAAGTTTAGTCACTATGGTTACTCAACCTTTAAATCCTACATGCTGACCTTCATTAACACTTTAAATTCTGTCATGAATATGAAGTTTAGTCACTAAGGTTACTCAACCTTTAAATCCTACATGCTGACATTCATTAACACTTTAAATTCTTTCATGAATATGAAGTTTAGTGACTAAGGTTACTCAACCTTTAAATCCTACATGCTGACCTTCATTAACACTTTAAATTCTGTCATGAATATGAAGTTTAGTCACTAAGGTTACTCAACCTTTAAATCCTACATGCTGACCTTCATTAACACTTTAAATTCTGTCATGACTATGAAGTTTAGTCACTAAGGTTGCTCAACCTTTAAATCCTACATGATGACCTTCATGAACGCTTTAATTTCTGTCATGACTATGAAGTTTAGTCACTAAGGTTACTCAACCTTTAAATCCTACATGATGACCTTCATGAACGCTTTAATTTCTGTCATGACTATGAAGTTTAGTCACTAAGGTAACTCAATCTTTAAATAATACATTATGACCTTCACAAACGCTTTAATTTCAGTCATGATTATAAAGTTTAGTGGCTATTCTCAATCTTAAAAATATGAAAAAAATCCCTCAAAATAGAATTGGTTTCATAGCATTAAATTCAATTGGTTACATCATTCAGATTTAATATAAATTTATCAATATGGGCCGACAGAAAGGATAAGAGGGTCATAGGGTCTGACCCTCCTCCTTGAACCCCGAAGTCTTCATATTATACCCTTGTCCTCTAAAAGTTGTCCCATGTATCCTTATAAAAAAGTATGCCACTTTGTAAACGGAGTTTGTTAGTCGTTCAAACTAAGTGCTAGAGAGGATTTACATGATAAAAAAGAAAAGAAGTTTAACCCTACTTATCTTGAACCGTAGATAACTACATTAGACAGAATAAACATGATTTCGACATTAATTAAAAATGTCTATCGTATTTTCATAAACAACTACACAACGTTGTCATTGTTACTGAAAAAAAAAGTTGAAATAACTCAATTTAAAAAGCCATAGCGCCTCAGATAAGAAAAAAAAAAAAATAACGGGGGGTTGTGACCTAAAACAATAGAAAAGTACATGAATAGAAAACTAGACTTTGAAACAACTGAATTAGAGTTATCATGCGATATAAACCCAGATGGAAACTTTTAATGGTCCTTAAGAATCAACAATGAAGCATTATTAAAAACTTTTTCATAACAAGGCCAGAATAAAAAAAAATGTAATTCTGAAATGAAGAGGAATTGTTTGTTTAAATAATAAAAACGAATTATAAATAAATAAATCAAATAAGCAAAAAAAATTATAAATATATAAATACGACGAGGAAAAGTTTAAATTTGTTTTAAAAAAATATATATATATATTTGTACAGAAAAAAATAAATTATGAATAAAAATGTTACTATTATGTTAGGGGGCTCTGCCCCTTTCAAGAAATAACAATATATTGCTTATTTTGAGAATTTAGTGTCAATTATACTTTATGAATTTAGTTATTATATATGTGTTCAAAAATTTTACAGTTTACATAGAATTTTGAGAATGAATCCTAAATTGATAATGGTGTGACTTGATACTGTAATTTACACTGTCTGATAATAAATTTATTATCTTTCTTAAATAAACACTGATGTTTATCACAAATTTTCCTCCCTTATATACCCCAATTTTGACACCACCTTATTGATGAAGTCAACAAGTATCTAAATATTTTAATATATAAAAAAAAAATAATAAAAAAAAAAAATAGTTATTTATGCACCTAGGGAGTAAAGTAAGCCATTATTCCCTAAGAGAAAAAGTTGGTTCTTGAGGCCAAGCCGAAGGAACCATATCCCCAAATTTGAAGTGAAGCCGAGGGAGATAATTATCACGAGAGGAATAATGGCACTTTACTTACGAGGTATATTGGTACATACAATATTTTATCTCCAGCAGGAAGAAAATACACATTTTCGTACACAGTTTTTATTTATTATTCGATCATCAGCAATAATTATTTGCACTTTAAATAGCAGATATAAGAGATTTAATATTAAAAACAAATAAGAATTGGAATTAAACTCAAATAGAAGGTTATTTAGATGCAGGTTATAAACAATGATAAAGACGGTCAAAAAAGCACCTTATTTCAACAACTTCATTACATTAGTTATTCATTTTCTACTATTTATAAAATAATTAAGTTGGCAATCCTTACTTTTTCGCTCCTACTTTTACTTTACTTTTTCTCCCTACTTTTTGAGTTCAGGGATGAAAAGACTTACTTTAGTCCCTCTAAACTAATTCAAAATCATAACTTTATCTTCCTACTAGAGACAAATTAAATTTCACCGTCTTGCGACAGCACCCTACTCTCTCTCTCTCTCCAATATCCCCGGAAGGCGGTATTCCATGAATTCACTGCTTGGGGCGATATTTGTATCTCCTGATTAGTATACTACTGAGCTGCCAAGGTGGAAGGCAATGCTTTAGCTGATAAATCAAAATAAAATATTATTTCATTGTAAAATAAAGACATTATCATCGATTGTCGATTATGCCTTGGTGTATGATTTTTCTGAACGCATGTATGCCAAATTTCGTCAAAATCGGTCCAGTAGTTTAGGCTCCACTCGTCTGCACAGACGACAGACATTTTTTTAAAACTACCTTTTAGGACTCAGGGGACATCAAAACGTGTACAAATCGTGCAAATCAATCAAAATCTCCAAATCGAATTTTCGCGCCATCACAAAAATTTATCTTTATATGAGAAAGTAAAAATGGACGCCAGAATAAAAATCCTTAACTTATTTATTTTTTTTTTTTTTAAATAAATAACACAAAGCTAGCATTATAATTGTGGATTCGAGCTAAAATTAAATACATAGTAATAAAATATACTATATTATTTTAAATAATAAACTTTTGATGAATGTATTTCGTTTTTCTTTAATGTTAATGTTCGTTAACGTTTTTTGAATGCATTATTTTTCGTTTTTCAATTTGTGAATTTTTATTCAATTTACATGATTTTTTTCCCCTCATTTGACTCGTCGTGTTGTTTTAACAGTTATAAAAGAAGTAAAAGTCATCGCTAAAAATGTTTTACAATTTAAGAAAAACAAAAATGAAAATTGTTGTACATAGAAAATTTCAAAGTCAAATAACTTTTGAATATGATAAAAAAAAAAAAAAAAAAAAAAAAAAAAATCGGTTTCTCTCATCATTTTAGAAAAAATCTTCTTGTTTCTAAACAAACACACACTTTTTTTTTTTTTTTTTACATACATGAGTATATTAAAATGTATAATAGTAGGTATGTCGTGGAAATTAGAAGTATTTACCCTAAAAGGGTACGTAAACGTTAAGTGAAAAACCTTCTCCTTCCTTATTTAGCGTATTATAGAAATATATATATATATATATATATATATATATATATATATATATATATATATATATATATATATATATATATATATATATATATATATATTTACAAATCGGCCATTCCTCTTAACTATATCCTTGGTTAAATCACAGTTTAACCTTAATTTGTTTTTCTTTTCCTCACCTATGGTAGGAAAAGATTGTTTTCACCCAAAATTTGTTTTTCGAGATTTCAACTGAATTATCCGTTTTGGGTGTTTTAAGACCTCCTGAGTGGTTTTCAGCATGCCGTCTGTATGTGTGTATGTGCGTATGTATGTATGTTATCATCGTAGTGCCCAGGGTATTTAACCTAAAGAGGTAAAACTTGGAAAAAAAGCAGTCCTTACTTCTAGTTGAGTCACCCGGAAAATCAACATTTTCCGCCATCTTGAACCTAGTAGGCTGAGCCAGCAAAATGTTTAAAAAATCGTAAAAAAATAAAGAATATGTATACCGATCGAGTTGAAATTTAACACGAATGTACCTTTCTCTATGTTGAACAAATCCACCAAATTGATTTTGATATTGGCCGCCATGTTGAAGTTAAAGATTTTTGAATTTTGAAACTTAGAAGCTTAATAATACCAAAAGTATTAATACGTTTTGGACATACAGAATAACTTTGGAACCGGTAAAAAATAATGAACAAATATATTAAAAAAAACCGATGATATTCCAATAATTAGTTGTAAGTTATAAGCAAACATAATTATTAATTAGTGCGATACTCTCATTAAACGTAAAAGTTTGTTTACATCTATCAAAATACCGCCAAAATTCAAATAATTAAATAAAATAAATAAAGATAATGTATATTTTTTTAAAAAAAAATTATAATAAATAAATTAGTTAGTTCAAAACGGTCACCCGTCCAAGTACTGACCACGCCCAATGCTGCTTCCCTCTGCTGCGAAGCAGCAGGAGATGACACTTTACTGGCCTCCGAAGTGAGGAAAAGTACCGAGGTACTCAGTACCCGATTTTTTAAAAATTATTTTCATAATATAGAAAGAGAAACAGATAATAAAGTTGTTTGTTATTATAATTTCTAATCTTCAAAGCTACGCAGGTCTGGTGTCAATGAAATTTCAGCAATTTTAATTAACATTTTTCAAAATTTCGTCCATTTTAATGCGAATTGATCGATATAAGCCGTTTTCCCAAGAAAAAATCTAGTTCCTAAGAAAATAGGTTTCTCACGGTATTACTCTGCTGATGTGTTTTGCCAGCCAAGCAAGAATGGCGGTATGAGAGCACCCTCGTCTCTGATAAGTCCTATATCTGATCTTCTTGATGTAGTATAGGTCCAGAGTTGGGTGGGCATCGTCGGGCCCCTGATGAGTCGGACGCGACGAAACGATGCAGGACATGGCATAATGCCGAGCCAACATCTTAATGACGTTATGTCTGATGTTGGAACAGTTCCTATGTGTCACGCTTGCGTGGCACATCCCTTGGTGCCTCTCGCAAATTGTGTAGCCTATTGCAGTGTGCAAAAACACGGTATTACTCTGCTGATATATATATATATATATATATATATATATATATATATATATATATATATATATATATATATATATATATATATATATATATATATATATATATATATATATATATATATATATATATATATATATATATATATATATATATACTTATATAAGTATTAAAAATATATATTTAATTAAACAAGAAAGAAAGGCATCTTAAACACGTGTAATATTCTTAAATATTTATTTTAATTATTAACTGTCGAAAGGACACAAAAGGGTTTTTCAGGGAATCCTTACGACGGAACTTTTCATATTTCCCCAGGATATTTAATCCTTATTCAATATTCAATGTCTAAAGTTTTAAATAACAAGTGAAAATCATCTTATCTTTAAACAACAGAAGCTGTATGGAGCGGTCTTCCCAACTTGAGTTCAAACTTATTAAAGAGGTTTAATAATATTATGGGTGAAAATGGACCAAATTAGTTGAAATTTGATGTAAAAAGTTCTTAAAACATAATAGAACAAATCTTTATGCAAAACATAGCATGCTAATTATTAGTCGTAAGTTATAATGATTTCGTAAAATATCAAAATAAAAAAAGACTGCCAATTAGTGTGGCACATAGCTTCCTCGCATCCTATCGTGTACTTTATTGTTATATTTACATAATTGTTATATTATTTATTCAGTAATAGTACATTACACAGTAATAGTACGCGTCGAGTGCGGAAAGTAGCATTTTGCATGCGAGTGTGGAGTTTGCACCCGAGCGATAGCGACGGTAGTAAAACCACACGAGCAATGCAAAATGCCGTTTTCGCAAAGGTTGCGTACCGTACTTTATCTACGATCTACGATTGTTAGATTTAAATAATAAATAGAGAAAAAAATATACTTGCTGTATATAAGTTCGTATCTCTCTCTTGATAAAGATGGCATTAATTCTTGAGTTGTATTTTTTGCCGAATTAATTATTTCTGGAGGAGTATTATTCTCTACATTTTCATCAAATTCACTTGATTCACTCATTTTTTTTCACTAAAAACTCGATATAAACGGTTACTTTAATAAAAGAACAGCAAATTAGTTTTGTTAAATGTAAACAAACTCGCTAATCGTGCGTAAAGCTGACGAATTCCTCTTCTTTACCGCAATAGGGTGGTAAAGAGGAGGAATTATTCAGAACTATGATACATGCATGCACAATGAATACAAGTACGTAAACAATCACTTTCTACGCATCAAAACAGAGATAAAATGTTTATATTTCATATCAATCGTAGATAAAAACTATTAATATAGTTTTAGCTATCTTTAACACTTCATAGCGGTGTCGCTGTTGGTTTTACAAATAAATTGTATTTTGAAAAAAATGTTTTGTTGTTGCTGACACTTTGAACTTTTGCTGACACTTTGATATTTTGCTGAAACTTTATTATTTTGCTGCGTGTTTTTTTTGACATGTTACAAAAGAATCAAGAAATATTACATTTTGCAGATTGAAAAATCAGTACAACAATGCTTAATTTTGCTGCAGTGAGTAGATAAAAATAATTCCTCCACATTTCAACCTATTATCTGCCGCCATTTTGAAATTTATGGAGAAGAAAAGGGTCCGATATTATTTATATTAACATCTATAATCATTTAAAATACTCATTTGATTTGTATGAAATTTTGGTTTGTTGAAAGAAGGCCACACATACTCTGGAAATTGAAAGAGAAAAATAATTAAATTTTCATTATTTTCTAAATTTCTTTACATAACTAACGTTGTGAAAAAAAGAATGTTCTTTAATCGTTATCATGGTCCATTTTCTCTAAAGTAGTATCTCTTTAATAGTAAGGGAAAAAAGAAGATAATTTTTTTCTCTTTTCAACCATTTTTTTTTATCAGGAAATGACGTCATATTTAAAATCCTTTTCTTCCATTTTCAGTTTATTCCTTTCCCGAAAAAAAGGACAGGAAAGAAAAAAAAAAGAAGTTAAATTATCATATTTATAGCTGAGGGGGTAGGGGGATGAAAACGGTTCAAAGCGGCAACCCCTTATTCTAAAAGATTTCTTTTAAGATTCGTTTTTTCATAGCTACAAACCCTTTAACTTTAAAAAGATAATAACAATTTTATCCAAAACTTAAATTTTTTTTTTTTTTAAAAAACACTCTCAGTGCGTAAGGTATAATAACGATGTATGTTAGCCAAGAAAGTAGCTAATTTAGTCGAAAAAACCTCAAGTTATTACCATGCATTTAGCTCTTTTCATCCTTTCAGAATTTTCTCTCTCCTATTTAATGATATAATTTTAAAAGAATGATAAAGATAAAGGAAAGATAATAAAAAAGTATCAACGTATTATGATTTTATAATATAATTATTAACTAAAGAAGCCAGTAATTCCTTAAGTAATAAAAACTCTTTTATCTAATAGAAATATAATTTCCTATAATATTATGTTTCTAAAAATAAATGATCTTATTCCTTGTTACCATAGACTATCTAATACATTTATTTTTATTATTTTCCGTGCCGGTTTTTTTTTAAGAATTTGATATTAATTTATGATTTAACGAACTTTCAGGCCCCAAGAAAATTTTATCTTATGTTTTTGGGGTTGCTGAGTCCGAATATGAAGTCAAAATTTCTCCTATACCTACAGTTTCCCGGAAAATGCGTCTAAAGTTTAGGAAAAATTGTGTTTTTGAGGGTTTTCGACCCAATTTTTTGCCATCTTTAAACCATGAAGAACACGAATCTAAAGTCAAAAATAATCTAATGTCCTTCCTTTTGTAAGGAAATTAAAAAAGATCTCGATTTTTCCTTATATTGAGTCCTTATATTTCTATTGCTTTTTCAGTTATATAGCAAATGTTTTGTGACTGTTTTCTGACATTATTTTAGAGAATTACAATGTAAGACAGCGATGGGGGGGGGGGGGGGTTTCAACAAACATTGGGGGGGGGGGGGATAATAAAAAAATGGGCAAAACCACAACTAACTTGTATGTACTTATTTCAATTAGATATTATTATATGCTAAAATGCAATATTCTCCCCCCCCCCCAATGTTTCTTGTGTGCCCTCCCCCCTCGGTACCAAATAAATTATGATCTAGTAAAATATCAGTAAAAATCAGAAAAAGTCACAAAACATTTATGATATAACTGAAAAAGCAATGGATATACATATTAAAACTCAATATGAGCAAAAAACTATTTTTTGTTTCTTATTTTTCAATTATTCTAAAATAAAAGTAGGGTCAGCAGACTTTTTATTATTTCACATTCGTGTTCTTCATGATTTGAAGATATTGAAACACCCAATATATATATATATATATATATATATATATATATATATATATATATATATATATATATATATTTTTTTTTTTTTTTTTTTTTTTTTACAAATTTTTTCGAAATTGAATTATAATAATTTAAAAGTAATTTTTTTTGGGGTATTTTGGGGGTCGTAAACCCCCAAAAACACAGTTTTTCCGAACTTTAGGCGCATTATCCGGGAAAACTCTTCGTATAGGAGAAATGTTGACTTCAGATTCGGATTCAGCAACCTCAAAAACAAAGTTCAAATGAAATTTTCTTGGAAATATTGCTGAACAGTAATATTTGTCCCCTATACTTCAAAATTATCTAATAGACATATAATTACCTACATTATGTTTCTAAAAATAAATTATCTTATTCTTTGTTACCATATACTACCTAATACATTTATTTTTATTATTTTCCGTGCCGGTTTTTTAATAGAATTTAATAGTTTCTTTGATTATTTATCCTCTATACATACTTCAAATTAAAAGCAAGTTGAAAAAAAAACCTTTTTTGAAATGCTGTGTATTTGCAAAGCTTTGAATGTATGTCGATTGAATGAAACCAGTGTAGAATTATCCGATTCAGCTGATTTTCACGATGCTGATTCTTTTTCATCAATGCGCCCCAACTGGATTTTTGTCGGATGTCGTAATTCAATCACACGTTCGGGCGCCAGTTCCCTCCATATTTGTGAGAAAGTGGACTGTAAAACTTTTGAAGTTGATATAATCTACTTATATGACTGAAGGGAAAAAAGAATAATTTAAAAGTAACTTTTTTTTGTGCCAATCCAATCAAAGCCTTGACATACAAATAAAAGGAGTGAATTTGAGTGAAAATATCCCGTTATAAATTACAAGAATCAGTATAATAGTTCATGTTCATTAGAACAAGTTAATTTTACAATTTTCGAGTCTATAATGTATAGTCCAGTCAATAAGAACAAAAATATGGGTCTCCTTACAAAAGGTTGTAAACAATTTTTGGATATGTTGTTAGGACTAATGTACCAAGTAAAATTCGAAGTTTGTAGAAAAAAAAAACCTTGTGAAAGCAGAGTTATATCGAAAAAACGTAAACAGTTATGTTCTTTTTTTGGTTTTTCCTCAATATCTCTGTTGAGATCTCAATAGCTCTGTGTAGCAAAATTAGTTATTATCAATATTGTAGAGGATAAAATTTTCTACAATTTTTGTATTTGTATTTTTTTTCTACGTTATTTCCTCTTTTTAAAATGTTTTGCAATTTAATAGATTTGGTGATCTTTATCACTTCATAGCTGTGAAGACTGTTCATCCAATTGTAGTGATGACTGTAATGAAAACGAAACAAATCAGACGCAGGGTATACAAAATTTCAAAATGGCGGCAGAAACGTTGTAATATGGAGGAAAATTTAATTTATAGAAAGGTATAATTGATGCGAATTTCAGCTTAATAGTTTTGAAATTATTTATCATTATATTTTAAAAAGTCCAAAAGCCAACATTTTCAAAAAATTTAGAAGATTTCTAAACAGATCTACAACTATAATAATTTTTATACACCTCAAAACTTTGAATAATTTCTGACTTTACCAACTTTATATTTACTTGAATTAATTTTAATGGAATTTTAGAACTGAAAATGCTTGGATTATAGATCGTCACTATATTTCAATCAAACTATAATTGAATTTTAAATTAAATTTATCTCGAGGAAATAATTTGTGAGGTTGCAGCTAAATGGTAAGCCATCACTAAATATAATTCAATAATATTAAAATAACTATTCAATTTCCGTTGATAACCATTAAATATCCGTTGATAAATATTATATATTCGTTGATAACTATTAAATATCTGTTGATAACTATTAAATATCCGTTGATAACTGTTAAATATCCGTTGATAACTATTAAATGTCCATTGATAACTATTAAATATCCGTTGATAACTATTAAATATCCGTTGATAACAATTAAATATCCGTTGATAACTATTAAATATCCGTTGATAACTATTAAATAACCGTTGATAACTATTAAATATCCGTTGATAACTATTGAATATCCGTTGATAACTGTTTAATATCCGTTGATAACTATTAAATATCCGTTGATAACTATTAAATATCCGTTGATAACTATTAAATATCCGTTGATAACTATTGAATATCCGTTGATAACTGTATAATATCCGTTGATAACTATTAAATATCCGTTGATAACTATTAATCAATCACTGTAAAAATAAGTGAAAAATTAAACACTTACATTAATGAGTAACCTTATTTCAACATGACTGCATTTGTTACCTGTAACAGAAATATATAATAATATTAAAAATCTTACTTCAAATAAATACAATTTAAAAGTACCTAATTAATAACATTTATATTAAACTGACCAAAAATAAACAAATAAAATTGGAAAGGAAAAAGACTACATATTATAAGGTAAGAACCAAGAAATTGACGATGCCAGACAAGTTTGTCGTGGCTAACAGACCAATGCTTCACACATGAGTCGAGATTTTGGTGGTCCATTCCGAGTTTTAATGGACCCACATTTAGTGGTCTATATCTGGACAAAATCGGTCCGAGACAACTCAGATAAACTTTCTCATTTACGAATTCATAATTACATGGCCCAGTGTTTTACGCTTATTAGTTTTCGTGTTTCCGTAGGTACATATAATAATTGTTATACATTCCATTAAAATTTATCATAAAAATAACTTCTCCTCGGTGGGGAATCGTCCGTCCATGTTTAGAGCTATTTTCTCAGGAACTAGATTTTTCCTGGGTAAAAGGCATATATTGTTAGATTCGTATTTAAATTTAAACTAAATTTTAGAGTTGTTTAATCAAAATCGTCGGAACCTTTTTCGAGAATTATTTTTTCACGTATTTTCACGTATTTTCAAAGATTTGCAGGGGGGGGGGGGGTATAGCCCCCAAATTTGGAGCTAAAATTATTTTCTTGATTTCACCTCGGGGTATGATTTTTCTTAACATTAATGCCACATTTCGTCAAATTCGGCGCTTTAGTTTAGGCTCCAGGCGTCTGCGCAAACAAACGACAGACATTTTTTAAAAACCATCATTTGGACTAAGGGGACCTCAAAACGTGTAATTCTATCAAAATCTCAAAATAGAATATTCGCGCAACCATAATACCTTAAACTTTTCAATAACACTAGGTTTGTTCCAACAGAGGTTTATGTAACTAAACCTTTAATAACATATCGCTTCAAGATATCGTATTGAGATGCGGTTTGCGGCATTTTTTACAACTTTTGTCGGAAAAACTGATGGCGGCAAACCCGAACATCGTAGTTCACGACGTTTCGGAGCTGTAGTCACTTAAGCACGAAGTCGGTCTATCGACGATAACTTCAGTCGACATTATTTGATTTCTATTTCGTTTGGGGTATATATTAGGTGTCCTATTTGGTAGATTGTACCTATACTTTTTGGGCACAAGCGGTTTTGAAGATATTGGCATTTTAATGTTTTTACTTCCATGAAAATGGGTGTAAATACTGAGTTCTCTCTTGATCGTGTATTGACTCCACAACATTTCATGGAAGTCATGTGTGGGATTTCCACACCGGTACTTTTTATATGATTTAACAGTTAATGATTAAAAAAATTACAATTTATACAAACGGATTTTTAATAGGCAACTGAAACTAAAAGACAGGATTGTTACACGAGCCTGCTGAATGACGAATCCCAAATGTGAGAGCGAAATATAATCATTCAGAAATGACAGTGTGATAAATTTGTAACTTTAAAAACGATTTGTCCTAATGTGCACTCTTATAAACTTTGTTGAGTTTAACAATATAATATTTTCACATAAGTAATCCATTTCTGAGTGAACATAAACAAAACAAGTGGAGAGATACGAAGAGGAAAATAAAAACAAGATAAAGAGAGGTAACATGAAGGTTGCAGTTCTGAAAGAGTTCTAAAATCGTTCCAACAGGCTCCTCTTTTTGAATCAGTTCTGAACCAGTCCTCATAGAAGCATGCGCATTAAAAAATCCTGAATTGGTTCTAGAACCGTTCTCGAATGGGCTGTTGGGACAAACCTACTGTTTCACACACTTCAATTGTGCAACACAAAGCAATAATCGAACTTATATAATGTTCTGAGATATAGTCATACTTTACTCCTAAACGGACAAGGTGTAAAAGAAAAAAAAAAGATTCATCA
Source organism: Gerris lacustris (assembly GCA_951217055.1). NCBI lineage: Eukaryota > Metazoa > Arthropoda > Insecta > Hemiptera > Gerridae > Gerris > Gerris lacustris. The sequence goes on from OX578284.1 coordinate 60,441,531, forward strand.
GCTTTGTAATCATCTGTACGGACTTTTTCCACTTAAATTCACACATTTACCACTAAAAAAGAAACAATAAAAGCGAATCTAAAAGTACCACGAATCCGATCATACTCCACACGAATGATTTTAATCAAACAATTTTCAACTCTGAAAAGTCATTACAAATAGCACCTAGAAACCCCCCCCCCCCCCTCACAGGGACTTGGTAACAATGAAGTCTTTGTACGAAGCAAATCTACCCTGAAGCATTTCGTTACAAGCGGGGATTCAATGGAATCTGTTACGGCTGACCTATAAAACTTTTTAAATCAAAAGGTTTCACAGCAAATACGTAGAAATATGTGAAAATAATACATCTCAGCCGTAACAAATCTATTAATTCATTACCCACATTTAATAGTTTAGTTAAAATATGTAACCAGAAAATATAAATCTGAGGGTAAATTAAATAGTCTGTCAATTAGTATAATTATATTTCAATAAAATTTATTATTATTACTATTATTGTATAAGTACAATTTGAAACAGTATTATAGTATAAAATATTAGAAGTATAGAAATTGGGATAAAAACTTATAAAACTTTCCAAAGTTAAATAAATAAAAAGGATAAACTAATATTTTAATATTTCCTTCTTTTATAAATTACGTTCTAAACATTTATTGGCTTAAAAAGTTAAATTATCAATCTTCTCATTTTAATACATCGTTATCGAGTGATACATTATTATTGAGTAATGCATTACAACTTTCTTGAGATACATAAAGGGAAAAAATTAGTGAATGCAATTTTAGATTATCTTGACCCAATTCCAATGTCGTTGTAGACATTTCCTTTCGATGTAATTCTCTTTCAACTTGTTACTTGTAAAGGAGAGAAAGAAGTCGTTTCAAACCTTGTTCTGCGGCCCTTAAAGGAAATTCTTAGAACGGCCCCAATGGGAACGTCGAAGAGGGTTTTTTTTCTCTCTCGACACAAGTGGAAATGGGGGAATAGGTGTTCGACTCAATGGGGGATTGATAAGATCTTCCCTACTTTAGTGTCGAGTTGGGATTGGGGGAATTAAAGGAAAGGGGAAGGAAGAACGGTATCGTTCTTTGGAGAAGTCGGTAACGGAATGGGAAAGAACATAAAAGGGTTCCTTTTCGACGTGGAGGAAAGAAAGGGTGGAGAGATTTGAGGTTGGAAGAAGAATGAAGACATTAAGGGTATGGGTTTCGACGGTGGGGGAGGGGACATATTTTTTTTCTTTCCGGGGGTCTGTAAGTGGTTAAAGTCTCGGTTTCCCTTTAGAGGGTAAAACTGACATAAGAAGCTTCATGCGGCGATAAAGTTGAGACATGACGGAAATAGGAAGGGTATGGGACCTGCCGAGTAGAACGAGGAACAATAACGTTGAAGAAGTTAAAGAGGGAGTAGGCTTTTTAAGAGGTAGCCGAGAAGTAGGATTGAGTCGTCAAGAGATAAGTACGGTCTGCGAAGAGGGTAGTGGCTTCGGATGAAAGAGGTAGCTGAGTCGAATGTGAAAGTGATCCTTTGTGAAGAAGTTGGACGCTAGGGATGAGACAGACAATAGAAAGATGTAAGAGGCGAAGGGTGGGATTTTGGAGAAGGCAGGAAATAGAAAACGGGATGGTTGAAACAACTCGTATCATCCCGATCGGATATTGAGAAGAGTAAATGTGAACGGAATGGATCTGCTACCCCATCATGTCTGTCACTGATATGATAACCCTTCAATAGTCCACTTTCACAAAACCGCTTTAATATAAAACCATTATCTTCAGGCGTATTCATTTATTGGTTTTTGCTTCACCAATGGAAAACTCACATCAATGATAATTATTCAGGTTTAAACATGACACATGCCAAGTAAGATGTCATTAAATATAAATGAAACAATCTAGAAAACATAAATGAAACAATCAATAAATCATAAATGAAAAAATCGGTCCGAGACAACTCAGACAAACTTTCTCATATACGAGTTTATAATTTCTTGGCTCAGTGTTTCCATTTATTAGTTTTCAAATGTACATTTAAATATTATTGAACATTTAATCAAAATTTGTCATAAAAATAGCTTCTCCTGGGCGGGGAATCGAACCCGGGATCTCTCCGTCCGCGTTTTAAGCTAATTTCTCAGGAACTAGATTTTTCCCGGGAAAACGGATTATATCGTTGGATTCGTATTCAAATGGACTACATTTTAAATTTTTTTAATTAAAATCATCGGAACCGTTTTCGAGAAATAAATTTTTTTTCATGTTTTTTTTTTTAGTTTTGGGGGGATAGCGCCCTAAATTAAAAGCTAAAATTCATTTCTCGACTTCGCCTCGGGGTATTATTTTTCAGAACATGTATGCCAAATTTCGTCAAAATCGACCCAGTAGTTTAGGCTCCAGGCGTCTGCAAAGACGACAGACAGACGAAAGACAGACGACAGACAGAAGACAGACAGACGACAGACAGACGAAAGACAGACGACAGACAGACATTTTTTAAAAACCACATTTTTGGACTCAGGGGACCTCAAAACGTGTAAATCCATCAAAATCTCAACATCAATTTTTCGCGCCATCACAATACTTTCTCTTTATATGAGAAGTAAATATCTATAAAACATAAATAAAACAATCCATAAAACATAAATGAAACAATTATTTTATTTTATTTCTCTATTGTGCATTAAAAAAAGCAGTAATACTCTTAGTTTATAATGGAATTAAATTAGGATGCTCAAGACGAAACGCTTGTTTAGATATTTTTACAGTGTGTTATTCAGTAAATTAAATTTACTAATTGATTGAATACACTGTTCGAATTCTTGAAGTAATAACTTTACCATAAACATACACAACACCAAAATTACTATTTTGGTTTGTTATGTAGTTAGTATAAGTCTAAACCAAAGTTTTAGATTTTCGTAATGGTGTATACTCCGACGCTATTTAACAAACTTCAAACGACTAGTTCTGCGTTTGGAATTCAACAACACGCAGATCAAATTATTTCAGCTTAGTCTCTTCGGTGAAATCCGCGTCACGAAGGGGTTGAAATCTGACGTTTCGCTTCCACTACTGGAAGCATCTTCAGGGGTGCATCGTGGTGTTGACTCGAAGCAAACACAGGATATACTGACGACTGGATAGAAGAACGGCGTATTTATACTGGTTTCCTAGACCATAGATTGTACCTGGGTGTCCCAATACTCGGGGTGATCCTTTGTCAGGATAATGCAATCACGCAGGTGCTGCCTTTGTCGGAGTTAAGTCGGTGTGTAGTCTCAGTCGGTCTAAATTTCGAACTTATTACCTAATTTCAATTGTTTACGTTGCTTTGGTTATTCTATAAAATATCAGTTCGATGTGCACATGGCAGAGCCTTGATTTTTTATTTGATAAGTGATATGTTTAGATAAATAACTCTTTCAGTAAAAGTTATTGCTATATATTTATTCATTGTAATTTCGATTTTTTTGAATCGTTTGATTTATTCATAGATTAATCCCAAATATAAATTCAATCGAGACATAGTAAAATTGTTGATTATTTAAGTTCAATTTATTTTATACGAGTTTTTCTATGCGAATTTAATTAACTTTTTTTCTTTATTTTTGAGGTGCAAATTAAATTTTCAATTATTAATCAACTTTTCGGCTAACTAGAAAGATGAAACCTTCACAGAGCATGTAATGTCGATGACAGAGCATGTATTGTCGATGACAGAGCATGTATTGTCGATGACAGAGCATGTATTGTCGATGACAGAGCATGTATTGTCGATGACAGAGCATGTATTGTCGATGACAGAGCATGTATTGTCGATGACAGAGCATGTATTGTCGATGACAGAGCATGTATTGTCGATGACAGAGCATGTATTATTTATGACAGTGCAAGTTGTCGATAGTAGTGTCACAGACCATTTTATTAGCAATGATAGTACAAGTAATTCATATATTTAAGTATTAATTTACAAAAGCGTGTTTTTTTTTTTTTTAAATTATACACTAATAAATATAAATTCAATTTTATGATTGTTTTACTTCCTCATATAAAGAGAAAGTATTGTGATAGAGCGACATTTCAATTTTGAGATTTTAATAGATTTAGCCTTTTTGAGTCCAAATAAGTGGTTTTAAAAAAATTGTGTTTTGTCTGTCGTCTGTGCAGATACTAGTCCAGGAGATAGCGTGCAAAAAAGTGTCTGACTAACATCAAGCTAGAATTTTGTATACAAGTCAATCTTTTAGCGCCTTTTAAGAATATGTGGTCGGCTAGGCAATAGGCGTTAGAAAAAAAAAAAAAAAAACCGGTGGAGAGCGGCCAAGTCTCACCAATTATGGTGGAAAATTTTATTTTCATGATCCTGAGCACAGAATTAGTTACTAGACCAAAAACGATGTTATTTTCACACTTGATAGGTTAGTTATTCAAATATTACTAAAAATCAACGTGGTCACCTGTCAAGGAACAAACTAACATCAACTTGATTTTCGGTCTACTAACTAATTCTGTACTCAGGATCATGAAAATCACATTGTCCACCATGGCCAATCTCCACTGATTTGTTTTCTTCAAATGCCTATTGCCAAGCTATGTCCCGCAGACGAACTTAGCCGACCATATATTCTTAAAAGGCGCTAAAAGATTGACTTGTATACAAAATTCTAGCTTGATGTTAGTCATACACTTTTTTGTATGCTATCTCCTGGACTATATACGCGTGAAGTCTAAACTACTGGGCCGATTTTGACAAAATTTGGCATAAATGTTATTAAAAAAATCACCCAGATGCCCGATCAAGAAATAAACTTTAGCTCCAAATTTGGGAGCGCTTCTCCCCAGAAACTCTGAAATAAGTGAAAAAATAAAAATTCTCAAAAGCGGTTTTGACGATTTTCATTAAAACATTTTAAAATGTAGTCCATTTAAATACGAATCTAACGATATAAGCCGTTATTTCGGGAAAAATCTAGTTCCTGAGAAAATATCTTTAAACGTGGAGGAAAAGAGGCTGGTTTCGATTCCCCACTAAGGAGAAGTTATTTTTATAATAAATTTTGATATAATGTTCAATAATAATTAAATGTACCTACGAATACTAATATATGGAAAACACTGGGCTCAGTAACTCGTATATGAGAAAGTTTGTCTGAGTTGTCTTGGACCGATTTTTCCATCATTACGCGGACACCAGGTCCGCGTATAAAAACGGCTAGGAACTGCTAATTTAGATCAGTAGCCATGAGAGTTCTTATACTTTTCATACCGTTCTTAAATAATTAAAATAAATACGTGTGGTGTCGCGGGACATCCGGTAGGAACGAAGTTCCTTACATTTTTCATTAAATATAAATGATGAAATCACACTGATAAGTACGTATACATTGCTAACTACCTATACATGGAGTTAAGAGACAAAATTAAAAGTAAGTAACTGTTTGCACCTAGCAGAGTTAAGGCAAAATTAATAGAAACAAGAAACATTTTTTGCATCATTAAAGCAAGCGTCTCACAATAAATATGTATTGAATATTGAGAAAAATTTTAATCATGATGTCTCCAGAGTTAAAGAGTATGTTTGTAGTAAATAGCCTAAGGAAAAAGAACTGTTTTCTACCTACCCGGCTTACTAATTTAAAATATTAAAAAATTTATCTCTTCCCTACTCAAAAACGTCTGCTTGTATCAGGTTGAAATTTTACGTGCCTGTTTCAATTGTAGTTTAGACGATGTTTAAGAAGTTTTATTGAAATCGTTACGTTAGAACGTAAGATATCGGTATAAACGTTGTTTTCTTTATTTAAAACGTTTAGGTCCGCTTTGATAAATTTAGCGATCTTTATCACTTCATAGCAGTGTCGGTGTTCGTTTTACTAAAAATAAATATTTATATAAGTCGTTTGTGTCATTAAATAGATGAAGTTAGAATTTTTTCCCGTCCTAAAATTCCAATTTTAAATTTGAAACATACGTCTACGCGAGCGTTGCGCGTGAACGCTTAGGCGGATAACGTTGTCCAACAAACTAAGCCTGGGTATTGGTAAAATAAACATGTGTTCTAAATTTCAACTAACTCGGTCATCTTTTACTCAAGTTATCGTCATACGTTTCAGATACATACACAGAAAGACATTTTGTGACGGTGATTTTGGTCGATTTTTTTAGATTCACTCCCGGGCCCCAGAACGTGCTCTAAGAAACTTAGTTCCAAAAATACAAAAACATGTAATATATATTTGTATTTTATCCGTCTTTTATGTAGAACAAATAATATTATCATTTTATTCAGACCGATGAACATAAAAGTGTTTTATAAAATGTTAAATATAAAATAGGTTGTTTTTGTTAAACCAGATTTTTTCTCTTCTTTTGCCCCCCCCCCCCCCCCCCCCCCCTCTGTCTTCTGACTCCCCCCCCCCTTGATTCCACCTTTATTGTTACCGAAAAAGAGTTAAAAGCGAAGCGGCGTTTTCGCCTAAACTTTAATCTAATCCAAGTTTGGTCACTTGTTTTGGCCCACAGATATTCCCTTCGCTTCGTGGTCCTAGAACAGGGCTGAAGGTTTTAACTTTTGCACCGCTAACTTTTAAACCTACTTTAGGGGGGGAGCACCCCATAGGGGGAGAATCTACCCTTAATTAAAAACCAAGGCAAACTAACCTGGTATAAAAAAAAAACTTGGCTTGGTAAACTTGAAAATTTAATAGGAGGGAAAAAGTACATGAAATCTTTCTCTCCCACACATTATAAAAACCCTTTTTTTCTTCCCTATTAATAATTGACCTAAAGCACGATTTTACAGACAATTATTAACAACATTAAACTTTGAAAATACTTTATTTCAAACATCCCTCTCTCTATCTTTACTTCAAATGCTTAGTAGAAAAGTATTATTGTCCCCTTTTATCTACACAAACGTTAAACTGAAAATTGGTTGATAACACTTTTCATGCTTTCTTTCTCCTATTCAAATAGCTAATAATTTTAAAAAAAGGTTTTGAATTCATAATAATAAAAAAACAGGAAAAAAGGTATATATAAAATTTATCAGCAATGTAATACCGTGTTTTTGCACACTGCAATAGGCTACACAATTTGTGAGAGACACCAAGGGATGTGCCACGCAAGCGTGACCCATAGGAACTGTTCCAACATCAGACATTCCGTCATTAAGATGTTGGCTCCGCATTACGCCATGTCCTGCATCCTTTCGTCGCGTCCGACTCATCAGGGGCCCGACGATGCCCACCCAACTCTGGACCTATACCAAATCAAGAAGATCAGATATAGGACTTATCAGAGACGAGCGTGATGCTGGACATAGCGTAATGCGGAGCCAACATCTTAATGACGGAATGTCTGATGTTGGAACAGTTCCTATGGGTCACGCTTGCGTGGCACATCCCTTGGTGTCTCTCACAAATTGTGTATATAAAATTTAATTCAACTTAAATTAAAAATAAGATAAAGAGGATATTTGTCAACTATATTAATTCTATTGGGATCTAATATCTAATTTGAACAACCATACTTTAAAAATTAATTATGTATAACACACTTACTTAACAAATATTAATATATTATACTAAGATAAATCTTAGTGTGAGCACTTCTGTACAACAATAAATTATTAATATGACGTATCTCAATTCGAATATAATTTCACAAACGTAGAACAAAAGATTTTGCTTATTTGTTAATGAATTATATTTTTTAAAAACTGGTAGATTCCAAAAATAATTTGATAAAATCTTTTATTGAAAATTATTTTTGGAACGAACTTCCTTATGGTTCTGGGACCCGGGAGTGAATACGAAATAAACAGGTCAAGTGTGTGCTGGTCAGCACACAGCGAGGGTCCATAGGCAACCCTGCATAGTTTAAGCAGTACCCTATTGATGGTGTATTTAAAAATGCTAAAAAACTTACTTTGAACTATCCTATGGGTCTGTTATTCTTAAAATACATAAACAAACTTCGGATAAAGTATTTTTTTGCCACTTAACCGGACTACAACCATATAAATACATCTAAAAGACCATAGTTATAAAAAAAAGTATTGTGTCAATAAAAAATAAAATAATATTTTTTTGAAATTTCCAAAAAATGGTATCTTTACTTTTGGTCGAAAAATGTTCAGGAATTTTTTCATATTTTTGGCACTTCACATAAGCGAAAAAGAGGGGGGAGGGACACGTTTCACACCCACTTCAAACTTGCCTACGCTCGCCCTATTAAAGTTATAACCAAAGAATTATATATTTTTGTAATCAGCTCGACGTACCCTTTCATATGATACCCCTCACGGTGTTAAAAAAAAAAAATAACCCTTAGGTTTTTTACCCTAATTCTTTTTTGAAAATATTTTTTTTAAGTCGCTATATTTTTAAAATATGTGGGTAGTTACAAGACACATACATGCCAAATTTCAAAGTGATCGAACGAAAGGTGTAGCCGTGTGAGCAGGCGACAGGACCGACGGACAGACACACGCAGGAAAATATAAGGGTCCTTGGTTTTGCCTACGGACCCTAAAAAATGACGTGTTAGATATAGCAGTTTCAATTTACGTGGAGAGACAATTTTTGTTATTCCTCTAAAAAATGACCGTCACAAAACCAAGTGGCACTAAATCTACCGATGATGATAACTTGAGTAAAAGATGACTGAGTTAGTTGAAATTTGGTACACATGTTCATTTTACCAATACCTAGGCTGAGTTCGTTGGACAACGTTATCCGTTCAAGCGTTCACGCACAACGCTCGCGTAAACGTAAGCTTCAAATTTAAAATTTAATTTTAAGACGGGAAAAAATTCTAACTTCATCTATTTAATGAGACAAACAACTTTTATAAATAAATTTTTATTGTTAAACAAACTCCGACACTACTTTGAAGTGATAAAGATCGCTAAATTTATTAAAGCGGACCTAAACGTTTAAAATAAAGAAATTAACGTTTTCACCGATATCTTACGTTCTAACGTAACGTTTATAATAAAACTTCTTACACATCGTCTAAAGTACAATTGGAACAGGCATGTAAAATTTCAACCTGATAAAAGAAAGTTTTTGAGTAGGGAAGAGATATATTTTATGTTTTAAATTAGTAGGCCGGGTAGGAAGAAAACGGTCCTAATAACTACAAACTACAAACAAACTCTATAACTATAAACTTAGCATGATTAATTTTTTTACTCAATATTCAAAACATATTTATTGAAAGACGCTTGCTTTAGCAACGTATACGTATTTAGCAGTGTGATTTTATAATTTATATTTAATGAAAAATGTAAGTAAATTCGTTCTTACCGGGTGTCCCACACGTATTTTTTTCCTTCATATTTAAAAACAGACTAGCTAAAATACCTGACGTAGCCTAAGTGTATAAAAAAATCAATAAATTGGTGAATGAAACAAAAAAATAATAAATAAATAAGTATATAAAAGGTAATAGAACATTGGAAAATAAATAAACAAATATTGAACATTATTATGATGTGTACATGACCTTGCTGTCATATAGAAATTATTTATTATTATAATAATAAATATCCGGTACGTGTTTTATCATATTCCTAAAGTAGTGCTGACTAATTGAACTTCTGAAATATTAGACGTAATATGGAAGTTCCTAAATGTTTCTGAAGATATAGCCAACAAAATAAATTACACAAAAATATGCGCTATTTTTAATTGAAATACCAGATCAAAAATTCCTTGCCTAGAGGACGTCAAAATTATCAAAGGAAACATACTTTAATGTTAAGCTATGGTAATGTGCCAAAAAAAAATGTCGATATTAAAAAACATTATTAAAATAATTTAGCTTTTAAAAATAATTATAGCATCCATCTTGAATTTCAAGTTAAATTGTGAAATCCCTTTACGATATCCCTTTAAAAACCTTGCTGAGTGTCTAAATCAATGAAGTAATAACTATAATCAAATTTGGTTACTCTAGCGTTGATAATTTCCGAGATATAGTGATGGAAATTAGTTTTTAAACACGTTAATGGCCGCCATTATGAAATAAATGAATCAGATTGAAAAATCCCTTTATAGAATATGTAAGTGTCATATTAAGTAAATATATTATAACTTCCATATTTTAAGACACTAGACCTAACAGTATGGGAGGTATTTTGAAGAATAAAAATTTTAAGATAATGACAACCGACTTGAATAAAAATGGCTGGGAAAAAAATACTATCATAACGGAGGTCTGCATCATTAATACAAGCTTTATAGCAAATTCTGTGATTCCAAAATTAACAGATTCCAAGATAAACCAAGTGATTAATATGGTATTAGGTAATATCATATAAATGGCTACCATCAGGAAAATGAGAGGGTATTGGGAGGGGGGGGGATGAGACTATACCAGTATTTTTTTCCAGGAAGATGAAAAATACATGTGCCAAATTTTGTTGAGATCCTTAAAAAAAAATAAAAAAACTTATAAAGAGTATACACGCAAACAAACTAAGTTGATATATATATATTAAAAATAAAATATGTATTGTAGTAGTTTAGTATTACACTCAATCGACATTTTAGTTTCAAAAATAAAATCCTTTAATGGTCTAAAGGGTAGTATAAATAAAAACTTTTAAGTTCTCGTATTTTTAATTCAGTGCGATATTTTTAACCCTCCTTGGGTCATTATCAAGCTATAAATAAATAATTTGTGCATTAATAATCATCTAAAAGACAAACAGGGAGAATTTAGATGTTACAATTATGCTTCTTAAGGTTTTTAAACAAAGTTGTAAATTATTTATGAATTTTTTAATTAATAATATACAAATTGTTTATTTATAGCTTGGTAATGACTCAAGGAGGGGCTGAAATAGTGCACTGAATTAAAAATATATGAGAACTTAAAAGTTTTAATTTATACAATCCATTAGCATTAGACCATTGAAGGATTTTCTTTTTGAAACTAACATATATGTATTGATCATTTGCTGATAGGAGTGGGGTGCTTCATGAATATATTTCTAGTTGATATATCTTTATCTCATTCCTCGTTTTAAAACTATTCATAATAAAATATCAAATAAAAAATATCGAATTCCCTTCACTTTTTTAATAGATTTACCAATGGTACTACTATTTCCAGATCATTATTCTTGTTTAAATTGTTGAGATATATTATATTTTCATTTAATGGTGTAACACATGACGAGCGTGCAGTGACAACATTGATTTAAATTCGTATATAGTCTCTCATTTATTTCAATAATATCTATAAAAGATTAATATATTATTATGACTAGAGACAACAATATTGTCACTACAAATCTGTAATAAAATTCACGAACGCGTTTCGACATAAAATATAATTTTCAGTGTGTGTGTCAACTTATTAAGAGTCAATTCTTACTCTCAATAGGGATCCAGGGTGGCCGAGGTGCTAACGACACCGCGCAGCTAGCACTGAGTCGAGACAACTCGAGGTCGTGGGTTCGATCCCGGGCCGTGATACTCTGAATTCCATCTATGAATCGCGGGCGAAGGAGGGCGAGGGCACCCCATGAGAGATTCTCTTCCCTCACTCTTTGATGTGGGTCCGATCCGTGTCATGAGATGAGGTTCGAGGAACCTCATCAGCAGGGCGAACCCCTGAGGGGTTCTCTTTCTCCACACTTTGACGCACGCTTATATAGCTTACTAATGACCACATCATCGCTTCGGCGGTAAAATGTACAAATGTATGATGTGTGAAGTAGCTGGATTTCTCCACCATGGGGCAAGTAAAATGGGTCCACTGTAGGCCTGATTGCGAGGTTCGAACAAGTGGTTCGTCCTACCCGTCTAGTAGGAAGTACTAGGTAACTACTACTACTATTACTACTCTCACTAACTAAAAACGCACACTAAAGATGATATTATACTAGGAACGTCTCAAAAGTAATTTATACTATTATTTTTTTAATATTAAAAAAAAGTAAAAAAAAATGGCTAATCTGCAGTTATCCATACAGTCGAGAATCGCTTGGTGGCCCAATTTCGCACTTTCGAAAGAGTTCATTTTTTAAGAGTTATACGTTTGAAAGATTATATCTATATAATTAATACATTTTAGAGGTGATATTCCTTTGTCCAAACAATACATTCGATTTAGGGAACATTAATTTTCTAACCTCTTTTCCTAGGTGGCTGGATAACTGCAGATTTACCAAAAAAATAAATAAAAAAGATAATTTTGAAATTATCATGCCTAACTTATTTTTCTACATAACCTCCTTGAATTGAATAGCATTTTTGGTACCGTGGAAACAGTTGATCTGACTTTACACGCCAGTAGCCAGCTTTTCTCAACACTAACATGTAATTCCATAAGGTATAATCATTCAAACATTGCGTTAGATATAAACAAAAGGTATTCATATACCTGGGCATATACCCAATACGAATCTTATACCCTGACGCACATTGAGGAGCAGGCGACGCAAGGTAGAGCAACACAGTTTTTTTTTCAACCACAGAAATATAAGACACATAAAACCGCACGAATTGACATGCAGAGCATTGCAGGTCAGTATCACGACATACGAAGCCTACCCGTTATTGGTTATGGATTGGCGTCTAAATCCACGGCTTCTCGTATATTTATTCATTTGAAAAAACTTTGCTGCTCTGCTCCTCTACGTCTAGTCTCAACGTGCGTCCGGCCTTTCATTAGGCAATCAACAAAAAATAACACTAAAATCCATTATAATTTAATAAATAATACACTAAAATAATTGTCAAAATATGACTTATAAAATGTAAAAATATAAAGACATGGATATTATAAAGATATCACATTGTTAAATAACCCTAATAAAATGACAGTGATATTAATCAATCTGACTTCAAATCATTTCAAAATCAATGGTGAAGATAAATTCTATACTTGTACTAAAATTGATTTGTATAATAATTCCAGTATGCTTAAAGACAACATACGCGGGACCTATACACAAAAACCAGATAGAGAGGTATGGTAATGTTAACTGCATGTGTATTATAGTCATTAACATGTACTTATCAACTAATTATAGTTAATTCAAGTTTGTTAATTGCCTTAGTAGTCCCGTCAACCTGTCGTCAAAAAGGGGTGTTCGCTTGCAATAGGTCGGGTAGTTTTGATTTTTGGATATCTGGTTGGCCAGATTTATCACACCTTCCAAGGCAAATGCTAATTATTTAAAGATAAATGAGGTGGTACTGATTTTCCAGCTATTTGAATTTATTAAAATTTATGAAACTATCGATGTAATATATAATCAGTCAGGCTACAACGAGGTCATATGCGTTATTTGGGTATGAGTATGAGGATGATTAGTGAGTGTGTGTGAGTAAAGGAATTCAACAAAAGGGTTAGGGTGAGCCAAGAGAGAACTATGCCTTGAAGGACAAAGGGAACATGGAAATGATTGTGCAAGGTTAGGTCTGATACATAGAAGGGTGCATGGCAATATTACAAATAGTTAAATAGAAGAAGGTGAAGCCTTTTTTAGCTAGAAATGCTTTACTTTCCCCATTCAATTCAAGTCTGGGTATTAATATAAGTTTAGAGGTTATATTATGTAAATATATAATATATCAATAATTACATATATATATATATATATATATATATATATATATATATATATATATATATATATATATATATATATATATATATATATATATATATATATATATATATATATATATATATATATGTATATCCTTGATCTCCTTTGATAATTTTTGGATCATATAGGTGAGTAAACTTTACGTTACGGTTCATTGAACTTCAAGTCCTTGCTCGTGTTAAAATTAATTACATATTTTTTTACAATTTCAGAAGTAGTAAATGTGAATAATTATAAATGATTATTGTTTCTCACTGGAAAACTACCACTTTATACTGTTACTTTTTAAATTGTTAAAAACATAATATGAAATAGTATCTACATTACGCGTCGAGTGCGGAAAGTAGCATTTTGCATGCGAGTGTGGAGTTTGCACCCGAGCGATAGCGAGGGAAGTAAAACCACACGAGCAATGCAAAATGCGGTTTTCACACGAGTTGCGTACCGTACTTTATCTACGATTGTTAGATTTGAATAATAAATACAGAAAAAAATAAACTTGCTTTATGTAAGTTCGTATCTCTCTCTTGATAAAGATGGCATTAATTCTTGAATTGTATTTTTTGCCGAATTAATTATTTCTGGAGGAGTATTATTCTCCACATTTTTGTCAAAGTCACTTGATTCAATCATTGTTTTTCACTAAGAACTCGATAAAAACAGTTACTTTAATAAAATAACAGCAAATTAGTTTTGGTAAATGTAAACAAACTCGCTTATCGTGCGTAAAGCTAAAGAATTCCTCTTCTTATCGCCCTAGGGTGGTAAAGAAAAGGAATTCTTCAGAACTATGAGACACGCATGCGCAATGAATACAAGTACGTAAAGAATCACTTTCTACGCATCTAAACAAAGATACAATGTTTATAATTCGTATCAATCGTAGATAATAGTTATTTACGCACCAAGGGAGTAAAGTAAGTGACAGCACCCTGAGCGATGAAGTTGGTTCCTGGCGAAGCCGAGGGAATCATAACGAGGCGAGGGAGTTAATTATCACGAGGGTGCAAGTGATTTTTACTCCCGAGGTACGTACAAAATTTTACCTCCAGAAGGGAGAAAAAAAATATGGAAAGATTTTAATTTTAAATTACTTAATTCAGCAAAAAATGTGTTTATATTTATTTAAAACAAAAAAAAATTAGATATAATATTAACAATTATCTAAATAAGTTAAACCAAGTTAAAAGGAAATTATAGATAGTAATTATTTGAATTTTAATGCTAAAATTAAATGGGAGAATCAGCTGGAAGCTGAGTCGTGTATTGAATAGTGTTGACAACTAATGTATTTAAATATGGATTAGTTAATCTACATTTAGAATTTATGATTTCACTTTTAACTTGTTTGTTTCTTTTACTGATGAATCACTATGGCAACCGTTGTGGAGGTTACATGACATGTGTGAAGATGACATTATAGATTTTGACATTAAACAAGAGTTAGTAAATTAAATGTGTATTAGCACCAACCTTATTTACGTGTGCTTTATCTAGGACAACACTGGAGGGAATCATGAGAGTTCATGATTCCCTTATTTTTCATTACTCCCTGTTTAACCCGACCGGGTGCAATGAGTAACTTCCCTCCCAGTAAACTAGAGAGGAAAGTTCACTTTTTCTCCCTGCTGGAGGTAATAGTTATTTACGCACCAAGGGAGGAAACAAAGTCATTACACCCTGAGCGTTTTAGTTGGTTCCTATGGCGAGTTAATTACAGCGAGGGTGCTATGACTTTTTGCTCCCGTGGTTCGTACAAGATTTTTCCTCTAGAAGGGAGAAAAACAACACAAATAAAACCTAAGATTTCAATTTATCTATTTATTTAGGTATTAATAACTAAATTTACAAATTGTTATACCTTTAATTTTAACAATGACTTTTAAAGACAATAAAAAAGTTTTATAACATCTTATAGTAAAAGAATTAATGTAAATTAAATGTGCAATTCATCAATGCCAACTATGCTTTCTTTTTTTCTATAATAACTTTCTATAACTATGTAACTATAATAATAATTCAAATGTTTATTAATACTACAAAATGACTAACTGAATAATATTTAATTTATTTGTGTTTATCTCTAAAATACGAGAAATCAAAAACAATGAATATAACCTGATTAGACGTAACCTACCTCTATAAGTCTTGTTTAAACTCATACAGTTATGAAGTCATACGACATTTTAAAATGACGATAAAAAATCACGGAAATCAAAAGTACGTGTTAACCTGAGGAGTCATTCAGTTAAAAAAAAACTGCTACTAGCTACAAAACAGGCAACACTGATTTTTTTAAAGAATAATAAGTTGGCTCTACTGTTACTTTCTACCACGATTTTTACTTTCTATCTAGACTGTAATAGGATCCTTTCCTCCCTATAAACTAGGGTGAAAAGATAATGTTTTCTCCCTTCTGGAGGAAAAAACTTTTAACGCAAGCAAAGACATGAGGTGTGATGATTTAACCCCTTAAGGGGTTAAACATTCACCCTTGGTTATATTAACCCCTTAAGGGGTTAAACATTCACCCTTGGTTATATTAACCCCTTAAGGGGTTAAATATAACCTTATTTGAATTAACCAATTGTAATTTTTACTCAGCTGTATGATCCAATAACAAGTAATCAATAATCATATGTATATCTAACATCAAATTGAATTGTTACAGTGATATTGAACAGATAAAAACGAACGCAGAATACAATATTTCTTCGGGCATTGACAATTCTCAAAGAATTTCAGATACTGATACACTAATATTGATACTTTTCAATACCTCGAAAAAAGAAGAACCACAATTCATCAATCAGCCAAAATCAAATCCGTGTGTAAGTGAAAAGAAATGTCTCAAACAAGGAAATACCTTCGACCAGAAAAATATCTTCAAACAGAAACAATTGTTTAGACAGCAAGGTAATAATACATAACAAAATATTATTTTAAATCAAATTATAATTATTATTAACTACGGGAAACAGATTTTTTTTTTTTTTTTTTTTTTTTTGTAAAGAATATTACAACTACATAAAAAAAAATGTAACAAGTAACATTGTTAATTAAGTATATACAAGAACATGATGTCATGGTGGGAGAAGCAACTCAGTAGTTGTACTCCCTAGCTTGTTAACATTATTTAATTAAAAGAAAACATAAACATAATTTCATATATATATATATACTTTTTTTTCCTAATCGCATAGGTGATCGCGAGGCCACAGTCTTTTAAGACGGCGAGGAGGGTTACTTGGTATCGTGCAGGAGGAGAGGGATTGTACTAAAGGATTAGGATGGGAAGCTAGGGAACTATGAAAAGTTTGATATCGGGAAACTGCTAGGTCTCGAACGAAGGGAACTTTGAAGTCATTGTGGAGGATTAGGTTAGAAACATAAAAAGGTGCGTTAGCGATTTTGCGGAGTATAATGGATTGTAGTGTTTGGAGCCTTTTTAGATTGGAATGCTTTGCTGTTCCCCATAACTCGAGTCCGTACGTCCAGATTGGTTTAATAATAGAATTATAGATCAGGAGTTTATTAGATAGCGAGAGTTTAGATTGATTATTTCTATTGATTTTAGATTGATTATTAAGTCTAGTCATTAGTTTGTATCGTCTGTTAGTCTGTTGTCGTTTTTGTTTTGTGTGTGTAGCCCAAGTCAGTCTTCTATCAAAATGTAATCCTAGATAGCGGGTCTGCTCTGACTGAGGAATAGGAATTTGGTTGAGAGTGACTGAAGGACATGTTGCTCGACGTAACGAAAAAGTGACATGTACACTTTTACGTTCGTTAATTTTGATCCTCCATTTTCTCAACCAAGGGCCCAGGAGATTTAAGTGATTTTGAAGTTGGTCTGAAGCTATGATAGGGTCTTCGTGGGTTGAGAGGATACTTTTATCATCGGCGAATGTGGATAAAATCGTGGTAGGATATTCAGGAAGGTCGGAAGTGTAGACGGTGTAAAGGAGAGGACCGAGGATGCTGCCCTGGGGGACACCAGCCAGCACGGGGTATGTTTTGGAAAAGGATTGGTTCTGAGTGACTTGGAAATAGCGCTCACTGAGATAGGATTTAAGGATAAGGAGGTATGTGAAAGGGAGGAATTGCTTGAGCTTCCACAGCAACCCGGCGTGCCAGACCCGATCAAAAGCTTGAGCCTCGTCGAGAAAGACGCCCGAGCAGTACTGTTTCCGCTCAAGGGTGGAAGATATGACATCAACGAGGCGATGACATTGTTGGATGGTAGAGTGATGGGATCTAAATCCTAGTTGATGATTCGGGAGAACATTTTGGGACTTTAGGATAGGATTTAATCTTCGAAGAATAAGTTTCTCAAGGATTTTCCCCATTACTGGGAGTAGGCTAATGGGGCGATAGGAAGATGGGCTATGTGCAGGTTTATTGGGTTTTAGTATCATTATTACTACGGAAAATTTCCAAAGGATAGGAAAATATGTGGTGCGAAGGACAGCATTGTATATGTAGGTTAGGAAAAGGATTGCTTTTCTAGGTAACTGTTTTAGGATGGATGAAGTTATAAGATCGTATCCGGGAGCTTTTCGGGAAGGTAGCTGTTTTATGGAATAGGCAATATCAGAAGGGGTGAATGCTTTAGAAGGGGGGGAGAGTTGAAGAGGAGAAAGGAGTTCATTGTCTACTTTGTCAGTATGTGTTTGGTCAAAGATGTCAGGGTGAGGTTTAAAAACGTCTTGTAAATGTCTTGCAAATAATTCGGCTTTTTCTTCATCAGTCTTCGCCCAGGAATTATCTTCTTTTTTAAGTGGAGATGGTATAATCTTATCTGAAGTTATCCTTTTAGTTGCCGTCCAAAGTGATTTGTCTTTTGTCGTCAGTTCGTTAGTATAAGCAGTGAAGCGTTCGTTTTCTAGAGTCTTTATAGCGTCCCTAAGCTGTCTTGATAGTCTGTTGTACGTTAGTTTGTCAGTTGGGTATCTGGTTCTTTGCCATTTTGCTCTTGCCTTACGTTTAGAAGAAATAAGCTTTCTGATATTTAGCGGAATGTGCATTTTTGACTTGTTGTAGTTGTGTACGGTGTACGGGAGTACGGTGTACAGTGTACGGGAAACAGAGAGAGAAAAATACACTCCAGCGCTCAAGGTACAAGGTATCATTAACGTCAGAGGAAATCATTCTCCTGCGTAGCTTAGTTGGTAGAGCACTATACCGGAAATATAGAGGCCTGTGGTTCAAATCCCAGCGCTGGAGTGTATTTTTCTCTGTCTGTTTCCCGTAGTTAATAATAATCATAATTTGATTTAAATTAAAACCTAATCATTCCGTAGTATGAATACTACCAAAATCGTAAAATATGAATTTCTAATTGATTGTACTAGGTACAGGTACTAATTGGGTACTTTATAATTATAAGCGTTATTTCTCGGTCTAGTTCTATGTCATTAATGTTGACTTCTCAGATTTGTGGAAAATTGAAAGCTTAAATTCGGGACAAGGTATCATTAACGTCAGAGGAAATCATTCTCCTGCGTAGCTTAGTTGGAAGAGCGCTATACCGAAAATATAGAGGCCTGTGGTTCAAATCCCAGCGCTGGAGTGTATTTTTCTCTGTCTGTTTCCCGTAGTTAATAATAATTATAATTTGATTTAAATTAAAACTTAATCTTTCCGTAGTATGAATACTACCAAAATCGTAAAATAGGAATTCAAAATATTATTCTATCTTCGATATTTTCTATCTTTACTAACGTGGATTTTATGTTTTCTTTTTGCTACTTTCTCATATAAGTAGTATATTTAGAGAAAAAAATTGTGAAGCTGCGAATATTAGATTTTAAATGTTATGAATTAACACGTTTATAAATTCCCTAGAGTCCACAAAATTCGTTAGGCGTAAAGTCTCACGTAAAAAGGGTTTCGTTTAATATCGTGAACATGAAATTATTATAAGGGGGGGGGGGACACAAAATTTATTTTTTTATTTTGACTGAATAGCATGAAAAATGTTAAACATGTTCCACAAGTGTTATATATATTTGTTTTCTACACTAAAATACTTTTTATTTGATACCCCACTCAAAAATATAAAAAAATAAAAATTCAGAAAATTACAGAAATTAACCTCCATTTTGGATTCCTAGTTAATCAAATCAAATTGGTATTCTTATTTTTTCTATGGTTCAGTAGACCGCACATTTTTATATATATATATATATATATATATATATATATATATATATATATATATATATATATATATATATATATATATATATTCTTAGTAACAGTAGAAATATAGTTTTAGGGGGGGGGGGGGAGAACACGCAAAATATTGATGTTTTTTCACATTATGAAGTAGACAATTAAACATTATCCACAAGTGTTATATTTATATTTTTGTAATCTACTCTTCAATACCTTTAATTTGATACCCCCACTTAAAATTTTAAAATATATTTTTTTCGTGTGACGTGAATTATGCGCCATTATGAAATCGCTATATTTTTCCTGTTTGCGCGTCAAAACGATCTTTAATACTGGAAATTTTCATGTTTGTATCTCCTTTGATTCAAAAGTTATTGAAACCGTATAGAGTGACAGACAGACAGAAAGACACAGGAACGAAACTATAATGGTTTCTTTTTTTTTGGTTTTACCAACGAAACCCTAAAAAAGAGGTTTTTAAAAAATGCCCATCTTTTATCTGTTAGCCGTCATCTATGCAGACGGTGGAGCCTAAACTACAAGACCAAAACAAACCAAAGAAATATTTATCAAAAACGGTTAAAAATTCCTAAATGTATTCTATTCGAATCTTAAATCTAATAAGTAGTTTTTCTAAGGTAATATGCTAAAAATAAGCAGAAATTTCTGAAAATCAAAGACAATCATCAGTTGAACACTATGCAAATATATTTAATATCAATTTATTTAAATTAGACATTACAGAATTTAAATTCGGGGTAACTATGAAATAAGAAAGGTTTGATCGAGTTGGACGTAGGTACCGATTTATTAAAGTTTAAAACAGCAAATGGAGGAAATAATTTATAAAGTTTTGAAACTTTGTGAAAACACTTTTTAGGGGTGTAATAGTAAGAAACAGTAAAGTTCCCCCCTCCTGAGGGGGCGCGTCCCCCCTTCCCCCTCCTTAAAGTCCAAAATTTACTTATTTTTCACTTTTTACCCAAAACGGTTTATTTTTTGAAGAGAAATGTTATTACCAAAATTATTTCTCACATAATTCTGCACAAAAAAGGTCCTATGCATGTTTGACGTGAGACATACCGTTTTCGAGATATTCTAGTTGGAAAGAGATAAAACGTATTTTTGCGAACCAAGATATCTAAAGAAAAACACTTCCGATTTTAATGAAATTGGGATGATAGGTTATACTTAGCCCATTGTAGATCCCATATAAGTTTTAAGCTTCTGCGCCCATTATTTTACCCTCCACATGCGCACAAACATACATTTATTGAGACCTATACCTTCAAAAGTACTCAACTGATTAATTTGAAATTTGGATGGTTAGTCGAAAGTAGCCCGCAGATAGCCTCACATTAATTTCAACTCTCTGCGCTCTTTACTTTTTCAAAATTGGTTCCCTTTCTGTCTGTCTATTGATCAATTTTTTGTCTGTCTGTTATGAATTAAAGTATCAATTTATGTTGGAGTTTAATGTGTGACATTGTCTTTATGTCACTCATGTGACTTGACAAATAATTTTATAATTTATATTTTGTAAAAGTTGCATTTAATTTTGTGTTAATAATATACTCCAGTCCGAATAAGATTCTAAAAATTGTCTTATTACATCAGGTTATGGGACCAAAAATCGACACTGATAAAGAAGAGATGAAATCTCAAATTTCAATACTTCAAAAACAGCTTGAATTTTTATTAAAAGAAAAAAAGAATGAAGATGCACGTAAGCCAAGTATGGATAAAATTAGTCCTAATTTAAATATATCTAATACTGTGGGTGGACTTCCTGAAAGTAAACAATTTGATGGAAGTAACTACAATGAATGGAAGTTTTGGATGAAAAATTTCCTAGTAGATTGTGGCTTATGGCATTGTGTAGAATCTTCGCCAGGAAAAATTCTGGACAGAGATATCGATCAAAGAGCTTTGGCTAAAATCCATCTTTCTATTAAACCCCACGTAGCTATTGATACTAGAAAAGCTTCAACAGCTAAGGAAGCCTGGGATATATTATTAAAAAATTATCAAGTTTCTGGCACAGTCAGAGTTGTCAGTCTTTATTCTAAACTGTTCAGTATAGATTATAATAAATGTAAATCTATGGACGATTATATCGAAAAAATGATGACAATATCTGAGCAATTAGAGAGTGCTGGTCAACCATTCCAAGACCATGTATTTGGTGGTATAATTCTTGGAGGCCTTCCTGATGAATTCAGACCTTTAATTCTTGGTATTCAAGGGTCTAATCAGAAAACTACTACTGAATTTGTTAAAAATATGTTGCTGCAGGAAAATATAAGAGATATGAAGCCATCTACTTCAAGTGAGGTAGCATTCCATGGAAAACATGAAAATAGTGACAAGAAGGTTATACGCTGCTATAAATGTAAAGGTTATAATCATACTGCTGATGTCTGCAGAAAAGGTAATAAGCCTAATTATAAACCTAAATTTTATAAAGGCAATAGTTCAAAACACACAACGAGTTTAGCTGAGAACTGTACTGTTATTCAAACTAATCAGACTAATTGGTACATAGATTCTGGTGCAACTACACATCTCACGTCGAGGAAAGATTGGATGCATGATGTCATAGATGAGAAAGATGGAGATATTAGTATCGCTGATGGATCTATTATAAAAAGTGTAAGTAAAGGAAAAGTTACCATACCACTGTTAGATGGTAATAAACTTACTACAACTAACACTCTTCATGTTCCTAACTTAAAATTAAACCTAATCTCAGTTAGTAAACTAACTTCTCAAGGAAGATCAGTTATATTTGATGAAGAAGGAGCTAAATTAGTTAATAGAAAAATTAATGTAAATCCTAACCATATTCTAGGAACAGCGACAAACGTCAATGGACTATATCGATTAGACACCGAGCAAGTAGAAGAAAAAGCTATGGTGACTAACAAGATTCCCAACCTTTTCCATCGTAGAATGGGACATTTAAATAGAGTTTCACTGTCCTTATTAAAGAAAGGTTATGCAAAAGGGGTGAACAATGAATCAAATCATGTTGATGAACCATGTGTTTCCTGTATAGAAGGAAAACAGCATAGACAATCGTTTAAGAAGACAGCCAAGAAGCAATCATATGGATTACTAGACCTCGTTCACTCTGACATTTGTGGACCAATGCAAACTGAGTCGATCGGTGGTGCCAAGTACTTCTTGACGTTCATAGATGATCATTCTAGAAAATCATTCGTCTATACCATATCTTCAAAGGATCAAGTTATTGAAAAATTTAAAGAATTTAAAGCAATGGCAGAGAATTTAACAGAAAGAAAAATTAAAAAGCTTAGAACCGATAATGGGACTGAGTACGTAAATGTTAAATTCAAGGAATATTTAAAACAGAATGGAATAATACATCAACTAACTGTCTGCTATACATCGGAAGAAAATGGGGTAGCAGAAAGATTAAACAGAACTTTAGTCGAAAAAGCTAGGAGCATGTTGATAGACTCTAAGCTTGATCTATCTTACTGGGCTGAGGCGATTCAAACAGCAAACTATTTGAGAAATAGATCGCCTACAAAAGCAGTTAAAAATATGACTCCAGAAGAAAAATGGTCTAAAACAAAACCAGATCTATCTCATATCAGAATATTTGGATGTAAAGTCATGGTCCATATTCCCAAACAACTGAGGAAGAAGTGGGATAGTAAATCTAAACCATACATCTTTACAGGATATTTTGAAGATAATTCAAGAGCGTATAGAGTTGTTGATCCAAAAACAGGTAAATTACAAAAAGTAAGAGACTGCATTTTTTTGGAAAACGAATTTCTAGGCCAAAATGAAACAAAAGAAAACTTAATCCTAATTCATGAAAATTCAAAATGTCAACAAGAGATAGTCAAGACAATGGTAGAAGATAAGAAGATTGAAGACAAACCAAATTTAGAGATAGAAGAAACTGAAGTCATAGAAATATCAGAAAAAAGGAAAAGAATTCCGAACAAACATATTTATAACCCAGATTATATTATATATCAAGCACAACAATGTCAAATTCCTACTGGTCCTAGAAATGACAAAGAAGCACTCCAAAGCGAAAATGGAGATAAATGGAAGAAAGCTATGGAGGAAGAGCTTAATTCATTAGAAATTAATAAAACTTGGGTAGTCTCCACAGTACCACCAGGTAGAAAACCTGTAAAAAGTAAATGGTGTTTCAAAACCAAGCTTAATTCCGATGGAGGTATCGATAGATACAAAGCGAGATTAGTCGCAAAAGGATACAGTCAAAAAGAAGGTATTGACTATGATGAGACGTATGCACCGGTGACTAGACACAGTTCAATCCGGTTACTCCTTGCTTTAGCAGTGAAACATGATCTCGACATAGACCAAATGGATGTCGTGACAGCATTTCTACATCTGAAGCTAGATGAAGAAATATATATGCTGCTTCCAGATGGAACTACTGTTAAACTACTTAAATCAATATATGGTCTAAAGCAAGCGAGTCGCTCTTGGAATTTACTGCTTGATAAAGTTCTCATTGAATATGGACTTAAAAGAAGTAGCTTCGATCCCTGTGTCTATTACAAGATAGATGGAAAGAAAGTTTTATATGTCTGTGTGTACATAGATGATTTGTTAATATTTTCAAATGACAAAGATGAAAAGCAAAATCTGAAAGAAGGACTGAACAAAAAGGTAAAAATAAAAGATCTAGGAGAAGTACATCACTATTTAGGCATAAAAATAACTAGAGACAGGGAGAAAGGAATTATTAGACTAAGTCAGAAAAGATACATAGAAGAAATTTTAGAGCGATTCAATATGACAGATTGCCATGGAGCACTATTGCCATTGGATACAAATCAAGATCTGACACAAGATCCAGGTCCAATGACACTTGAAGAAAAGGAGTTCATGAAGAATGTTCCATATCGTGAAGCAGTGGGGAGCTTGATGTACGCTTCACAAGGAACTAGGCCAGATATTGCTTATGCTGTTAGCTTAGTAAGCAGGTTTAGCTCTAACCCTAAAAAATTACACTGGATGGCCATAAAACGAATATTTCGATACCTGAAACGTACAGTCCAGTGGGGACTAGAGTATAGAAGATCAAATCAAGAAGAAGTCTATTGCCACTGTGATTCTGACTGGGCTGGTGACAAATCAGATATGAAATCCACTACAGGATACGTCTTCATATTGAGTGGTGGAGCGATTTCATGGAATTCGAGGAAGCAGCAGACGGTCGCTGCGTCTACCACCGAAGCTGAATATATGGCTTTATTCATGGCCACCCAGGAGGCTATTTGGCTTAGAGGGCTGTTTAACGAGTTGTCCAAAACAGCGCCTAAGACCATATCTATCTACTGCGACAATAAAGGAGCAGTTGACCTCACAAAACAATTTGGATATAAACCGAGAAGTAAACATATATCCATAAAGCACCACTTCGTCCGTGAGAGAGTCAGCATGGGAGAAGTAGAAGTAAAAAATATATCTACCAAGGAAATGCTAGCTGACTGCCTTACGAAAGCCGTGCCTCAAGAAAAAATTAATGGTGCTGCTATCAAGTTGGGCATTGCTGATGTCACCCATTAAGTGGGGATGTTGGAGTTTAATGTGTGACATTGTCTTTATGTCACTCATGTGACTTGACAAATAATTTTATAATTTATATTTTGTAAAAGTTGCATTTAATTTTGTGTTAATAATATACTCCAGTCCGAATAAGATTCTAAAAATTGTCTTATTACATCAATTTATCAAAATGTAAAGAGCGAAGAAGGTTGAAATTAATGTGAGGCTATCTGCGGGCTACTTTCGACAAACCAATCAAATTTCATAATAATCAGTTGAGAACTTTTGAAGGTATAGGTCCAGATAAATGTATGTTTGTGCGCATGTGGAGGATAAAATAATGGGCGCAGAAGGTTAAAACTTATATGGGATCAACAATGGGCTAAGTATAACCTACCATCCCAATTTCATTAAAATCGGAAGTGTTTTTCTTTAGATATCTTGGTTCGCAAAAATACGTTTTATCTCTTTCCAACTACAATATCTCGAAAACGGTATGTCCCACTTCAAACATGCACAGTACCTTTTTTGTGCAGAATTATGTGAGAAATAATTTTGGTAATAACACTTCTCTTCAAAAAATAAACCGTTTTGGGTATAAAGTGAAAAATACACTGCCAATTAGTGTGGCACATAGCTTCCTCGCATCCTATCATGTACTTTATTGTTATATTAACATTAAAGTTTTATTACTTTATTGTTATATTGTTTATTTTGTAAGAACAATTAACATTTTTTAGCGTTCTTTAACACTTTATAGGGGTGTCGCTGTAGATTTTACTAAAAAATTGTATTTGAAAAAAAATGTTTGTCTCATTGAATAGATAAGGTTTGATTTTTTTCCCGACCGAAAATTCCAATTTTAAATTTAAAGTTCACGTTTACGCGAGCGCTGCGCGTGAACGCTTGAACGGATAACGTTGTCCAACGAACTCGACCTGAGCATTGGTAAAATAAACATGTCTACCAAATTTCATCAAAATCGGGCAACATTTACTCAAGTTATCGTCGCACGTTTCACGATTCGCGGACACACAGACCGACAGACAGACAGACAGACAGACAGACAGTCAGACAGACACGGAACCAAAAATGTTCCCTGATGTCTGAAACGGATTTCTGTCTTGGAATTTTTAAAATCGGAGGCATAAAACTTTTTTGTTCTCGAAAGTGAACACAATGCTTCCGTTACCTTCGGTAAGCTCGGAAGCAATAAGTAAATTTTGGACTTTAAGGAGGGGGTAAGGGGGACGCGCCCCCTCAGGAGGGGGGAACTTTACTGTTTCTTACTACTACGCCCCTTAAAATTGTTTCCACAAAGTTTCAAAACTTTATAAATTATTTCCTCTATTATTCCTTATTTGCCTGGACTAATAGCATCTACGTAATCTATTGTAATAAGAAAATAAAATGATGAAGCTAACAACAAATAAATAGATAAAACGGAACCAATATCACCCAAAATCAAATCTCATTAGAAATTCAACACGTTAAAATTCCTGAAAATTGATTAAATAGGAGGTGCCCGACAATGTTATCCAATATATAATTATTATTATTATTATTTTTTTTTTTTTTGGAACGAAGTTCCTTATGGCACGTTCTGGAGCCCGGGAGAGAATCCAAAACGACCAAAATCACCGTCACAAAATATCCGTAACAAAATCACCGTCACGCAAAATCCGTCACGAAATCTACAGATGACGATAACTTGAGTTAAAGATCACAAATTTGGTACACATGTTCATTTTACCAATGCCCAGGCTGAGTTCGTCGGAAAACGTTATCCGCCTATGCGTTCACGCGCAACGCTCGCGTAAACGTAAGCTTCAAAAGACGGGAAAAAGTGTTATTAAGGAAGCCTGTTACTTGACTTGTTTTGATTATTTTTGTTATATATGCCAAAAATGTTACTTAGTTTTGTAAATAAATAAAATATAATTATGTAAAATTTCATCCTGATACAAGCAGAAGCTGTAGAGTAGGGAAGAGATATATTTTATAATATTTTAAATTAATTGGCCGGGTTGGTAGAAAAGTCCTATTTCAATCAAACTCCTTTAACAAACATACTCTTTCACTCTAAACTCATCATGATCAACTTTTTTCTTATATTCAATATTATATTTATAGTAAGACGCTTGCTTTAATTATACAAATGATGATTTTCTTTTAATTTTCCCTTAACTTTGCTAGGTACAAACAGTTCGTTACTTTTAATTAGGTCTCTTTTCTAACTCCGCCATGTATAAGTAGTTAGCAATGTATACGTACTTAGCAGTGTGATTTTATAATTTATATTTAATGAAAAATGCAAGGAACTTCGTTCCTACCGGGTGTCCCGCGACACCACACGTATTTTGTTTTCACTAACATTATATGTAACAATAAGTATATTATCAACACTACATATGATCCAGCAGAAAATTTACAAACGTAGTATATAAAAAGTTTTTTTTATTTTGAAATTATATTCTTATGTTCCTAGATATATTTCCTTTTTATTATAATTCTAGTACAAACATTTTACTTTTAAGGTACAACCAAAACGTAAAAGGAAAATGAAAGGTAGAAAAGCAAAAAACTGGTTTATAATATTTCTAGTTCTTAGAAGGAAAGCAAAGAAATGTTAAAGAAAAACCTTTCTTCTTACATTAAACAAAATATGTTTTTCTCTCTATAAGAGTCCTCTTTGACTTAGATACTAAGAAATTTTTATATAATATAAGTTTTTTTTTTTTTTTTTTTTTTTTTTTTTTGAAAGAAAAAGAAAATTTGCTTTATTTATTAAAAAGGAAAATAAAACCTATTATTATTTTTTTGTATAATGTCCAAGAAATGAAACTATTTTAGTAAATTCAAAGCAAGCTTTAGTTATGATTTAAAAAACAGCCAAGTGCTCTTTAAAAAAAAACCAAAAAAATCTACAGAGTTAAAATTAAATAAAATATGAGAGCTATAGAAATTTTTATAATAAAGAAATGTTAAAAGCATCATTACCACAAATAATTTCAAGATAAAAAGAACTTTTTATATACTACGTTTTTAAATTTTCAGTTGAATCAAATGTAATGTTGATAATATAATTGTTATTTTTACATAATGTATAATGTTAGTGAAAAAAAAAAAAAAAAAAATAGTTCCGAATTTATTTACTTCACATAAATGACAACCATCTAGAGAGCTGATCTTAAACCTATAAAAGGACAAATCTTTGTACAACGGATCTCCTCAACACCAAATCTAAACCGTGCCATCGATATATTTGAAATAATATAAATAAAATAATCGATATATTTCCTGTTTTGCTGCCACTCAATGTTTATCTCTTATCTATTTATAAAAATCACAAATTTGAAACCCGTCAAAATGAAGATTGCGTAAATATGGGACATGGCAAAACAAATTAAATAACTTGCTGATTTTTTCTGAACTAACTTTCCATACAGCAAAATTAGCTGAAAACCAATTAAATTCTGCTGAAAGAGAGCTAAAAGTATTAAAATAATGCATTGTCATCGTGTCCTAAGCTATGCTAAAAATTTCAAATGTCTAGCTATTCGGGAAGTTAGTTCGAAATCGATTGCCAGATTTGTACCGGACAAACAAACAAGAAAGCCAGCTAATAAAAAAATTGTAAAAAATGTTAGTATTTATAGTACGCTTAAAATTGAGGGTCCGTAGGCGACTGTCCGACTGTAAATGAGTCGAGGGGAACCAAGGTTGTGGGTTCGATCCCGCGTCATGGTGTTCTGATTTGCATCTATGAATCGAGGACGGAGCAGGGCGAAGGCCCCCCTTGAGAGGTTCTTTCCCTCCCCCCCCCCCCCCCCCACCCCGCTTTGATGTTCAGGTTTATATGGCTCACTAATGATTACGCCATACTCGCATTGGTATGATGTGTAAGTTCGCAAGTATGCTGTGTATGTTAACATCATACCTAAGATGATGCGAACATACACATCATACGCTTAGGTATGATGTGTGACGCGGTGCAACTTCCTAAACGTCCTAAATTCTAAGGTTCGAACAAGTGGTTCGTCCGTATAACTATTACAAGTACAAATACGGAACAAAATTGACCGAAAACTGTGGCAAAAAAAGACAAATATAGGTTTTTCCTTTAACTCAGTTTATGAATTGGCTAAAGAAATGAAAGTTGTAAAAAAGCGAAAGTTTTGAGTCATCAAGAAATCAAAACAAAGGCAAAACGAATTCAGTGTTACCGCTATTTTTATTAACAGATGTTTCTTTATCTCAATTTTCAGATTTTTTTTTTAAATTATCACTGTAAAATAATGAAATTTGTTTTATTACTATAATTAATAAAGTTAATATCTAGAAAGATATTATAGCAGAATATTACGCTTAAATGTATAAAAATTAACAATGTGAGAGTGTTTATAACCTGCGATGTAGTAACCTTTTTGTAGTAAAATTTTCTTAAAATGTTACAGCCTGTTTGTTATTTTGCTGACACTTTGAACTTTTGCTGACACTTTGATATTTTGCTGACACTTTATTATTTCGCTGCGTGTTTTTTTGACACGTTACAAAATAATCAAGATAAAAAACAGTACAACAATGCTTAATTTTGCTGCCGTGAGTAGATAAAAAAAATTAACACTTTTTCTATTAATTTTTTTCAGAGAAACCTCCTTTAAAGGATAAACTACCGGTTGAACAGTATAAAATGACAAGGATTAAAGAATCTGAAACAGCTGAAAGGAATTTAAAGAAATTATTAAAAGCATTAAATGAAAACTTGACTTTTCAATTCGGAGAATATCCACAACCTCGTAATCGAGGAAAAGAAATGGACAGGAGGAAAAGACCGCATGAAGATGACGATTTTATTTACGATGAACCGATTCCGAAAAATAACGAACACTTAAGCAACCCGAAAGCTTCACTCTCAAATACAGAATCTATTGACATAATTGAAGAGATACTTAAACTCGAATATAAAAAAGCATTAGACAATTTCAAAAAACTACAAGTTACTAAAAACAACGAACAGAAAGGAATTATAAACTAAATAATAATAATAAATTTAAATAAAAAAAAAAAAAATAATAATAATAATTAGAAACATTCAAAACTCCTAATATGGTATTGCTACATCCCACTCTTAATACTTAATTTAAAAAGACAAAACAAAAAATAAATAATTAAGCAAAGAATTTACCAAAAAAATAAAAAATTATAATTGATTCTGTAAAATCTTAGTCTTTATTAACTTTTATAAAAAAAAAAAATAAAGCAAAACAATTGCAGTAATTTAACAATTAATTATTTGAAAACATTGTTCTTAATATAATTAAATAAATTAATTTCATTTAATTTTAGTGGTTTATTTATATTAAAAAGCAAATTAAAGAATGAAAGGAATAAAATAAAAAAAAAACTTTTCAAGATGGCAAATTGTTTTAAGAAAAAAAAAAAAAATTTGAAGTTTAGAAAATAAAAGTTTAGCATATTATAAAAGACCAAAGTCCCATTTAAATTTCTCTGAGAAGAAAAAAAAAACTAAGTTGGTATATAAATCGAGCACTATTGTCTTTTCTTAAGTCCGTGATTTTTCTCACAAATAACTTTAAATAAAAACTGTTTTATATCTTAGTTTAACTTTAAATGATATTATCAAGAAAACAGTTAATAGAAGATTTTATTTTTATCAAATACAAGCTGGCATCCTTCGCTACGGAGTGAATTAATTTTAATGTATTTTTTTAATTTGATGGGGTTACAGAACTACCGTCAAGGAAAGAAGCACCCCCCTCCCCTCATAAATTAATTATAACTTGAAAAAATCCCTAATATCTATTTGAAACAGGAATATTATTAAATATCAAATTGCAAACTTCAGAAGGTTCGTCTGGGGCTTAATTGCGATATTGTTTTTACTTAAAAAATTGCTACCTCTATGTGAGAGTGTAATAGTACATTACGCGTCGAGTGCGGAAAGTAGCATTTTGCATGCGAGTGTGAATTTGCACCCGAACGACATCGACGGTAGTAAAACCACACGAGCAATGCAAAATGCCGTTTTAGCAAGAGTTGCGTACCGTACTTTATCTACGATTGTTAGATTTAAATAATAAATACAGAAAAAAATAAACTTGCTGTATGTAAGTTCGTATCTCTCTCTTGATAAAGATGGCATTAATTCTTGAGTTATATTTTTTGCCAACTTAATTATTTCTGGAGGAGAATTATTCTCCACATTTTCGTCAAAGTCACTTGATTCACTCATTGTTTTTCACTAAAAACTCGATATAAACAGTTACTTTAATAAAAGAAAAGCAAATTAGTTTTGTTAAATGTAAACAAACTAGCTAATCGTGCGTTAAGCTGAAGAATTCCTCTTCTTTACCGCCCTAGGGTGGTAATGAAGAGGAATTCTTCAGAGCTATGAGACGCGCTTGCACAATGAATACAACTGCGAAAAGAATCACTTTCTACGCATCTAAACAGAGATAAAGTGTTTAAACTTCGTATCAATTGTAGATAAAAAAGTTTTCCTGATCCTTAAAACAAATTTCTGTATCGGAAATTTAAATTCGGAAACAAAAGTGATTTTTTTCTTCAAAACCATGACAATGCTTTAGTTACCTTCAATAAGCTAAGAATTAAAAATTATGCACGAGATATAATCTTTAGAACTAACTAATCAAGTAGGCATTAGCAAGTATAAAAGTATAAAAAAGTTTGAACTCAAATATCTTTATATGTATAATAATAAATGTTGTATATATTATAATGAAAATATATCAGGGTCTACAGTCTTTCTTCTGGTTGCAAGTTTTCAACCACTTCGCTTGCAATTAAGTATATTTATTACGGGACTAATTTTTTAAAGGATTAGCTTAAATTAACCGTAATATTTTATTATGAAAAGGTCCTTAAGAAGTTAAAAAAGTTAAAAAGATTATAATTATAGTCAACGCATAAAAAGAGCTTTTTCGTGATAAAGTTATGAAGCACGAATTAGCGTAATTTGTTTAAGGTGAAAAGTAAAATGTTCTTAAAATAACTTATGAAGTTACGTAAAGGTCAACGCATAAAGTTTTTTTTTTTGTAACAGTTACAAAAGTTTTTTTTTTTTTGTTTTATATAGTCTTCTTGAAAAAAGTTGAACTTTTAGATAATTATTGTTGAGGGGATAAGCGGTGAGTTATAAAGTGCGTGGTTTTCGTTTTTGTGGGTTTCTATGTTTTTCTTTGCTGGCTTTTCCGTGACGTGCTACTGGATAGTAACGTTGTAAGTCACGTACGAAAACCCAGCTAATAAAGAAGAGAGTTAAAGCTTCTTCCAAAGCTTGTTTTGGGAAGACGAAGAGGATGAAGAGGGAATAGGAAGAGAGAGAATGGTTTTAGTCGTTTGTGGGGACATCTTTATCTGTGAGAGTGTTAGGAGTTCATCTACTGAGCTCGTTGCTACTGTCAGAGGTGGTAGTATTTAGCAGTAAGTCTGTCCACGTTTAGAACCCCCCCCCCCCCCCCCGACCATAGACAAACAAGCTAATTAGATCTGGAGCTCCCCTCCAGACCCTCTCACTTCTGCTTTCACCTTCTCAGCTCTTTCGGGTCGGAAAACAGGTTGTGAAAACAGTTTTACCTTCAACCCTTCCAAGCTCAAACACAAAACCTTTAACAAACGTTCTAAAATTGAACTTCCTGCCCCTGCATCTTATAAATTAACAAAATACGAAATTTCTAGATACTGAAGATTTTGGTTAGATAATAAATGTCCGAGATTTGAAGAATTTAATCAAAACTTTTCCCGGAGAGATTGAGCGTTATCAGCAGGGGTGCCCACAAGTGGGTGTGATCAGAATTATTTGGGAGGAATCCAATTTTGGGGTATTTTTTAAGAGATTGAGGGAGGAATTTTTAAATTTTCCTAGTGATTCAGGCAGTTTTTTGGGGGAAAGAATTATTTAAATTAAAGAGATATAATTTTTGGACTTGTAAAATATTAAAGTAGGCTCGAGGGATTATTTGGAATACAAGTCCATCGAGTGATATATATATATATATATATATATATATCATCAGAGCTTTCCTTCCCACCCAGTTTCACTATTCACTTTACACCCGCTTTCACTATTCACTTCACATTCATTCACTTTACACCCACTTTCACTATTCACTTCATATTCATTCACTTTACACCCACTTTCACTATTCACTTCATATTCATTCACTTTACACCCACTTTCACTATTCACTTCACATTCAATCACTTTACACCCACTTTCACTATTCACTTCACATTCAATCACATTATACCCGCTTTCACTATTCACTTCACATTCATTAAATCCCCCCCCCCCCCCTAACGTTCTGCCAATGAGCGTTGGGGGGGGGGGCATCCCTCGTTATCAGTAATCTAGAAAATATAATTAATTATTAATGAATGGTGAAATTATTAGCTGGATGGTTTATTTGGAATGAAAGTCATTCGAGTGATATATATTTTTATTTCATCAGAGCTTTCGCCCAGGGAACCTGAGCTTCTTCAGTGATCTACAAATTATTATTATAATTATTATTATTTTTATTTATTTATTTTTTTTTTTTAACGTGAATTGTATAAAAAAAAAAAAAAAAAAAAAAAAAAAAAAAAAAAAAAAAAAAAAAAAAAAAAAAAAAAAAAAACTTTTTCAATTAAAAAGGAAAAACATTGTAACATAGTACAAAAAGTCTTCCCAGAAATTTTAAAATGATATCTGCTCAAACAAAATTGCACTTAAAGCAAAATTGCACAAAATGTAGTATTTATTTAGATAATAATAAATAAATTAAAGACTTAAATATTGAAACAAGAAACATAACTGTAAAGATTTCACATAATGTCTTAGTGGGTGTGAAATGAATGAATATGAAGTGAATAGTGAAAGTTGGTGTTAAGTGAATGAATGTGGAGTGAATAGTGAAAGTGGGTGTAAAGTGAATGAATGTGAAGTGAATAGCGAAAGAGAGTGTAAAGTGAATGAATGTAAAGTGAATAGTGAAAGTGTAAAGGAAAGCTCTGATGAAATAAATATATATCACTCGAAGGACTTGTATTCCAAATAAACACTCGAGCCTATTTTTAGATTCTACAAGTCCAAAAATTAAATCTCTCCAATTTAAATAGTTTTTTTTATTTCTTATAAGATCAACCGTTTCTTGAATTCTGTGTTTTAAAAAAAATTGAAAATTACGAATTGTACCTCACAAAAAATGTCAATGAACTGATACAGAATGTTAAATGACTGAGGATGAAAATACTTCATCTTCAAATTAATCAGTTTATCGTTGTTATAAATAGAAGTTATAACGGTTTAAATCATAAACTCTTCAAGCCTACAGGGTTTGAACTTCAAGGAGGAACAAGTTTCTTGGAATTTGTTTCATTGAGTTAGACTTTAAAAACTTTCCCTGTCTTACCCATGATTATCTTTAATCTCTGAATAATTAATCTTCCCGGGTCATTTTAATCCTCATAATTATAATTCTTCCATCTTTCAAAGAAATGCTGAACTGATATTATAATGTCAACACCAGGTTTCAGCGAAAGCCTATATACTATTTATAAATTTGGATTAAAATTAGTGAGGTAGGGTTTAATAAAAACTACATAGTATAACCAATTAGAGGTCGACCAAGAAGTCATGGAAATGTGAGGAGTGCGCTAGTGTCGTCATGTACAGTCAGTTTTTGATATAATAGACCACGGTCAAAAACCACAGTGTTGTTCTTTTGTTGTTAATAATTTTATTTTTGATAACTTCTATATTTTTTTAATATTTTATGTAACAGGCAACACTGTACCTGATAAGAAATCACTAATAATGTACGATAATATATTTATTATTATTCATAATAATATTCTTTCAATTTAAATCGATTTTTTTCTTTCATAATCTATTATTTCTTCCTCTTTATTTCTGAGTTATTTGGATTTAGGACAGGTGTGACTATAATTCGTATTGTATAAAAACAAACAAAACAGGAAACCTAACAGATTGGAAACCTTCTTGTTGTTGTTATTCGTGAGATTTGACGTAACTGGGCATGTCATACAAACTAGAAATTGGTATTGTCTTAGCACCCGACTGTACTGACTTCGGCAATACTCGGAAGTTCCAATTTTAAACGAAGTTAAGCTTTCCGTTTCTCCCGTTTTCATGACTTCTTGGTCGACCTCTAGTATCGTGTAATTTATTCACATTATTAGAGTTGTAATGCAGGTAATAGACATATACAGGATGTCCCAGCTAATATGGAACAGCGAAATATCTCCAGAACCATGATAGATAGAAAGATGCGGTTTTCAGGGTTCGATAAGGGCTATAAATGCCCTTCCAAAACATATGCTGAACATTTTCTGTGTTCTGCAAAAGTGCGTGCAAATTACATAATTTAAAAACAATTATAGGAAGCCAACTTTTTAAGACTGGATTTGGATTCTATGGCTAAAAATAAGAATTTTTTCGCTACGAGCATTAGTTTGCTGTCTGGAGAGCCCTGAACCTGCTAAAATTGAAACAACTGGAAACTAAAAAACTTATTGAACTTAAAATGGATTTGATGTCCATTTTACAGCTAAACTAATGGATTTAGGAAAATAATTCAAGAGACAAAAAATTATTATTTTTAGTCATAGAATTTAAATCCAATCTAAAATTCATACCTTATATGTAACAATTTTTTGCCCAAAAAAGGTGTTCAGCAGGGCTCAAAAAGTAAAATACCAATAATGCATTTTTAAGAACGGATTTGGATTTTATGACTAAAAATAAGAATTTTTTGTCTCATGAATTATTTTTCTAAATCCATTAGTTTAGCTGTAAAATGGACTTAAAGTTTCAATTTTAGCAAGTTTAGGGCTCTTCAGACGGCAAACTAATGCTCGGAGCGAAAAATTTCCAAGAGTAAAACATTCTTATTTTTAGCCATAGAATTTAAATGCAGTCTTTAAAATTTGGCTTCCAATTCACTTTTAATTAATTAGGTAAATTGCAAACTTTTGCTGAACACAGAAAATGTTCAGCATTTGTTCTGGAAGCAAATTTATAGGCATTATCAAACCATGAAAACCGCATCTTTCTATCTATCATGGTTCCGGAGATATTTCGCTGTTCCATATTAGCTGGGACACCCTGTATACTAAACTTAGAGTCCAGTCCTTTTTCTAACTTTAACATGTTGAAGAAACTTAGAGTATAAACATGTTGAAGGAGGTTAGAGTATAAACATGTTGAAGGAGGTTAGAGAATAAACATTTTGAAGGAGGTTAGAGTATAAACATGTTAAAGTTAGAAAAAGGAATGAGTCCTTTGTCCAGTCCTTTTTCTAACATCAACGTGTTTATACTCAAAGTTTAGTATACATGTCGATTACCTGCAGTAAAACCCTAATGATTTGAATAAATTACACGAAAATAGTTGGTTAACTTCAAATTCCATTCAATTTAAAGGTATTTAGCTTAAGGATAATGTACCTTTAACTTTCATTAAAATTTTTAGGGTGAAACATTTCGAGTACAGATCTTTTAAAGAGATATACACGGTCCTCGTTAAAGGGATTTATAGTCTTAATAAGAAATATATCTGTACCTAAAATTAAATATATATTAAATCTGTACCTAACATTACCGATTTTGGAATTAATCGATTGTGCACATCGACTTCTAGAAAGAGAAGAAATTACAATACTTAAAATTTAAGTATTTTACAAAACTAAATTGCAAAAGCAATAAAATTGATTCTTAAAGCATCGCTGTAAAAGCTTAAGGATTCGAATATATTATTATAAACGTTTTAAATTCAACTTTAGTTCAAAGTTAACCTTTATTTCGTTCATTTAAGGCTCTTAACTAGTAGGAATGGTTCAGAAGGTTTGAAAGCCTTGCATCCTCCCACGACCACTAAATGTGATCCTTTAAAAATCCTCCTACGGCTAATTTTTAATTAACCCAAGGGATCTTGCGGGAGGCTAATGGCGGACAATCCCGGGATGCTGGGGATCCCATACAATGTTATCCTACATTTAGCCTGCCCACTTCCACAGGATTGAGGAAGACCAGGAATTAGTCCCTTGAAATCCCTAGACCACACCGATACCAACTACCTATTAGACCCTGAAACCACATCAGCCCCTCACTATTTCTCTTCCTCAATAATAGATTCGAAAACTAAGGTTATCCCTGAGGACCCCAAGCCAAGGGTCTTTTCCCCAAACCTTAATAAATAATGATTCTCGGTTGTTTGGGTATTCGGATGGTCCGGAAGGAGTGATGGAATGTTTCTAGCGTCCCTTACCATGGGAAAACAAGGCATCAAGAAAACTTGATCCATGTACAAACCTACATAAATCAGAAATATATCGTACAACTCTTCTACCCGCTGTATAAAGCTTCATATCACCCTTTAACTCTAATACCATAACAACAGAACAGCAGAAGTATAACAACTAAATATTTCATTACTCTGCGGCAAGAGAATCCTGAGCAATTTTGTAACATAGTTAAATATGTACGGCTAATTCGTATTGTACGTGTCAAAGAAATTTCCTAAAGGATGGTTAGAGGTGATTAGTGGTGGTTAAAGGTGGTTATAGGTGGTTAGTGGTGGTAAGAGGTGGTTAGTGGTGGTTAGAGATGGTTAGAGGTGGTTAGTGGAGGTTGGAGGTGGTTATAGGTGATTAGTGGTGGTTTGAGGTGGCTAATGGAGGTTAGAGGTAGTTAGAGGTGGTTAGTGGTGGTTAGTGGTGGTTAGAGGTGGTTTGAGGTGGTTAGTAGCGGCTAGAGGAGGCTAGAGGTGGTTGGTGGCGGTAAGTGGTGGTTAGAGGTGGCTCTAAATCTCGACCTGACACGTACAATATGAATTTATTTATTTGTACAAACTAATAAAAACACTGATAAACAAACAACTTTAATTATACTTAACAGATCAATTCTGTTAACGACACAGAAGCCAAATACAATTTGAAATTCCCTCGTTCAAAAATCTTATTTTAAATAAAATTTCTCGAATCGGGAGAAGAAAAAGCGACTGTGTTTACTCAGCACACCTTCACAAGGTAAGATATTGTTCTGGTTTATTAAAAATGAAAATTGGAACTAGAAGTAGAGATGTCGAGTCACGTTTGTAATCTTGGTTATTATTTTTCCTTCCACTTTTTCAAAAGAACTAGTTTCTTCTGTAAATAAAAAGTTTAGTGGTACACGTGTTGCATTCAATTAAGGTGACTAGAAGAGGTTTTAGAGCGTCCACGATCCCATACCTACAAGCCCAGACCCATGAGCATTTGAATGTTATTAATATTTGAGTAGCACCGGGGGATCAATAAAGAGGCCCTAAGTTTGCATAGGTAACAATTGTGAACCCTTGGTAGTTTCATATTGGAACATATTATTGCTATCCAACATCTTTCCTACAATATAATATTGAGTAATTATATTTAGTACGTTTTTCACTGTATAATTAAATTGCGACAAACCATATGCGTGTTTGCATATAAGGACAATAATATGTTTTTATGAATAATAGTAAAAAAAAAAAAATGTGATTATTAAGGTTAACCCTAAAAAAAAATGGGAACAAAGCGCCCTATGTTTTTTGTGTTAGCATTGTATAATGTAGTAATCCTTTAAACTTTTATTGAATTACAAGAGACCAGAATTTATTTATGAAATATTAAAAAGTTATAACGACCATGAACTCCTCAATCACAGCCAATGTCCACACGATCCTACTTATATAGTTCAGAAAAGTCACCACTCTTATTGAATACTTTGAAAAAAAAAAAAAAAAAAAAAAAAAAAAAAAAAACGAGTACTGAGAATAATAGGTGCTCAATCAGATATATATTCATGCACAAAAATAATACAATTATTGACAACCAGTTCTCTAATACAAATACTAAATATTTACCATGTTCGAAATTACTTTTATTTTTGTACAAAGATGATTAATATACATTAAAATTAAAAAAATAATGAAATATCATGCTTTGCTGTAATAGATAATCATTGAGTATATAGATGAAAACTATCAGATAAGTTAATAATGTTGAACATCAGATAGAAGTAGATCTACATCTATAAAATCTATAATAAATATAAATAATCGAAATATGCATCTTGTCTGTCTGTCTGTCTGTGTGTAACGTTTACGTGTCCGACGATAACTTGAGTAAAAGTTGACCGATTTAGTTGAAATTTGGTATACATCTTCCTTTTACTAATACTCAGGCTCAGTTCGTTGGACAGCGTGATCCGTCCAAGGGTTCGCGCGCAATGCTCGCATAAACGTGAGCTTCAAATTTAAAATTGGAATTTCAGGACGGGAAAAAATTCTATCATCACCTATTCGATGAGACGAACATTTTTTTATAATAATATTTTTTAGTAAAACTAACAACGACACTGCTATGAATTAATAAAGATCGCTAAAACTATTAAAGCGGAACTAAATGTTTAAAATAGAGAAAACAACCTTTTTACCAATATCTTACGTCTAACGTAACGATTTTAATAAAACTTCATGTACATCGTCTAAAGTACAATTGAAACAAGTATGTAAAATTTCAACGTGATACAAGCAGTAGTATTTTAGTAATGAAGTGATACATTTATAATAATAATATAAAAGCTATTACGGGTGGTTAAGATTCTTATAGTGTATAGGTTTGTTTAGGAAGTAAAGCTTTGTACCGAGTACCCCCACTCTACCTCACACTACCCTCTTCCACTTATCTTCAACTATGACATTCATCATGATTAATAAATTTCAATATTCAGTATTTTATATGTACAGTATTTTATATACACGCGATGCCTAGTATACTAGGCAACGCGTGGCTCTATCATTGAAGCGAGCGTACAATAAAATACTGACTATTGAAATTTGTTAATCATGATGAATGTCATAGTTGAAGATAAGGGGAAGAGGGCAGTGTGGAGTAGAGTGGGGGTACTCGGTGCAAAGCTTTACTTCCTAAACTAACCTACACACAAGACGACTCTAACAATCTTAACCACCAGTCGTAACTTTTAAACAATTATTATGTATGTATCACTTCATTACTTAAATACTACTGCTTGTATCAAGTTGAAATTTTACATACTTGTTTCAATGTACATGAGTTTTTATTAAAATCGTTACGTTAGAACGTTCGATATCGGTAAAAAGGTTGTTTTCTCTATTTTAAACGTTTAGGTTCCTCTTTAATAGTTTTAGCGATCTTTATTAATTCATAGCAGTGTCGTTGTTAGTTTTACTAAAAAATGTATTTTTTAAAAAAATGTTCGTCTCATCGAGTAGGTGATGATAGAATTTTTTCACGTCCTAAAATTCCAATTTTAAATTTGAAGCTCACGTTTACGCGAGCATAGCGCGCGAACTCTTGGACGGATCACGCTGTCCAACGAACTTAGCCTGAGTATTAGTAAAAGGAAGATGTATTCAAAATTTCAACTAAATCGGTCATTTTTTACTCAAGTTATCG
This sequence comes from Gerris lacustris, assembly GCA_951217055.1. Taxonomy (NCBI): domain Eukaryota; kingdom Metazoa; phylum Arthropoda; class Insecta; order Hemiptera; family Gerridae; genus Gerris; species Gerris lacustris. The sequence goes on from OX578284.1 coordinate 60,482,411, forward strand.
TCGGACACGTAAACGTTACACACAGACAGACAGACAAGATGCATATTTCTTTGAATGTAAGAAGCTCGCTTCCGCTCGCTTCAATTATATATAATAATATATATATTTATAATATATATAATAAATAAAATATATAATATAAATCTATAATAAGTACATCTAAGACAAACCAACATAATGCATGGAGTGATTATAACACAAACTAACAAAATGAATGAAGTGATTATAAGACAAACCAACAAAATGCATAGAGGGATTATAAGTCAAACTAACAAAATGAATAAAGTGATTATAAGACAAACCAACATAATGCATGGAGTGATTATAACACAAACTAATGAAATGCATGGAGTGATTATAAGACAAACTAACAAAATGCATGGAGTGATTTTAAGACAAACTAACAAAATGAATGAAGTGATTATAAGACAAACCAACAAAATGCATGGAGTGATTATAAGTCAAACTAACAAAATGAATGAAGTGATTATAAGACAAACCAACAAAATGCATGGAGGGATTATAACACAAACTAATGAAATGCATGGAGTGATTATAAGACAAACTAACAAAATGCATGGAGTGATTTTAAGACAAACTAACAAAATGAATGAAGTGATTATAAGACAAACTAACAAAATGCATGGAGTGATTATAACACAAACTAATAAAATGAATGAAGTGATTATAAGACAAACCAACAAAATGCATGGAGTGATTATAAGTCAAACTAACAAAATGAATGAAGTGATTATAAGACAAACCAACAAAATGCATGGAGGGATTATAACACAAACTAATGAAATGCATATGGAGTGATTATAAGACAAACTAACAAAATGCATGGAGTGATTTTAAGACAAACTAACAAAATGCTTGGAGTGATTATAAGACAAAACAAAAAAATGCATGGAGTGATTATAAGACGAAACTACAAAATGCATGGAGTGGTTATAAGACGAATCAACAAAATGTATGGAATGATTATAAGACGAATCAACAAAATGCATGTAGTGATTATAAGACGAATCAACAAAATTAATGGAGTGATTATAAGACGAATCAAAAAATGCATGAAGTGATTATAAGACGAATCAACAAAATGTATGGAATGATTATAAGACGAATCAACAAAATGCATGGAGTGATTATAAGACAAACCAACAAAATGCATGGAGTGATTATAAGACGAATCAACAAAATGCATGAAGTGATTATAAGACGAATCAACAAAATGCATGGAGTGATTATAAGACAAACCAACAAAATGCTTGGAGTGATTATAAGACGAATCAACAAAATTCATGAAGTGATTATAAGACGAAACAAAAAAATGCATGGAGTTATTATAAGAAAAACTAACAACATGCATGGAGTGATTGTAGCTCAAACTAACAAAATGAATGAAGTGATTATAAGACAAACCAACAAAATGCATGGTGGGATTATAACACAAACTAATGAAATGCATGGAGTGATTATAAGACAAACTAACAAAATGCATGGAGTGATTTTAAGACAAACTAACAAAATGAATGAAGTGATTATAAGACAAACTAACAAAATGCATGGAGTGATTATAACACAAACTAATAAAATGAATGAAGTGATTATAAGACAAACCAACAAAATGCATGGAGTGATTATAAGTCAAACTAACAAAATGAATGAAGTGATTATAAGACAAACCAACAAAATGCATGGAGGGATTATAACACAAACTAATGAAATGCATGGAGTGATTATAAGACAAACTAACAAAATGCATGGAGTGATTTTAAGACAAACTAACAAAATGCTTGGAGTGATTATAAGACAAAACAAAAAAATGCATGGAGTGATTATAAGACGAAACTACAAAATGCATGGAGTGGTTATAAGACGAATCAACAAAATGTATGGAATGATTATAAGACGAATCAACAAAATGCATGTAGTGATTATAAGACGAATCAACAAAATGTATGGAATGATTATAAGACGAATCAACAAAATGCATGGAGTGATTATAAGACAAACCAACAAAATGCATGGAGTGATTATAAGACGAATCAACAAAATGCATGAAGTGATTATAAGACGAATCAACAAAATGCATGGAGTGATTATAAGACAAACCAACAAAATGCTTGGAGTGATTATAAGACGAATCAACAAAATTCATGAAGTGATTATAAGACGAAACAAAAAAATGCATGGAGTTATTATAAGAAAAACTAACAACATGCATGGAGTGATTGTAGCTCAAACTAACGAAATGCATGGAGTGATTATAACACAAACTAACAAAATACATGGAGTGATTATAACACAAACTAACGAAATACATGGAGTGATTATAACACAAACTAACGAAATGCATGGAGTGATTATAACACAAACTAAAGAAATACATGGAGTGATTATAACACAAACTAACGAAATACATGGAGTGATTATAACACAAACTAACGAAATGCATGGAGTGATTATAAGACAAATCAACAAAAATACAAGGAGTGATTTCAAGATGATTCACAAAATGGGGAGATTATAAAAATCCTTGTCAAACGCAGTGGACTTTATAAAGGAATTGACAAAGCCTGTGAGTTGTTGGAACATAATATACCATCAAATGTCATTTACAATTTCCTTAGATATGGGAGCGTCTATGGAGGACATCTTAAGGAATAATAATACTCTTTCCACGTAAATTCCAACTTTTTATTATGAATAATTAATATAAAAATGCCATATTTCAAAACTGGTCTTATTTTCAATGCAGCTTTCATAATGCCATCAATAGTGCCGAAATGATGAAGAAACATAGTTATATTCGTAGCAGCAAGTAAGTGAAAGGTGAGTCTACATCATGTGGGAGATCGACTTAACACTAGCTTCGTATGTCTTGCATTTTTTTCTTTTTAGTCTAAATAATGATAGTACGATTGCTTCGAGAAGTAGCAGATTTTTAAATGGTAAAATGAAATGTTCCAAATGGATTTAAAAAAAGACCTTAAAGTGTTAAAATGTGTGGAGCATACGCGTTCGTGCGTATCCGGTAAAAAAACAACAAAAAAAAAACCTTGAAATATCGTTTTACTTCCTCTTTTATTTCACTTTAGGAAAAGGAAAAGAAAGACGGAGGAAGAGGAAAAGAAAAAAAAAAAAGGTTAGACTTATTGAAAGCAATAAGCTTTTCACAGGGAAGGGGCTTCTGAATGTAAAGAATAGAATCACGAGTAAAAAAAATAAAATAAAATAAGAAGGGAAGTACTAGGCGAAGCTTTTGGAAGCTACCAGAGAAGCTGATAAACGCTTCGACATTTATCCCAGGTTTCCACAGCATCTTGGAGGAATAGTAGGGATGAGGCATGGGAATCCAACAGCTAACAAAGGGTAAAAAGGCATCGAGACAGGGGGAAACTGAGTTAGGAAACAGAATAGAAAACCAATAGGGCATAGGCCTTCTGCAAGAGAAAGGAAAAAACCGAGAATCGAACAGATATTGAACCAAATACAAGAAGAAAGACTGAGATAAAGCAACCGACAATACATGAAAAGAAATTTCATGTGTAAAAGTGTGAAAAGGTTAGAGGGAAAAACAATGTTTCTTATTCCTCTTACATAAAGAAAATATAATATCAACATGTATCAAAAATAACAAGTAAAAGGGTGAATGAAAAATAATTACTACGAGAAAAAACCATGTAAATCTATTAGCGAAGATTTATAAAAATTGGATAAAATAATAATCGATATCGGTACTTTATACTATCCATCCAAATTTCATAAAAATTTGATAAATGATTAAGAAGATATAGGTGTAAATAAATGTATGTTTGTGTGCATGTGAAGGAGAAACAAATGGCTAAATAAGGTTGAAACATATATGGGACTAATAAAGGGCTAATTATGACCTACCATCTAAAATTTCATTAAAATCGGACTAGTAGTTTTTAAGATATGCTGTTCGAAAATATTACAGACACAGAATTAAAAATGTTCCCTGATATCTAAAACAGATTTCTGCCTAGGAATGCTTTTGAAATCGGACACATAAAATATTTTTGATTTCTAGAACAATTACATGGCTTCTGTTACCTTCGGTAAGCTCGGACGTAAAAGTTGAGAATTAATGTGTCATTAAAATATAAGTACCTAATTCAACAACAAAAAAAGTATTTATTGTTCATTTTTAAGTTTTTGGTAGTTACGGAAAGTTTAAATTTTAATTTAAATCAAATTATAATTATTATTAACAACGGGAGTTAGACAGAGAAAATAGACTCCAGTGACGGGACTCGAACCACGGGCCTCTATATCTCCCGTTGTTAATAATAATTATGATTTGATTTAAATTAAAATTTAACCTTTCCGTAGTATGAATACTACCAAATACTTAAAAATGATTTTCTAATTTATTGTACTAGGTACAGGTACCAATTGGTTACTTTATAATTATAAGCGATAATTCTCGGTCTAGTTCTATTATATCTCGGTATAGTTCTATTGTCGTAAATGTCGACTCCTAGACTTGTGGAAAATTGAAAGCATAATTTGGGACTAGGTACCGTTATTGACAGAGGAAATTATTCTTCAGTGTAGCTTAGTTGGCAAGAGCACTATACTGGAAATATATAGGCATTGGTTCGAGTCCCGGCGCTGGAGTCTCTTTTTCTCTGTCTATCTCCCGTTGGTAATAATAATTATAATTTGATTTAAATTATTCCTTCACATTTGAAATTAAATCGGAGCATTACACATGAAATAAATAAGATTATCGATAAAATCATGAATATTTGTGCGAGAGAAAATTTTAAAGTTAATCAAAAAGAATGTTACCAAAAGAAGATAATCATTTACATAAGGATATTAAAAAAAAAAAAAAAAATGTAAAAACGAGTTGATTCATTTGATGAAAAATTTAGAGAACAGAATAGATCAGTTAATCATCTTCTAATGTGACTGGTTTAAGTTATACAATGTTATATTATATTACTTTAAAATTTGTGGAGAAAAAACTAACTTAATTCTTGAATAAAATAATAAACTCGAGAAATGTTTACGAACCGATAAGATTTCTACAGAGAAATTAAGTGAAACCGATTATAACAGTAATTTTCCTTTTTGGTTCTTCCTTTTCTCATTAATTGCTTTTTGTAAGCAGAGAAAAAATCATAACCCAGACTTATCTAACAATTAAGTATGCAATGTGGGATTACAGAAAGAATTAATAATTTTATAGTTCATTAGTTATTAAGTTTATTATAGTTAACTATTAGCTATATTATAGTTTAATTTGTTGAATGGTTTCAAATCTCTATACTGATTCATCTAACTTTTTTAGTATAATTACGTGTAATATAAATCACCCTTATTCATAATTGTCTTTTCCCAACATAGACGTAATGTTAATAAAAAAAGAAAATGGACTTAAAAATACTTTAGGACTCTAACATTAAGGGAATGGGGACCTCATTCTCTAAGGAATAAATAAATGCATAATTTATACTTGGGATTAAATATTAAAGAAATGTTTTCTGAAGAAACTCATAAGAGAGAACAAAATAAAAGTAGAAAATTCTTATACGCAATTTCATTAAATAAATAACAAAAAATTGGACAACACCCAACAATAACAATTATTTCGAATGTTACATTGAAAAAGATAAAAAAATAAAAAATAGATAAATAGACGAAAATACGTTTCAGCATAAGGGTCGGCTTTTAAAAGTAAAACCGATGATTATTTTCCCTTACAAATAAGGATTTTCAATAAAATGTTTTGGTAATGGAAGCAACATCTTGGTTGAGAAGGAAAAAGATGCCCCCCTCCCTACCAACCAACGATAAAAATAACTATGAAAAATAACGATCTTTATACAAGCATAATAACAAGCCGGGGTTGGCTGACATTGCCTCCAGCATCATTCCAGTCTAGTTTCAACATGTACATGAAGTATTCAGTATCTAATGTAAAACTGAGCAACGCTATATACTTTATAGTCATTTCATACTCTGTAACGATTCTATACATTATACAAACAATACTGAAAGAAATCCTAGTAACTTATTAAAGTATAATATAGGTTTAATTGACCTAATAAGGATAAATAATGTTGACATAATAACTTAAATACCGGTGTGGAAATGCCACACATGACTTCCATGAAATGTTGTGGTATCAATACGTGAATAAGAGAGAACTCAGTATAAACTACATCGTACTAACAGCTAATATCCATTATAGTTTTGCAACAAAAATCCAAAATTAAACAAAAATAATAATGATAATAAACAAAATTAAGTATATAGTTAACATAAAAATAAAATGTTACCTTATAAATGTCGGTAGAATGTAAAAAGATTAGAGAGAAAGGAGGTTTGTTTACATCTAGAGTTCTAGGTGAGTTTATGCGAAAACAAAACAATTTTATTAATCTTTATCCTTTATAACAAAAAAATTAATTATTCAATGTTTGTTTACATTTTCTTTATACTTGTTTTTAACTATACAATATAATAATAATAGAATTTAAAATCAGCTGATAAAAATGACTGTTTACAAACTAAATAAGACGGTATGTTTTACATTTAAATTTCGATTCTTCTTTATAAGTACTACAAATAATTACAATTATAAATACTCGTTTTAAAGGGCATTAATGTGCGGTTTAAGCACCCCAATCAGAAATTAAATCGGTCAATTATTACACATGATATAAGAGCTCAAAGTCGAAAATTTAACAAAAATGAAAAACATGTCTCTATTTAAGGTAGAAGGGATGGTCCTACGGATTTATATGATATCCGGGTTCGTGACCCCGGGTTCGTAAGACCCCTCCTTCACAGAGTTCTCGGAATCACGTTTTGGAGGGTATCCCCATACTTCCATTTTCATGGAAGTAAAAATTATAACTTATAAAATAACTTAAATTTGAAAATTCTCTCTGGTTCCGAGTGGACCAACTCCTTTACGGGGTGTGCCAGGTCACAATACAAGAGAAGTTGGGAACCTCTGCCGTAAATGCGGAAGAGAGCCTGAAACTCCAGCACATGTCGTGCTCGGACATTGTGCTAATAACATGCTCCTTGTAACGCGCCGACACCACAACGTTAAGCACAAACTTATCGAGCTACTCTCGGAGAAGGATTTTACCTGCTACGAGGAGGTTCACTGCATAGACGACGACGGCTCTTCGAGATTCTGTGACATCGTGGCCTTCCCGAAAAATTCAAAAAAAGCTTTAATATTAGACCCTACTGTCAGGTACGAAACCAACAACCTAACCCAAGGTGAGAAAGTCCATAAGGAGATGGAAGGCATTTATAAAAAGTGCATCACATTCTTCAAAGAAAAATATCACGAGAGCCACGGTGCCAGAGAATACGAAGCCAGGGGTTTATGGTTTGACTCTAAGAGTCTAGAGGATCCATACCTAGTTTATTTATTTATTTATTTACTACAATATAGAGCACCCAAACAGCGTACAGCCACAAGTGGGAAACTATTTAACATCTTCATTCTTTGACGAGGTCGGTATAGACAGAAAATATTTGACAACCCTGTCAGAGTCGATTATTTATTATTTTGGGTATTTTTAAATTAATAATTAAAAATTAATAGAGGTAATTAAAAATTTTATGAAATCTTAATATGTAATGAAAGTTAAAACTATAATTATTAAAATAAAATAAAAAAGTTAAAGATTATTTAAATAAATAATACAGTTTGACACGAGTAAACTTTTTAAAAACTTTAAAGTGCTCTCCTGAAAAGTTATGTTTTTTGAGTTATGACACTCTTCTTCCAAGTGTGCGATATACAGATATGATAATTGAGAAAGTTGTTAGACGACAAGAACTCAAATTACTAAATTATAAAAACAAGCAACGCTAAGCCTCCTCCCAGCGAGTCCTGGAATATGGTCTGGTACTTTTATTTCAATAATTCTATTGGCGTTTCAACCTTGGACACAATGTTATACTTCGATTCAACGATGCAAGACACGCATTTTCTTTATTTAACTTTATTTAATAAAATTCTAAGAGTTAACTTCGTTGCTGTAGTCCCAAGAACATAAAAGTTGGAAGAACAGTTCAGGAGGTTTGTTGTTTTGGTTATTTTCTTCCTGCTTTTTTAACGTAGTAAGTTTAAAATTGTTGTAAGTTAATTCAGTTATCCTGCAAACAGCGATAAAATCATATTCAATTTTTCAAACGCTGACATTTCAAATCAATTAAGTAAAATTTAACTGGGAATAAGAAATAGGATTCACGTAAACTAGTACTTAGTGTAAACTCCATTAAAAAGTAATAAAAACTATCGAGCATGTAAGCTAATCACACAACACATTTCACAAGTTTATTCTCAATTACCCAAACAAAAATTTAGTTATTGATGAACATAAATGGAATTATTATTATGAAATATAAATCCATTTATGTTATTTTAAAAAGCAATATAGTGTTAGACAAGTTCTAGGAACAAATCAGTCCTGATATCCATATAAACGCATATAGGTCAGAAACAAAATAAATTGCTTCTCTATATTTACTCTTAATAGTTATTTTTTAGAATTCATGTTTGAGAGAGTTTCCTCTAAAATTCTTTTATTTTTATAAAACATACTAAAAACTTATGTAAATTATGAATTTTAAAATATCTATTCCATGAACATGACATAAACAACCTCAAAATGAAACTACATCGTCATGTTATAGAAATAATAAAAACACACAAGGAAAGAACCACTATACATATAGTTCCAAACTAACAACGAATCATATCAGCCTCAAAACAATGACAAGTGAAAAACCACCCAATATAACTATGTAGCCACGAAAAGAAAAGCAAAAAAAAAACTAGGAAATACAAGCCTGTAGCACCCAACTAACAAAAAATCATATCAGCCTCAAAACAATGACGAGAAAAAAAGTACAGTCATGCAACATGAGTTAGTGATCGAATTTTCGAAGAAATCTTCGTTTTATTGGCTTATAATAATAGAGGAAAATTTTGGGTTAGAATTTGGATGGGTGAAAAAAAAAAAAAAATGGTACAGGTACAAAAATCAAAAAAGGATTTACCCTTCAAGATGCATGTCGTTGGAAAGCTCTTTAAGAGTACAGTAAATTGTTTTTAATTCGCATTACAAAAAGTTTGAAGCCATTGCAATAGCTTAATTTTCTTCGAAAATTCGCTAAAACCAGTATATAACTACATGGCCACAGTAAACAAGCTAACTATGCTGAATAAAAATTTTAATTAGGTAATATAAAGATAAAAAATTAACGCGTACCTTTACTTATATAAAAAAATAGACTGCCAATTGGTGTGGCACATAGCTTCCTCGCATCCTATCCACGTACTGTATTGATTTTATGCTTCTTTTACAAGCCGCAATATTTTCTAATTTGTTTAATTGTTTCCCCGTTTTTTAATCTGTCAAAATTGTTTACATGAATTAAAGTATCAATTTAGCAAAAGTTGAAGAGCGCAGACGGTTCAAATTAATCTTGGGATATCTGCGGGTTAGTTTCGATAAATTGTAAAAGTTTCATACAAATCAGATAAGTACTTTTGAAGCTATAGGTGTAAATAGATGTATGTTTGTGCGCATGTGGAAGAGAAACAAATAAGCGCAGAAGGTTGAAACTTATATGGGACCAACAACGTGCTAATTATGACCTATCATCTAAATTTCATTAATGTAGTTTTTAAGATATGTTGGTTCGCAAAAATCGAACGACAGACCGACAGACCGACAGACCGACGGACCGACAGACCGACAGACAGACACGGAACCAAAAATGTTCCCTGATGTCTGAAACGGATTTCTGTCTTGGAATTTTTGAAATCGGAGACCTAAAATATTTTCGTTCTTCGAAACGATCACATAGCTTCTGTTACCTTCGGTAAGCTCGGAAGCAAAATCAAAAAATAGTATTAATATAACATTCAAGAGTAATTAATCATAGAGATATAACAACAAACAAGATATAATATAAAATACTCTGCCAATTAATGTGGCACATAGCTTCCTCGCAAAGAAAATACCAAATTAAGAAAAATACCTCTATAAACATAATCAAAAAGTTGGAACGGTGTGGCACTGTTAAAGTAAATATTTAATAAAGTTGAAGAAATTTAAACATTTGTTGGAGAAACAAAGCCTCCAACAAGCACCAAAAGTTAGCGCACATATAGTTAATTTAATAAACAAATATAAAACTGCAACCAAATCGTAGAAACCGCTGTATAAACAGTTATTTTTTATTTTACCCCCCTCAAAACTAAAAATAACACAAAATATAATATAACAAAAATTAATCTACCATGCAAGAGCTTTTCAACGATATACATCATATTATAAAAGATTAACTTTAACATATGTACCCCTGTACTCTGAGGTACCAAAGTTATATTTTTAAAAAACAAACAATACAAAAGGGCATTCATTTAACTAATAAATACATATAAATAAAAAACCTAATATCAGAAAAGTATTTAAACCCTTTAACCTACAACGAAATTATAATTCGGTACAAAAGTATATGTACAAAATTTTTAAAAAATCAACAAATAAAATAGCTTTAATGTACATATCGAGGCCTTTAAAATGATATACGACACAATATTAAAAACAAAAAAAGTGGTCACGTGACACGGCGCACGGGAAAAAGTTTACTCTCATGTTCTCAGCAAGTAGGATGAACTAATGAAATAAAATATACTTAATTTAAAGAGCATTAGTGTGAGATTCAATCGCCGCAATCAGAAATAAAATCGGCCAACTATTATAGAAACTATGGCCATTCAAAGATAAAAAATTAAAAAAAATATAACCAAAAATAACAAAATTATCACCATCTAGGGTACAACCGATGATGATACGACAAAAACTCATAGGACTAAAGTTGTAGATCTTTTAAAATCAGTCACCACTTGTGCTATCCATTTTCTAATACGACTTACCGTTTAGCCGCAATAAGCCCCCAAACCAGCTTAAAAATCAAGTCACCCATTTTTATTTTTTTAAGGGGGGAAGGAGGGGGAAAAGTGAACTTTGTAAAATTATTTTGGTCCACAATATGGACGTTGCGCGTCGAATGGCGCAAACCACAAGTCTCTAGCTCTTCTGGAAGTGGGTAAACATTAATGTCAGTCAGTGAGTCAGTTAGCCAAGCGGCTTTATAATATGAGACATATTAATTTAGCACGATTTAAAGTGCGCAGAAAGTTGAAATTAGGCAGGTGTTATCTGCAGGCTACTTTTGAAAAATCATAAAAATTTCATAAAAATCAGATGATTACTCTTAAAGATATGGCGGTAAATAAATGTATGTTTGTGAGCATGTGGATGACAAACAAATAAGCGCAGAAGGTTGAAACTTATATGGGACCAACAATGGGCTAATTATGACCTACCATCCAAATTTCATTAAAATTGGACGTGTAGTTTTTAAGATATGCTGGTTCGCAAAAATTGAACGACAGACCGACAGACCGACAGACCGACAGACCGACAGACAGACACGGAACCAAAAATGTTCCCTGATGTCTGAAACGGATTTCTGTCTTGGAATTTTTGAAATCGGAGACCTAACATTTTTTCGTTCTTCAGAACGATCACATAGCTTCCGTTACCTTCGGTAAGCTCGGAAGCAAAATACAACTTTTTGTAAAAACATTAACAAAATGAACGATTTTGTAAAATAATTCATACAAAATGTTACATTTCCTTTTTCGAAAAGTCTAGATGGTTATGCAATAAGCTTAGTAAGCAGGTACCTAGTTAATTAAAATATAATTTAGCATTATTTAGTTTTAGTTATAGAATAACAAAAAATATATATATTTTGGTTTTAGACCTAAATATACACACATGCAAGAATACATAATATAATTTAATGTCATTTAACTTGTATTTGTCTACATTATAAACAGTTTAATGTACTTCGTTATTTGTTTCGGTGTTTTTAAATCTTGTATTCAGGTAAAATATAACAATAAATCTTAAACGAATAGAAGTAAAAGATAAAACACGAAATTACCTAGTTACAACAACTTATATTGATACAACAAATTTATAACTATAATCTCAAAAAATGAAAACAACTATAAAAAATATAAATAAAATGAAACCAAACTCTAACATTTATTATACCTAAAAACAGATGTTTTACTTCTCTCAATGTCTTTATACAAAAAAAAGAAGAAATAGATTCGAACAAAATTCAAAGGAAGAAAGTATTGAATAAAAAAGAGTACAAATTGTACAGGCAAGGCAATAACTTAAATGTATGTTTTGTTGACATGTAATAACTCGCAATTTACCAAATGAAATATCCTTGCTTCTGTCATTTATTCGATATAGACGGCGTCTTTTTGTTCAAACCCGAAAAAATGGCAAGAATAAAACACTAAAAATATCCTAGAATGCTCAGATCCACACAGAAAGGCTGCTCGATCTTTGTTTAGCCACTACCTTTTTTAAATTCTTTATATTATTTCTAATTTGTGTTTTTTTTGTGCTTTTCGCCAGTCTTACAAATCTTTGGAGGACTAATTAACACTACCGTCATCTAATCGAGCTGAAACATTGACCCTAATACAAAATTAATAATCATTAAAATTAATATTAATGAATCCCAAGATAAAACATAACGTACTAGTAACGAACCACGTTTAGAAAGTAAAGTCAGTTTTCACCGACAATTAGTCGTACAAACACCCAGTATTTTTCATATCTGTGTACCTACGTCCCTGAACTATGTCTATGGCTAGTGATTCTAGTAGCGATGAGGACATTATCTAGCTTTATTATTACTGCCGGTAATAATAATTAATTAATAATTATAAATAACTTTATTATAAATATTTAATAATAAAATATAATATAATATATATTTTATTAGAAATATAATACAGTAATTAATAATTATAAATAATTTTATTATAAATATTTTATAATAAAATATATAATGTAATGGCTGAACTGAAGGAGATGATACGGTCAAGAATCGCTTGGCGGCACAACTTTGTTTAATTTTTACACTTGAGAGATTATATTCCTTTGTCAAACAGTACATTTGTATGATTTAAACATACGAGAAATTATATAATACTATGTATGATTTGTATATATCCCTTTGTCAAAAAAATACGTTTGAGTGAGGGACCACCATATTTTCTATAAACCGCCTCATATTCATCAGTTTTACCTAAATATAATATGGTAATCAATAATTATAAATAATTTTCACGAAGGTAGTTAAAAAGGAATGTTTTGTAGGAAACTGGGAGACTAGGAACCAGCTTGCAGAGTCACATGGTTTCATAGGTGCACGGTCTCCCAGTGGCCGGTACTGGAGTACGTCTGAATACCGCCACCTAATTACACGTGCTGAGTCTCTTGGTCGCAGAGTCTCCTAGTTTCCAGGAGATTTGAGTTTCACCGTGTGAATAAGGCATTTTACTCATCGTGCAAATGTCTAAATAAAAAAAAAAAAAACATAAAAATAATAATCTATTCAAAGACGGAGATAAGGAATGAAAAACAAATAAGTATCCCGTAAATACGACTTCGCTCCGAGTACACTGTGTCTACCATTTTGAAAAACCGGGATTCAATATTTAAACTATTCGCAACAAGTGGAAACTTTTTATAAAAAAGATCAAGAGGTCGTAAGCATAAAGACGTAGGTGAAGCAGATCTGCAATGGGTGAAAATGGTACGGGATAAAAATCTTTCTCTTTCAGGACCATTTATTTTTCTATTAAATAATAAATTCTACATCAAAGAAATTTCGAAATTTCTATACAGCGAATTTCTTTTCTAGAACCATTATTTCGTCCGGGTATATATATATATATATATATATATATATATATATATATATATATATATATATATATATATATATATATATATATATATATTGGGTGTGGAAGAAAGAATGAAGATACTGAAGATGAGAGAAAGATGAAGATATACTCAAAAAATCCTTTTTTCCTCCTCAGCCATTATCGTAATAAGACAATAAAAGTAAAAAAAAGGGGGGGGGGGGGAAACATTGCGCGAGATCGAAGTAGAAAACATAAAAAAAGGTAGATACCTAAATAAGAACGGGAAGGCAATATCAATTACTTAGATTGAAGTTAGTTGACGCGGAAAAGGAAAAGGAGCACATTATATACCTAAAGAGCACATTATATACCAAGGGAGCAGCCGGAATTCTAGCTAGAACCTTAAATGTAAGTATAGGATGGTCTCTGTTTATATAAATAAGAAAGACGGACTATAAGAATGAATAAAACTATCAAAGGAAACGTTAAAACATAAGTTGAAAATGTCCAGAGTCAAGACATAGTAAATATGAATGCATATAAATGAAACTAGAAAAAAAAAAAAAAAAAAAATACCAAAATAAAACACAAAAAAGAAAATAAAATATAATAGTTCTGATTAAATTTGTTGAACCATTATCTTTAATGAAAGAATTTCTTATAAGCTATATTTTGCATAAAATATTAGCTTTTGGTTTATATAACAATACTTTAACATCTTTAAATTTAATGTAAGAATAATTTGATAATTTCCCCTTCAAAAATTACTATGGCATGTTAAAAATCAATATACATTTTATAACAGTTTGAATGCCAAGCGGGATAAGAGTAACAGCAAATCTGTCACCTGTGATCGTTTTAGTCACAAAATGTGGGTTCACAGCTAGCGGATCTCGGCGCATACGGATCTATGGCCTTCATACAGCGGCTCCGCAAAAACAACTACTTTGCGGAGCCGCTTTAAAACCTGTATGAAACCTTCACTTCAAGTCCTCTTCTAATTTTTTATGATTTTGTTTTTATTTTTAACCCATTCTTGTAATTTAAACAGTAATTATTTTATTTTAATAATTACATTGTACATTAATTTTAATTTCCTCACCTTCTCCGAAGGTATATAGAAAAAGTATTTTTAATAAAATTATAATTATCAATAACTACGGGAGACATACCGAGAAAAATAGACCCCCGCACCGGGACTTGAACCACGGGTCCTCCTATTAATCCGTTACATGTGCTCTTACCAACTGAGCTATACGGGAGAATGATTTTTCTCTGTTTGAATCCAAGCTTTCAATCATTTCTAGATGAATTAATTCTAGACTTGTAGAAAAGATTGAAAGCTTGGATTTGGGGAATTTGTATCAGTAACGACAGAGAAAAATCATTCACCCATATAGCTCAGTTGGTAAGAGCACCTGTAACGGATTAATAGGAGGACCCGTGGTTTAAGTCCCGGTGATGGGGTCAATTTTTCTCTGTATGTCTCCCGTAGTTATTGATAACTATAATTTTATTTAAAGAAAAAATTTAATCTTTCCGTAGTATGAATACTACCAAAAACATAAAAATTTGAAAAAGGAAAAGTAATGTTTATATATATTTGTACTACTATGATAACTGTTCTTCGTTTACTACTTTACTCTAATTTAAGGGAGAGAATCGCTGCGATATTTTTGTGCAAAATTATTTGTTTATTCCAGTTTTGTGTTTTTCTTTTAACTTGGTTGGAATATACATCACGAAATGGGCCATAAAGATTTCTTTTAAAGATACCAATCAAAAGAATCAAAGAAGTCAGTGAAAGATCATAACTTAGTTACAGCTAAATATTTTACAAAATGCTGCAAAAATAAAAAATGGCCACTGCCCACACAGAGGGGTGCACTCACATTTCTCTACTTAACCCTTTCCACACAATTTTGTGAAAAAGGCCCAGTGTTTTCAATCCACCCAGGCTTGTCAAAAGGTCTTAGGGAGTCTAAACAAAGATATACTGTTAGAATCATTCAGATGTTAGGAGGTTCAATCAGTCTGGTACTCTCTAAGGAGGGTTTAATTTGTCAAAGTTGGTAGAGGTGCCAGACTGCTGCTGAAAATCTGTTGAAGCGATCTTGAACAGTGTGCAAGCCAGCAGCAAACAGAATCACAAGCAAGAGTAGCCTAAAGGCGGAAACACACTATTATCACGTCACGTCACGTGATATGACGTGAAAAAAGTGTGTGGTGCTGATTTAGTAAGGGTTGTATACATTGCAGCCACACTACTATCACGTGACGTGATAGTAGTGTGTTTCCGCCTTAATTGTTTTGGAATATTATGTGACTCACTATGGCCAACCCATAGTGTAATTCTAATTCCTAGCACCTGTTTTCAGATTGCTAATCTAAGTAGGAAACAGGATGCCCTCTGGCTATACTCATTCAGCGTAATGATCAAATCAAATCATGGACAGGCAAATGCGAGTATAGAAAACAACATCAAACGTTTATTAAGGTATACACCTAGTGTTTAACTACCATACTTCAGTTGCTGAAGAAAGGATACGTCTAGAATGCACGCTGAAATAGAGTGAGGCAGATTGAAATAGACCCAGTCGTTACGAAGTTGTCATATGAAGATATTACCTTTCTTGTTTATGGCCACGGAGTGCTCATTAAAAACTAGGTGTGCAATACAGTCGGCTGCTTGCAATATTGAGCTGAGCGTGCATTCGTTTCTTTCACGTTTCTTCAGCGTTTCTTTCAATATTTTGAAGACAATCTATTAACATTTTAAAAAAAGAAAATGAAGCTCAACACTTTCGTGATAAGCAGTCTCTACCATGAAAGTCTTTATTATATTAATATTTTTAAAAAAATAATAAAAAAGAAGGAAACCAAACAAAATGAAAGATAAGAAGTATTCGTTTATAACCAAGGAAAGGGTTTCATAAAAAAACTGTAAACTCCAAAATAAACAGTAGTATTTAGTTACAGTAGAGTCCGTGCGCGCTGATAGCAGTCAGAAGCTGAAAGAAGAATGATCTAAACATTGCGGTAAAGTCATAACCCCTGCGCGCGCAACCAGTTGCCTGCTTTCACTAAGGCCAACCTCCTTTAACTACCCTGTTTAATTCTCACGCTTGTTTTCTGAGTCTGAACCTGATTTGAAGAAAAGGGCTGCACAGAATCACAAACAAGAGTAGCCTAAATGTTTTGGAATATTATGTGACTCACTATGGGAAACCCGCTTTCTAGCTAAAATAAAAGATAAACAGGTCAAGTGTGAGCTAGTCAGCACACAGCGAGGGTCCGTAGGCCACACTATATAGTGTTTAACTGTAAAGTGTATAAACAGTGTGTTTTTAAAATGCTAAAAAGCTTACTTTGAACCATTCTAAGGGTCTGATATTCTCAAAACACACTCTGATAAAGTATTTTTTTGCCACTGAACCGGACTACAACCATATAAATACATCGAAAAGACCATAATTATAAAAAAAAAAAACGTATTTTGTCAATAAAAAATAAAATAATATTTTTTTTCGAAATTTCCAAAAAGTGGTATATTTACTTTTGGTCGAAGAATGTTCAGGAATTTTTTCAGATTTTTTTCACTTCACATAAGCGGGGTAGAGGGGGGGGGGGGGGGGGGCACGTTTCAAACTCGCCTACGCTCGCCCTATCAAAGTTATAACCAAAGAATTATATATTTTTGTAATCAGCTCGACGTACCCTTTCATATGATACCCCTCACGGTGTCGAAAAAAAAAAAAAAAATTAACCCTTAAGTTTTTTTTACCCTAATTTTTTTGAAAAATATTTTTTTTAAGTCGCTATATTTTTAAAATATGTGGGCAGGTACAAGACACATACATGCCAAATTTCAAAGTGATCGGACGAAAGGTGTAGCCGTAAGAGCACGCGAGAGGACGGACGGACAGACACACGCAGGAAAATATAAGGGTCCTTGGTTTTGCCAACGGACCCTAACAAAAAGAAGAACGAGAAAAGAAGAAACCAGCGTACGTAGGGAACCTTTGGCCCTAGGGCCACAGGTTCTACGACAGGTAATAGGACAGTATAAGGCTCTAGGACAGGTTGTAGTCTTTATTATTGGTTAAGGGTAAGGCTACGGGTTAGGTTTATATTACACACTTACAGAGAGATACAAATTATACCTATTGTGTTTAGGTGAGCATGAAAAGGGATAAATCGAAAAGCTTAACTAAATCAGGATAGTAACATTAGAGAAAGAAAATAGCTTAGAAAATATACTATTTTCTGCTTCTTTGTAAACGTTTTTTTGGCTACAGCCCAAACTCCTAACTGCTCCCGATGCTTATCAAAGCGTTACAACCCCAATTTTGTACATCCACGTTTTGAAGCAACATAACTTGTGGTTTTATTTTAGTTTATTCTTCTCACTTATCTGATTTTGATGCCATTTCCGTTGCAGAAAATGTATTAGTTATTTAACTATAACTATTGTAACAAGATAAAGATTATACAAAAAGTATAAGTAGGAGAAATATAAACAATTATTTGTATAAACTGATAAGGAATAGTATAAAGATGATTTATGCGTTATTTATTTGCTACTGATTACTTAAAAACCCTGATTTAATCAAAGAGAAAATAATTTTATACAAAATTGTTAAAATAAATTAAATTTACTTTTTAAAAATAAAAGAGAAATATAATTAATTAGTATTAATAAAATCATTAAACAAACACGGATCGATTGAAAGTATGCGAATGCAAACAGCAACAAGAATAAATATTGCAGTCTGCCATTAGTGTAGCACATTTGCATCCACGCTTTCAATTTCTTAAACTTTAATGATTGTATGCTTTTACCACCTATTAGGCCTCTTTCACACGAGGCAACTTAGTTGATTCAACTAGTTGACTGGTTGACTCTCAACTAGTTGACTGCCCGTGTGAAGACTTTTTCAGGTCTCTTTCACACGAGGAAACTTAGTTGATTCAACTTCTCTTCCCAACGGGAGGTCAGTACGATTTTAGGACCCGAGGAAGCGAAGCAGGAGTACCTACTTCTCGTGCTTGCTCTTCTGCAAGAAGAATAGCAAAAAAATTGGTTGTGCGTGAAGTCTCACGTATAAGGGTTTCGTTGGTTTTATGAATAGAAAATTAGTTAGTATAAGGGTATAAGGGCACGCAAAAGGATGATGTTTTTTACAAAATGGCAAGAAAAATGAACTAATTTCCACAAGTGTTATATATGTTTGTAATCTACTCTTCAATACCTATCATTTAATACCCCACTCAAAATTTTAAGAAAAAAAAAAAAAATCGTGTGACATGAATTATCCGCCATTTTAAATTTGAACAGCGGATAATTTTGAGTTCGCTATATTTTTCCTGTGTGCGCATCAAAGCGATCTTTAATACTGGAAAGTTTCAAGTACCTATTTATCTCTTTTAATTCAAAAGTTATTGGAACCGTACAGAGTGACAGACGAAACTATATAAGGGTTTCTTTTCTTTGGTTTTACCAACGAAACCATAAAAAGGAGGAAATCTAGTCGAAGAATGTGGGTTCATCCCTTGTTAGAGTCGGGAAACGGACGCTTTCTCACAATTATACTAAGCCACGAGGATAAATTATTTAATTTAATTGGAAGAGAAAGTAGAATCCATATCGAACAAGTCCAGTTGACTCAACTAAGTTGACTGGTGTGAAGGCCCTAATGCCTTGTAGTGTGTTTTTTGTTGAATCAACTAGTTAGGATGAGAACGTGAGCGGCACAGGTGCCTGGCTCCCTAGTAGCCTGGGCAGACGAGTTGACTCATGTGAAGGGGTTCGGGCGATTCCTTCACATTTGCTACCCCGCTACACTCCTTTTCAACCGCCAGTCAACTAGTTGAATCAACTAGGTTGCCTCGTGTGAAAGAGGCCTTATAGTCAATTTTGTTTATTTGTCCCTTTCGTTTTTTTAATATGTCAAAATTGTTTTATTCTTCACATGAATTAAGTATCAAATAAGCAAAATTTAAAGAGTATTGACGGTTGAAATTAATGGGGTTAAAATTACGGGGATATCTGCAGGCTACTTTCGACCATCAAAAATCTTATAAAAATCAGATAACTACTTTTGAAGATATAGATGTAAATATAAATGTATGTTTGAGCGCATGTGGAAGAGAAACAAATAGGCTCGAAAGAATGAAACTGATATTGGACCAACAATGTGCATAAACTACCATCCAAATTTCATTAAAATCGGACGTGAAGTTCTTAAGATATGTTGGTTTGCCAAAATTGAGCGACAGACAGACACGGGACCGTTGTTCACTAAGTTCTAAACGGATTTATACAATAGAATTTTTGAAATCGAAGACATATAATAGAAAAACAAATTCCGTACTCCAGAAAGATCACACAGCTTCCATTATCTTCGGTAAGCTCGGAAATAATACGCGAAATTAAATATTTATCTTTAATTTATGAACATACTTATATATTATTATGAGTTTGAGTTAATTAATTTCTTATTAATTTCGACATAAAACTAAGGAGTACTAATAATAATATTTTTACTACATTTTTATTAGCTTGCTTTCTTGTTTGTTTGTTTGTTTGTCCGGTACAAATGTGGTAATCGATTTCTAACTAACTTCCCGAATAGCTAGACATTTGAAACATTTAGCATAGCTCAGAACACGATGACAATGCATTATTTTAATACTTTTAGACATCTTTCAGCAGAATTTAATTGGTTTTCAGCAAATTTTGCTGTATGGAATGATAGGTTGTTTTGCCATGTCCCATATTTACGCAATCTTCATTTTGACGAGTTTCAAATCTGTGATTTTTATAAATAAGAGATAAACATTGAATGACAGCAAAACAGGAAACATATCGATTATATTATTATTTCAAATATATCGATGGCACGGTTTAGATTTGATGTTGGGGAGATCCGTTATACAAAGATTTGTCCTTTTATTGGTTTAAGATCAGCTCTTCTCTAGATGGTTGTCATTTATGAGAAGTAAATAAATTCGGAACTATTTTTTTTTCCTCTAACATTATATATTATATAACAATAACCATTATATTATCAACATTACATACAATTCAACAGAAAATTTAAAAACGTAGTTTATAAAAAATTCTTTTTATCTTGAAATTATTAGTAAATATTTTACAAAAGTTATTGTCTTCATTTTAATAAACGATGCTTAATTGTTTAGTAGTTAATGAACAATAATATAATTTATTAATATCAATATCAATTTATTAAGGTCAATATAATTAAATGAATATTATTTCCTTGTTGGAGAGAGGGGGGGGGGGGACTATTTGAAGAGTTATAGTTTCTGTTAGACATAAGTTAATTTCTGTTTGATATTAGCTCGGTATTTTACCGCAGGCGATATTAACAGGCCGTTGATCTGCATGGTCTATTAAACTAATCAATTATATTGGCAAAGTCAACAGAAAACTATCCATGGTTAAATTTGCTCTCGGTTAAACGGTTTTCATACACCGACTTTCTAACTAGTCTTCTATAACGTTATCTAGACAGCCACTTATTAATGCAAAGCAAACAGCCTAGCTTCTAAAACTTGCCGGTCTTGATCGGACAATGATATGGGTTACGACGATATTTCCCCGTATCAAAGTGCCGAACAGCTTCAGATAACATTATTAAGTTTAACTTTACAGAATACTTCATCTTCAGGCCTTTCAATTATTTGATGGCAAAAAAACTTCTTTGTTTTCAATAATCAATAGATAAGAAGTTTCTTGATAACAGAGCGCTTCATTATAAGTTATAATGAAAAGAGTGCTTAATTGAAAAAAAGTTCTAATTATTTATGTTTGAATAAACATTCAATTTCACCGCCTTTAATTTATTATATTACTGCCGGATTTTGGTTTATTCCTAAAATAAGGCAATTTTGAATGCTACGCCATCTCCGTACTTTTGGCTAAAACTGTCTTGTCCGTAATCTAACCGAAGAAGTTCCCAAACGGATTTCCGGGTCAAACAAAAAGAAAGATCCCAAACCAACAAAAGTTTTGCTCCTTCTTAGTAGTTGTCCAGCCTGGGCCGGAATTGGGAATCCAACCCTACACCTAAAAAGTTAAGTCCCTCCAAAGGATAAGCCCTTTTAAGTGCTTCTCGACTAGAACTGTCTGACAGTAAAACAATTCTTCGTTGATAAATAAACCTGGGTCTTTCACCTTTCAATAGTTTATATTAAAGTGAAAAAGTTATGACAAACAAAATAAGCAAATGATGAAAATATTTTTTAAAATTGATTATTTAGTTAAATGAAAAACACTTGTTTCTATCGAGGTTTAAAAGAATTTACATATAGCAAATAAAAAACAGTTAATGTTTAATACATTCCGTTTCTCATCATATCAGGTTGGTTCATCATTAAGTGTCATCTACAAGTGTGTTAATAGGCAAAAACAAAATATCTAATGCTTAATACAGACTTGTTCTTTTAATCTTATTTTGTCATCATCAAGTGAATTGTAAAAAAAAAAAAAAAAAAAAAAAAAAACCACACCACCTAATGTAATTGAATACAGACCGGTTTTAATCACTTTATTTGATCATCATCAAGTGTGATTAATGTAAAAAAAAAAACTACATCAACTAATGTAATTTAATGCAGACTGCTTCATATCACTTTATTTGGTCATCAAGTGTGGTTATTGCCAAAAAAACCACATCAGCTAATGTAATTTAATACAGACCAGTTCTTATCACTTTAATTGGTTACTTAAAGTCTGGATTTTGTCAAAGAACCTCATCATCTAATGTAATTTAATGCAGACCAGTTCATATCACTTTAATTGGTCATCATCAAGTGTGGTTATTGTCAAAAAACTACATCAGCTAATGTAATTTAATACAGACCAGTTCTTATCACTTTAATTGGTTACTTAAAGTCTGGATTTTGTCAAAGAACCTCATCATCTAATGTAATTCAATGCAGACCAGTTCATATCACTTTAATTGGTTACATCAAGTGTGGTTATTGTCATAAAAGCCACATCAGCTAATGTAATTTAATACAGACTAGTTCTTATCACTTTATTTAGTCATCAAGTGTGGTTATTGTCAAAAAACTACATCAGCTAATGTAATTTAATTCAGACTAGCTCTTATCACTTTATTTCGTCATCATCAAGTGCGGTTATTGTCAAAAAACTACATCAGCTAATGTAATTTAATACAGACTAGTTCTTATCACTTTATTTAGTCATCATCAAGTGTGGTTATTGTCAAAAAACTACATCAGCTAATGTAATTTAATTCAGACTAGCTCTTATAACTTTATTTAGTCATCATCAAGTGTGGTTATTGTCAAAAAACTACATCAGCTAATGTAATTTAATACAGACTAGTTCTTATCACTTTTTTTAGTCATCATCAAGTGTGGTTATTGTCAAAAAACTACATCAGCTAATGTAATTTAATACAGACTAGTTCTTATCACTTTTTTTAGTCATCATCAAGTGTGGTTATTGTCAAAAAACTACATCAGCTAATGTAATTTAATACAGACTAGTTTTTATCACTTTATTTAGTCATCATCAAGTGTGGTTATTGTCAAAAAACTACATCAGCTAATGTAATTTAATTCAGACTAGCTCTTATCACTTTATTTAGTCATCATCAAGTGTGGTTATTGTCAAAAAACTACATCAGCTAATGTAATTTAATACAGACTGGTTCTTATCACTTTATTTAGTCATCATCAAGTGTGGTTATTGTCAAAAAACCACATCAGCTAATGTAATTGAATACAGACTGGTTCTTATCACTTTATTTAGTCATCATCAAGTGTGGTTATTGTCAAAAAACCACATCAGCTAATGTAATTTAATACAGAGTAGTTCTTATCACTTTATTTAGTTATCATCAAGTGTGGTTATTGTCAAAAAAACACATCAGCTAATGTAATTTAATACAGACTAGTTCTTATCACTTTATTTAGTCATCATCAAGTATAGTTATTGTCAAAAAACCACATCAGCTAATGTAATTTAATACAGACTAGTTCTTATCACTTTATTTAGTCATCATCAAGTGTGGTTATTGTCAAAAAACTACATCAGTTAATGTAATTGAATACAGACTAGTTCTTATCACTTTATTTAGTCATCATCAAGTGTGGTTATTGTCAAAAAACCACATCAGCTAATGTAATTTAATACAGACCGATTCTGGTCACTTTTTAACTACCTTTTTCTCTTGCGATTTGATTTACATTAAGTCAGTAACTGAATTGTATTTAATTATTTTAGTTGGACAATCTTCTTATAATTTAAAAAGATCATATTCTTGTTCAGATTTGGCTTAAACAACTTATTATCCCTAGAATAATGTCAGAAATTAGTCAGAAAACATTTGTTATACCACTGAAAAAGTGATAGAAATACAAAGATTCAATATGAGGAGAAATGGATTTTTTTTTTCTTATTTTTCATTTTTCTTAAGAAAATAAGGTCAACAGATTTCTTTTTTAACTTTTGATTCGTGTTCTTAATAGTTTAAAGAAGTTCAAACGCCAATATATATTTTTTTGGGCGAAAAATTGGGTCAAAAACACTATTTTTTCGAACTTTTCCGGGAAAACTGTACGTATAGGAAAAATTTTGACTTCAGATTCGGATTCAGCAACTTCGAAAACATAACAGTATTAAATAAACAACAGTGTTATCAATAAATATTTTGTTCAATAAGTATAATATAAGGACTACGGATTACAAGAAAGATGACAATAACCGAATATCTCATCTGAGAAAGCTCCTTATTTTGTATGTAAGGATTGAAATCCAATCTCGGTACTTTGGATTTATTATCCTTCGGTTTAGGCCATTTCCAACAATAAACCACCTCCATCTTCGGCTAATTCCAACACGTTCCCTTTTAGCCGAAGAGTATTCTCCCAAAGGCTTTCCGAAGAACCGGAAAAAAGAGAGATGTTCTTAAACCAACTAAAGTTTTCCCTTCGTCTCAGCATTTTACCGGTCCAGGCCTACTGGGAAATCCAATCCCGGACAAAACTAAGTAAACGACTCACAAGGATATACTCTTAGAGGTCATCCTAGTACACCAAACCCATTATTCTGTCGGAAAACTAAGTATTTTATATCAAATAAATAGAGCTCTTAGAGTATCTCTATCAAATAAGCTTTAACATGTTTACTAATATAATATTAAACGTGTTTATCTACGATTGATACGAAATATAAACATTATATCTCTGTTTAGTAGCGTGGAAAGTGAGTCTTTTCGTAGATGTATTCATTGTGCATGCGCGTTTCATAATCGTGCGATAAGGTGAGGAATTCTTCACCTTAACGCACTATTAGCGAGTTTGTTTACATTTAACAATAGTATATTACGCGTCGAGTGCGGAATGTAGCATTTTGCACCCGAGCGATAGCGAGGGTAGTAAAACCACACGAGTAATGCAAAATGCTGTTTTCGCACGAGTTGCGTACCGTACTTTATCTACGATTGTTAGATTTAAATAATAAATTCAGAAAAAAATAAACTTGCTGTATGTAAGTTCTTATCACTCTTTTGATAAAGATGGCATTAATTCTTGAGTTGTATTTTTTGCCGAATTAATTATTTCTGGAGGAATATTATTCTCCACATTTTCGTCAAAGTCACTTGATTCACTCATTGTATTTCACTAAAAACTCGATATAAACATTTACTTTAATAAAAGAACAGCAAATTAGTTTAGTTAAATGTAAACAAACTCGCTAATCGTGCGTAAAGCTGAAGAATTCCTCTTCTTTACCGCCCTAGGGTGGTAAAGAAGAGGAATTCTTTAGAACTATAATACGCGCATGCGCAATGAATACAAGTACGTAAAGAATCAATTTCTACGCATTTGAACAGAGATACATTGTTTATATTTCGTATCAATCGTAGATAAAACTCATTTGCAATTTACTTAATTAAAGTAACTGTTCATATCGAGTTTTTACAATAAGTGATTTAAGTGATTATGACGAAAATGAGGCGAATAATACGCCTCCCGAAATAATTAATTCAATGAATTAATGTCATCTTAATCAAAAGAGAAATACGAACTTACCTACAGGAAGTATATTACATTTTTTTTTCTGCATTTATTATTAAAATCCACAATCGTAGATAAAGTAGAGTACGCAACTCGTGCGAAAAATGCGTTTTGCTTTGCTCGTATGGTTTTACTACCCTCGCTGTCGCATGGGTGCAAACTCCACACTCGCAAGAAAAATGCTACTTTCTGCACTAGACGCGTAATGTACTATTATTTATGTAATTTAAAAAATAAGAAAAATCAGACGCTGGACGTCTCGAATCTTTTCCTTATTAAAAAATTTCAAAGTGGGGGCAGATATTAAGTTAAAATATAGATCCACTTTTCAGCACAATCGACGAAATAGTTTCGAAATTATTTAGCATTTAAGTTTCAAAGTTCAAAAGTCGACATTTTCAAAATAGTGACAAATATCAATACAAAATTAAGTGAAAACGTTTATTTTATTATTGGTGTAATAGGTGCAAATTTCAGTGCAATCAGGAAATTTTTAGATTTTTTAACGAGATTTTGAAATTTTTGCTGAACCAGCAAAAATTAATTATTATCGTCACAAATTTATAATTTTCTGGGCGGCATAATATAAGGACTGATTTTTGCACCAAGTTATAACTCTCTAGCTTAAAAACTGTGGGAGATATGCGTGCTGAAGTCAGATAGATAGACAGACAGACAGACATCCAGTTAAAAACACCTAAAACATATAATTCCGGTGAAATTTCGGTTTCGGATTTTTTGGGTGAAAACAATACTTTTTCTTGAAAAGGTAAGGAAAAGTTAAAATTAATGGTTAAAGTTGTATTCTATTAGCTTTAATCTGTTTAGGAAATCATCGTGAGTTCTGCTCATTATCTAAAAATCAAAATCAGATTATAGATAACCAAGGCACAAGTTGCAATCTTAAAGCATCAATTAACGAAACGGAAAAATAAAGAGATTCATGTGCATCTATCAATAATTATATTTTTTACTTAATAAGTTAGTTTGTTTTCTAAATTATTAATTAAATAAGTTCTTTTTAAGTCCATTTAAAATTAATCATTATTTTAAATTACAATAATTTAATTTATATTAAAAACAAAAAGTTCAATGACTTATTTTACCCTCCCTTTTAACTTGTCTTTTTGTAAGAATTTCGATACCAAAATTATAATTTATAATTAATAAAAATAAAAAACATCAAATACTAAAACTGTTGAAGAATGGATAATTTAAATCATCATAAGAAATTATAGTCGGAACAGGTTTATTCTCTTTTTAAGTATTTCCGAACACCTTCCGAACTGTTGAAGCCTAAAAATATAATCGTTGGGGAATTGTAGCGTGAATCGTTTGCAGAAGCCGTGACTGCTCCGATCCCTGACTTGTTACGCTTTAAGATGACTTCTCTCTCTCGCTGTGCCTTTCCAAGGTCCTATTAGTGAAGGGGTTATTTCTTGTCTTTTTCTTCCAAACACTTTACCCCCCACTTCTTCCTCTTCAGTTTAAATTGGACCTTTTCACCTTTCCGACAATCTCCTCAGAGAATTCCTAACCTCTTGGTTCCTCCCTGCCCCTTCACTTGCAGGCATTTTTCCTCCACTTCGCCCTACCCCCACCTCTTAAACCTTGTTATTCCCTTTCTTTGTCTTTCCGCAGACCTTTCAGTAGTTTCTCTTTTTTCTAATTTTTCTACCGTTTTCTTATTCTGTCTTTGTCCATTTTTCTACGACCGTTGTTCTAAGAAAATTTGTTTCTTATTTCCATAGACACCTTTTTCATTAGAATTATATTGTTCACTTGATTATACAGTTTTTATTTTTACCAACTCCTCCTTACAATTGTTTTAACCTAATTTTTTTCTATTCTTCCCTAACATATAATTTTATGCTTTGTATTTAAAACAAGAAATTATTTAATATGGAATATTCTCGGCGCATCATGTCATGAAGGGCCTACCAATGTGCTTATTTAGAACTTTATATTATAAAATGGAGGGATTTTTTGGCTTGACGCTCCCCCAACTGTAAACCCTATAATTGAACAACAACCCGTAGAGGGCCTGCCAAAGGGCTTATACAACATTATATGTAATGGATGGCACGGGTTTGGCTGGACGCTCCTCCAGCTGTAAACCCTATATAATGGTGCAATAATCCGTGGATGGCCTATCAAAAGGCTTATACAACTTTATATGTAATGGATGACACGGGTTTGGCTGGACGCTCCTCCAGCTGTAAACCCTATAATGGTGCAACAATCCGTAGATGGCCTACCAAAAGGCTTATACAACTTTATGAGCAATGGATGACACGGGTTTGGCTGGACGCTCCTCCAGCTGTAAACCCTATATAATGGTGCAATAATCCGTGGATGGCCTATCAAAAGGCTTATACAACTTTATATGTAATAGATGACACGGGTTTGGCTGGACGCTCCTCCAGATGTAAACCCTATAATGGTGCAATAATCCGTGGATGGCCTACCAAAAGGTTATACAACTTTATATGTAATGGATGACACGGGTTTGGCTGGACGCTCCTCCAGCTGTAAACCCTATAATGGTGCAATAATCCGTGGATGGCCTATCAAAAGGCTTATACAACTTTATATGTAATGGATGACACGGGTTTGGCTGGACGCTCCTCCAGCTGTAAACCCTATAATGGTGCAACAATCCGTAGATGGCCTACCAAAAGGCTTATACAACTTTATGAGCAATGGATGACACGGGTTTGGCTGGACGCTCCTCCAGCTGTAAACCCTATATAATGGTGCAATAATCCGTGGATGGCCTATCAAAAGGCTTATACAACTTTATATGTAATGCATGACACGGGTTTGGCTGGACGCTCCTCCAGATGTAAACCCTATAATGGTGCAATAATCCGTGGATGGCCTACCAAAAGGTTATACAACTTTATATGTAATGGATGACACGGGTTTGGCTGGACGCTCCTCCAGCTGTAAACCCTATAATGGTGCAACAATCCGTAGATGGCCTACCAAAGGGCTTATACAACTTTATGTGTAATGGATTGCACGGGTATGGCTTGACGGTCCTCCTGCAGTAAAAGGCCCTACACACGACCCAACACGACCACCCGACCGTCAGGGCGAACGGGGGTGGCCCCGAAAGTTGGAGCGTGTGTAGGCTTGTTGGTGGACTAAATCTGCCGGACCCTGCTGGTTGCTCGTACGAGACGACCAACCGCCCAACCGTCGGGAGCTCCCCACCCTCGATTCCCCTCGATTCCTGTCGGGTCGGTTCGAGTGTAGCGATGTTGGCCGACTCCTCAACCCGACACGACCAAACTCCCCGTAAAGAGAGGAGTTTGGTCGTGTCAGGTGGTCGTGTCGTGTCGTGCGTAGTGACGGTCTCGACAAGGATTGTTAAGGAGCTTGGCGAAGTTGGGTGGTCGTGTCGGGTCGTGTGTAGGGCCTTTAAGTATTTACATTCTAATGTTATCATTGATATTCGCAACCGAATATACTTCACATAGGAAGCTACCCATTTATCGCAATACTATACAAATGAGAGGAAAATAAACTGCCAATTGGTGTGGTACATAGCTTCCTCGCATCCTATCACGTGCTATATTGATTTTAAGATTTTACAAGCCATTATTGTCTAATTTTTTCGATTCCCCCGTTTTCTTAATCTGTCAAAATTGTTTTAATTATTTACATATATGTAAAGTATCAATTTAGGAAAAGTTAAAGAGCACAGACGGTTCAAATTAATCGGGGGCTATCTAAAGGTTACTTTCGGTGAACTATAAAAGTTTCATACAAATCAGATAAGTACGTATGAAGCTATAGATGTAAATAAATGCATGTTTGTGTGCATGCGGAAGACGAAGGTTGAAGCTTATATGGTAACAACAATGGGCTAATCATAATCTACTACCCAAATTTCTTTAAAATCATACGTTTAGTTTTTATGTTGGTTCGCAAAAATAGAGCGACAGACCGACAGATAGACATGGAACCAAAAATGTTGCCTGCTATCTGTAAACAGATTTCTGTCTTGGAATTTTAGAAATTGGAGACCTAAGATATAAATTTTCTTTCTTCAGAACGATCATATGATCGTTAAAAGCTATAAATATAGCTTCGGTTACATTCGGTAAGCTCGGAAGCAAAATGTGAATGGAATTAAAAAAATGCAATTCCAAACTGAAAACGACAGTAATAAAAAGTTAAGTAGTTTAAAATGGATATAACTTACAAACTTCAGCACACCGAACTATCTCACTTTCCCTAAGTAGCAGTATATCCAATAGACGAACAAAAAAGACCCGAGTAAAACACTCGGAGAAAGCTCATAGATAAAGAAGAAATTGGAAAAAAATCAACTTACCTTTGAAACGAGACACGAAACTAAAAACAACTCAACAATCAGTCGTCAAAGGAAAAGTAAGTCCTTTGAAAGAAAAAAAAACAACAATCTACTCTCAACAATTCTCCTTCTGGAAATTTGTAATAAAAGGTTTTACTGAGAAGAAGCACAGTAGAAAGATAGATAATTAAAAAAGTTTAGTTATTACCCATTTTACTATTTGACTTACAGTAAATTAATTTATCACTTGGCAAAAAAATAAGTGAACAAGGGTTTGCTAAAATACAATGATCATTTTGTAACGGAACTAATTTGTAAAGACACTAATATAAACCGATACTGCTAAATGCTGCACAAGGAATAACGTACAGACTTGCTTGTCACTATTACTTGAGTTTCAGAACAGAATAAACTGGTATAAATTAATATTAAATTGAAACCTTTCGTACATTGTGTCTGAAAGTGAGGATTTGGCCGTTAAGTGCTTGTCCGTCTAAATCGCTGTTTCATGTTTGCAGACACTAGAACACTTCAAATAGGTCTGTATTGAATAATTAATTTGACAAGACTCAACTGCTTGAGAGCAAACTTCAATCCTGCGATTTAATCTATTTTCTCGGAAAAGCCTGTTATTCGAAATCTAGTACACAGGGAAATGATTGAAGGAAATGATACAACAAAGAATACATCATGTGTACTTATCAGTAACTTTGAATACTTCTGCTAACAAGCGTAATTGGCAACATTGCAATTTGCCAAAGAGTATAAATAATAGAAGCGATTGAGAAAAGTCCTTAATTTTCAAAGTGAGTCACGTTCCACGAATTTTAAGAAATCCTGTACTAAAATTTTTATTGGAAAATACTTACTAAAATAAAGTTAAGATATAAAGCGTTAGTGCAGGTCATCATGAAGTATTAAACTAAAAAAGTCTCTCCACGTAAACAAT
This sequence comes from Gerris lacustris, assembly GCA_951217055.1. Taxonomy (NCBI): domain Eukaryota; kingdom Metazoa; phylum Arthropoda; class Insecta; order Hemiptera; family Gerridae; genus Gerris; species Gerris lacustris. Next base: position 60,513,596 of record OX578284.1, read on the forward strand.
ATTTAATAAAAATTCAATGCAGCTCTCAGCTGCGCAGGAAATGAAGTTGGTGTAATACAGTGAGGAACGCCATAGCAATAATCACAAATTTGCATTCCAAGAAAAACAATATTCATAACTATTATTGCTCACAAGCAAACCGAAGGTAACGGAAGCTATGTGATCGTTCTGAAGAACGAAAATATTTTAGATCTCCGATTTCAAACATTCCAAGACAGAAATACATTTCATCCATCTGTCGCTTAATTTTTTGCGAACCAACATATCTAAAAACTACACGTCCGATTTTAATGAAATTTGTATTGTAGGTCATAACTAGCATTATTGTTGGTCCCATATAAGTTTCAACCTTCTGCGCCCATTTGTTTCTCTTCAACATGCGCATAAACGTACATTTATTTACACCTATAACTTCAAAAGAACTAATCTGGTTTTTATATAATTAGGATGGTTTGTCCACTAGATTATTTTTAACTTTTTGCAAAATTGATACTTTACTTCATGTAAAAAACCTAAACAAATTTGACAGATTTAAAAAAAAGTGGAGGGGGGGGGGGGGTTGTTGTTATAAAAGAAAATTTGACAATAATAGATTGTAGAAGCATAAACTCAATGTAGAAATAAACAGGTCAAGTGTGTGCTAGTGAGCACACAGTGAGGGTCCGTAGTCAACCCTGTATATTTTAGGTAGTACCCTATTGATGGTGTTTTTTAAAATGCTAAAAAGCTTACTTTGAACTATCCTAACGATCTGATATTTTCAAAACACATAAACAAACTTCTGATAAAGTATTTTTTTGCCACTGAACCGGACTACAACCATATAAATACGTCGAAAAGACCATAGTTAGAAAAAAATATATTTTGTCAATAAAAAATAAAATAATATTTTTTTACAAATTTCCAAAAACTGATATTTTTACTTTTGGTCGAAGAATGTTCAGGAATTTTTTCAGATTTTTTGCACTTCACATAAGCGAGATAGAAGGGGGGGGGGACACGTTTCACACCCACTTCAAACTTGCCTACGCTCGCCCTATCAAAGTTATAACCAAAGAATTATATATTTTTGTAATCAGCTTGACGTACCCTTTCATATGATACCCCTTACGGTGTCGAAAAAAATGAAAAATGTTTAACTCTTAAGTTTTTTTACCCTAATTTTTTTTTTTTATATAATTTTTTTAGGTCGCTATATTTTTAAAATATGTGGGCAGGTACAAGACACATACATGCCAAATTTCAAAGTGATCGGACGAAAGGTGTAGCCGTGAGAGCACGCGACAGGACGGACGGACCGACACACGCAGGAAAATATAATAGGTTTTACCTACGGACCCTAAAAAGTAACTATGTGCCACCCAAATTGTCAGACTTTTTTGTTAATTCTTCAACTGAAATAAATAATTTATTTTTGAATTTTCATCGATATACTTTCTGTGATATATGCATACATATAATTATATTTTTTATTTATTTTATACAAGTATTAATGAAAACCTTTTCATTTTAGACTAAGATTTAATTAAGATACTGTCAACTAGAATAGATTTTACTAAAAATAGTAAGCTAAAGACAAATGAGATTTTGATACAGTCCTCGACGCTGGCCTCGCGTATTTTGTTTTCTTCTATCACGCTCTGGTAATAGTAGTAGTAATAATTATATATAATATATTTGTTGTTGTTATGAAAGAAACTAGAAACAGAAAAGTGGAGCGCTAAAGTGGAAATTGGATTAATTTATACCTTAAAATAAACAGATAATAGAATAGTTAAGTACTAAGACGAAGGAGTCAAGGATATTGCCGAAAATTGTCTGATAAATATCTAGCAAAGTTGCAAAAGAAAACCAGTTCTTAGAATAATATTAATAAAATATCTCTCCCCTCTATCTAGAAAATACAGGTCTTGATTTTGTAAATGTTAATCCCTATTCTTAGGGTTTCGAGGTCGTCCTAGAAATCCTTATGCTCATGGTAGATCGTCCGCCCATCCGTCGCTTCAAAAATCACACCACCCAACCTATTGTAGCAAGAGAATTGAAATTAAGTATACAAGTTAAACTTTTTTGCCCAAAAACAGGAAATATATTGCGTACTTAACACCTCAAAATGTCTTCAATCAGCAAGCAATTGCGACCTGATCGCAACATTTTTTTATTTTTGTAATTGTTAAGTGGGGTATCATAGTAAAGGTATTGAAATGAAGATTACAAATATATACCTGCTATTTTACCCCCGAAATATTAAAAGAAAACGCAAAAAAATCCCCTCCCCCCCGCTACCCCATAAGGAAAGGCCCTAAAAATGAGGGAAAAATAAATTAATATACTTCTCTTTGGGCCAAAGATATTTCCGAGGGTTCATATAAAAAAAGTCCAATTTTTTGAAATTGTTTAGTGAACATAACTATGTGGTGACCAGATTTGAGTGGGGTATCATAGTAAAGGTATAGAAATGTACATCTCAAATATGTATCGCGTTTCCAAAATGGTGGCCATTTTAGCCCCAAAAGAATATCTATACCTATGATGCTAAAGGATTATATGCACACTTTGTCCCTCCAAAGTGCAATTTCTTTTTATATACAGGGTGTCCCACATAATGTGTAACACAGAAAAACCTGATGTTCTACATCACATTTCTGACAATAAATGTTATATAACATAATGGTTGATCGACCTTCGTTTTCGAGATATATCGATTTTTCAATTATCTCATTTTCTGGTGAATTTTTCCCATTAAAAACGTTATAGCGTAAAATCTAATAAAGATATAAAGATAGGGTTTTCACTATTCAAAAGGTGAGGAAATTTGAATTAAAAATGTCATGCTGCTTGCCCATAATACCCTTATTAAATTAATTTTATATACTTCTAAATTCAATGTTTTGGTAAATAAGACATTTTTGGTCAGCGTTCTTGGTAGCATAACTTTTTAATTTTTATGGTAAATGAATATATTTGACCTCTAATTGTTGACCTGATAATTGTTGTCATTCCATAGTTCGCCGCTGCAGAAGATAATACTATAAAAACTTAATTTTAATAAAACTTCATATACGCCATCTAATACACAATTGAAACAGGCATGCAAAATTTCAATTTGATACATGCAGTAGGTATTTTGTAACAAAGAGATACATTTTATAATTATAAAAAGAAGATGTGTGGTTAGAGGAATAGTAAGAATGCGGGGTGGTTCCCTTACTACTAGCCACTGTTGTACTACTACTATACCCATTATCTATCAACTCATCATGATTCATGATAATCTATTTTTTCAATATTCAATACATATTTATTACTATACGCTCGCTTCAATGATAGAGCCACGCGATGCCTAGTTTAAGGAATAACAAAAATCGTCTCTCCACGTAAATTCAAACTGGTTTATTTAAGAAAGTAAGTGAAGTTGTTTTTAACTTTCAATGATTCCCGATTTATAATGTATTCTTTTAGTTTTTACTTTTCTGACTGAAAAAATGTTTGTCTCATTGAATAGATGAAGTTAGATTTTTTTCCCGACCTAAAGTTCCAATTTTAAATTTGAAGTTCACGTATACGCGAGCGTTGCTCGCGAACGCTTGGACGGATAACGTTGTCCATCGAACTCGTCCTGGGCATTGATGAAATGAACATGTTTACCAAATTTCATTAAAATCGGTCGACATTTACTCAAGTTATCGTCACACGTTTCATAATTCGCGGACACACAGACCGACAGACAGACAGACAGAAACGAGACCAAAAATGTTCCCTGATGTCTGAAACGGATTTCTGTCTTGAAATTGTTAAAATCGGAGAAATAAAAATTTTTTGTTCACAAAAGTGGACACAATGCTTCCGTTGCCTTCGGTAAGCTCGGAAGCGAAATAAATAAATACATATAAACAGCTGTAATAACGTAGATTCAAAAGTAATTCCAAATAAAAATTTCCACATAAAATACAACAAGAAATGATCAAGTTATAATGTGAGCGGTTAAATAGCATTTTATCATAATAAACATTCATAAATATATTTGTAACTTCTTTTCTTTTTGTTTATAATTTTTCTTTTTTTATGTATACATTAATATAATAGTACTTAATAAAAAACATTTCTTATGTAAGAATCGGAAATTAGGTTCAATTAAATTAAAAAAGAAGGAGTCCAATGGGATTTTATTAATTTATTCATATTTGCTCATAATATAATATTTTTCTTAGAAAATAATTCTTAAAATATTCATTTAAATAAAAAAAAAAATACTAAGAGAGACAAACGGTTATCCATAAAATGACATGTCAAAATATTAGATCTTATGTGGATCTTAATATTTTAACTTATTAATAGGTTCAACATTTCATACAAAAGAACACTAATATATATATAGAGTAATAATAATTTTATTAATGACGAATGGGAATGCTTTGTCTTTATTCATCAACATACTGAATCTTATTAAAAATTAAACTCTAAAGGTGCAACTTAAATAAATAAGGGGAAAAGAGATTAATAAAATAATAGGGATACAGAATTTACTATTCAATATATAAATTATGTTTTTGTAAAGGAACCAATTTTTTTCGTTTGGAAGATGGTATCTAGTTTACAACAAGAAAAAAAGAAAAGAAATCTTGCTTTTACCGAGACAAATCATATACTCAATGTGAATATTTAATGTGATATGGTCGCGGGAATAAAATCAATATGAGAAGGAAACGTGGAATCGTCCACTATCCAACTCGTATATCCTTGTTTGTATTTCATTACCCTGAATTCAGAAAGGAAAAACCTTTAGAAAAGCAAAGAAACAATATTTGTTTTTACCGCTGCTTGTTTGCCATGTTTTTTCAAGCAAGAAAATGTCAATATATTGATTTTATTAAGGGACACCTGTTATAGACGGGGGCAAGTTTACCCTGTGTTATTGTATCGCTGTAGGCATTGTGAGGGGGGTGGGGGGTCATTCATTTACAGTTAAGATTGATTGAGCCTTGGCTAATGGTGACTGAACCGTGACATTCAATCTTGTTCAATCTTTTTTTTTTACTTTAACAACACGTTTCTCATTATTTAAACTCAAGTTAAATCCAATGTTATATGACCAAACACTAATAGTTTGCTTTCTTTATAAGGGTGGGGATGAACACGGAATAAAGGAATTATTTGACGTAATAAACAAGAATAAATAAGCAATAAGAAAACTGATGGTGCAATGCTGAAATATTTTTATGAATTACTGAATTAGAATGAAATTAATGAGGTACGGTCTGATTTAAACAAAATTAGTTTAATTTACTAGGTTCGTATAACTACCTCTAATCACCTCTAACCACCTATAATCACCTCTAACCACCTCTAATCACCTCTAACCACCTCAAACCACCTCTAACCTCCTCTAACCACCTTTAACCACCTCTAACCTCCTCTAACCACCTCTAACCACCTCTGACCACCTCTGACCACCTCTAACCTCCTCTAACCACCTCTAACCACATTTAACCACCTCTAACCTCCTCTAACCACCTCTAACAACTTCTGTCCACCTCTAACCATCTCTGACCACCTCTGACCACCTCTAACCTCCTCTAACCACCTCTAACCACCCCTAACCTCCTCTAACCACATTTAACCACCTCTAACCTCCTCTAACCACCTCTAACCTCCTCTAACCACCTCTAACCACCCCTAACCTCCTCTAACCACATTTAACCACCTCTAACAACTTCTGTCCACCTCTTACCATCTCTGACCACCTCTGACCACCTCTAACCATCTCTAACCCCTCTAACCACCTCTACATCATCAGGATATATACTCTAGGAAAAAGACTAGACTGAAATTACAATCTGAAAATTGTGATGTTTGAAATGGGTATGATCTAGGAATTTGATAAAGCAAAATAATTTAAGAGAAATTATTTTAAATAAATTTTTAAATTTAAGAGAAAATAGAAAATAGGCTGGCAATTGGTGTGGCACATAGCTTCCTCGCAATTAATCACGTACTATATTGATTTTATGCTTTTACAAGCCATTTTTGTCAAATTTATTTAGTTGCTTCCACCGTTTTTGCTTCCAAGCTCACCGATGGTAACGGAAGCTATGTAATCGTTCTGCAGAACGAAAAAATTTTAGGTCTCAGATTTTAAAAATTCCAAGACAGAAATCTGTTTTAGACATCAGGGAACATTTTCGGTTCCGTGTCTGTCTGTCGGTCTGTCGTTCAATTTTTGCGAACTAACATATTATCTTGAAAACTACACGTACGATTTTAATGAAATTTGGATGTTAGTTAATTCTGCATATCGCTAGTATACCTGCAAAACCTCGTATGTACCAAATCCAAAATTTTACAGGAGAGCAAAAAAACTGAATAAGTGCTTAATCTTTTACTTCTATGACACGTTGCCCATATATATGATGTTTTACTACCATTGGAGGTATTATATACACTAATAATTAAAATTATAATTAAATTATGATTTTGTGGACTGATTTTGTACTTACGAGGATTTAGACAAGAACTTTTGTCGAGTTGCAAGGTTTTACAAAGAAAAATAGATATATTTTTAATTACCTATTTTGTGTATTTACTTTATAGAAATAAAAAAAAAAACATAAAAAGTAGGAAAAATATAAATTAATAAAATTTAATACTTATAATGAACATATTTTAAAGTGAAACAACGGAAAAAAATTCGTAGTTTGATTGTTTAATTCAATACCATTTTTAGAACCAACAGCAAGTGAATATTATTATGAAAGTTAAAAACAAAACAAAAATATAATTTTATTAGACATCTACCTAATGTTTCATAGGCAATTAATAAAAACTTTTACATTCTTTAAAGATAAATAATAATCATTAAATGTACGAAAAAATGATATTGAAATAGAAAAATGCTGAGAATGTGATAAAAATGCCAGTAATATTCAATTAATAATTAAAGAATTGTATAACACAAAATAATCATTGTTAGATAGAAAATTTATAATTTAAAGTATAAACCTTGTGTGTGTTTTGTACTTTAGGTGATTATGTAAAATTAAAAAAAGTTCTAACGGTTTAAAAAAAGTATAATACAATTGAAGTAGCAAGTAGGAATCAATGATGACAAGTTTTTCCCCTCAGGGCGATTATCCTTTGATAAAAAGTTAAGACATATTTTTTTTTTTTGTTGTAAAGGTAAAAATTGTTTGTAAAGGTTTAAAAAAGCAAAAAAAAAAAAAAAAAAAAAACCAAAACAGTAAACATTTATGTAAGATGGTAAGTTGTCAAAAACCTCGTATGTTTATTTTACTACGTGCGGTCTAGTAAATAAAACCACGTAAGTCCAGGATAAAAACACGTAAGGTAATTTAAAACCTCGTAAGTTTATATACATATGGTACAAAACCACGCAAGTTGAATTTCCTTAGAACAATGCATCGTATAAAACCATGTAAGTCTCCTGAAATGCAAAACCTCATTAAAACTCGTGATAAATAGTTGTTATAATGAATAAAAACGCAAGTTTAACTTAAAAAAATTAATAATATAATAATTTTAAATACAAATTTGTCAATATAAGTCATTTAACTTATTTTGAAACCAGAACTGAGCTGTAGCCTGCGAGCGGCGTGCTTCTTCTTCAGACATACGAGGATTTACTACCTTCCTTGTAACCTTCTCGACTTACCAGCTTTTTCAATCGCTGTTTCACGGCGTCGTAGTGGACAAAAACGTACAATATTTCACAGGGAGACGCAGTCGTCCTACATCTATCGAAATATGAAATAAAAAAAAAATCCCAAAAATCGGACTTACGAGGTTTTGCAGGTATACTAGCGATATGTTAGTCGATTCGACTAACATATGCAGAAAATACATTTTTTGGGTTGAAACTACACTTTTATGAATAGAAAACTATTATAACTCATTATTAAATCTTTTAGTCAGATATACAAACTTTTGATGACAAATAACTTAGTAGGAATATCAGAAGAATCTGAAATTGAGTGAACATTAATGCACCAGGTCCCAAGCCCCAGGCCAAAAGCCCTAGGCCCTAGATGCTAAGAGCTCCAGGCCCCAGATTATCGGCCATTGGTCTCTGGCCCAAGGCCAATTACCCTAGGCCCATTGCCCCTCACCCCTAGGCCTATTGCCCCTTTTTCCCAGGCTATAGGCTCATTCGACGACCAATTAAGTCCCTAACGTTAGTCATTAAACGTTAGTCGAATCGACGAAGTAGCTTTGACGGGAATTTGCCAGAAAACGAGTGTATGCTCAAAAGGACTACTACCGCTACACTAGCAGGTGTGTTTCTAACCAGTGCAAGCACTGCAGAAGGATGTGATACCCATCACAATCGCATACAAGCGTAAAAGGTTAAGGTTCAAACTGTGCTCGTCGATTCGACTAACATTAGCATTTAAGGGTTAAAATTCAGTCGCAAGATTAGACCCAAACATACATACATACAAACACAGCAAGTTAAATAAATGCTTGTTAAACAAAAGTAATGAATAAAATAATAAACATTTTAAAATTAAAGCAGAGTTAATACAACATACCCTGCAGCTAAAATTACGAAAAAAACGAAGCAAAAAAAGATTCTTGATAATTTTATGAGATGCAAGAACCCAGATGTAAACTAGAGAAATAGGAATATAATTAAATTTGATTTATGTTAAATCCCGTATAAAATTCACTCAACTATAAACGCTCTTGATTATATTACGTAGGAAATAATATGATAAGAAAAAAATTCGATAAGGACGTGGAGTAGAAAAGAGAAAAACTGCTTTTTAAATAATCAAGACCATTAGAGCATGTTTAATTGCACCGCATTATTTATTCATGTTCATTAGAATCACAGAAAAATGCAAACAGAACTAGGTCAATTTATAAACTTACCATCATTAAAACTAGGGATAATAATGTTTTCCTTGGTCGTTATTATCAGAAAATTGATATTAATTTAAGTAACAAAGTGTTACCAGTATTGTATCCCCCCCAACCCTTATTTCAGGGATGATTTACTAAATCCCATTAAAGAGCTGTAAAGTTTTATATATGAATCAGTGTTGGGTTTAATTTATAGCGGAGTATCTGAATAAACAGTTTTTGGGGCAAGGATTTATAACGTGAGAAAACTTGTTTTTGTTGCTCTCATCTCCTCAGCAAAAAAGGGCAGATTTGTTATCTAAATATCTTTTAATATTATCATAGATTAAAATTTACATATTTTAATACATGATAAAAAATATAAAAAATAACTAAAATTAAAAATGAAGCTAAATAGATATTGTTGTACAACTTGTTGTGATATTGTTTGTAAGTATGTTCGGGTCAAATCTTGCAACTGAATTTTAAAGCAGTTATCCTCAACCGATTGAATGGAAATTTAGCATACACGTTTAGTTTTGATGACAATGCATGGTTAGCTAAGTGACGTCATTCTACATCCAATTTAGCGGACAGCCTAAGATGGCGGACTAGTTATTGTTTAAGCAAACCCATGCTATGTGTATCAAATGAAGGGGTTTGCTGAGAAGAATACAAATAAAAGATTGTTTTATATTGTTTTAAATAGTTTTATTGTATCTTTATATTTCTTATCAATCGTAGATAACGTATATTAAACTTCATCTTCTTTATTTTACATGTTTCATAGTAGGGTTTCCATTGGTTATCGGCTTTCTCTACACAATAAGAATTTGGATGAATGTATATCAAGTAAAAATGAGAAAACATTTGTTTTCCAAATACATTTTTTTAGTAAAACCAATAGCAAAACGGCTATGAAGTGTTAAAGATCACTACCCCAATTGTTACAGAAGCAGATCCAAACGTTTAAAATAGTGAAAACAACGTTTTCTCGTTTTAGCGTATCGATTTTAATAAAACTTCATTTAAATCATCTAATGAACTATTGAAACATGCATCATGTAAAAATTTCAGCCTAATGCATACACTGAAATTTTTATGTAGTGAAGTGATAAATTTTATAATATTTTAAATGGAGATGGACGGGGCGTGAAGGTTGAGGAATAGTCCTGTTGCCTCACAACATGGCCCTTTACTATAGTCATCCACTTTACCTGTAAACTCATCAAGATTAACTATTTTCATAATACTCAATATATATTGTAGATATTATATATTATGTCTACGCTCGCTTCAATGAGTCACGCGATGACTATTATTAACAAAAAGTTTTAATAGGTACTCTAGAGGATTTAAATTTATATATGCAATTTATAAAGACAGTTTTATACAACAGATATCATATTCCAGGAGATAGCGAGCAAAAAAGTGTGTGACTAACATCAACTAGAATTTTGTATACAAGTCAATCTTTTAGCGCCTTTTAAGAATATGTGGTCGGCTAAGTTCGTCAGCGGGACATAGCTTGGCAATAGGCGTTTGAAAAAAATAAACCGGTGGAGAGCGGCCATGTCTCACCAATTATGGTGGACAATGTGATTTTCATGATCCTGAGTACAGAATTAGTTAGTAGACCGAAATTCAAGTTGATCTTAGTTTGTCCCTTGACAGGTGACAACGTTGATTTTTAGTTATATTTGAATAACTAACCTATCAAGTGTAAAAATAACATCGACTTGATTTTTGGTCTACTAACTAGTTCTGTACTCAGGATCATGAAAATCACATTGTCCACCATAATTGGTGAGACATGGCCGCTCTCCACCGGTTTGTTATTTTTCAAACGCCTATTGCCAAGCTATGTCCCGCAGACGAACTTAGCCGACCACATATTCTTAAAAGGCGCTAAAAAATTGACTTGTATACAAAATTCTAGCTTGATGTTAGTCAGACACTTTTTTGCACGCTATCTCCTGGACTATCATAGCTACGATGTATTCAAATTTGTACAGAGATGCTTAGAATAAGTAATTTCCAAGGGAAAACCCTAAGACTAATATTTCACTTTCTGCCTTTACTAAGCAGATAATGCAAATAAAGACTAGACTAGACTAGACTAGTGTTACAAAGTGTTCCTACTCCTACATTTTATGAAAGAAAGCATTGCATAAAACAAAAATAATCCCCTGAGGTCAAAAGAAACTATAAGAACAGATAGAATTTCTACAAAAGACAGTCGAGACTAGCGTATTTCCTAAAATCCTCCTTTACTTCATCCCCCGTACCTACTCTAAAGCATAATTTATTCGCAGTTGCATTTAACTGACAAGAAAGATTACAATCCTACGTTAAACCTGACAGTAAATTTCGTTATCCCAAAAACCTGTTCCTGAAAGAAGCTGAAAACATGTAAATGTTATTTCTAACATCAAAGAGAGGATAGAGTAAGTCTCTCTTTCTTACTGTCGCTTCTCAATCTAATTTAGTGTTGTTTTTTCTTCTTTTTTTTTTTAAATATTAATTCAACTTTGTCACATTCATTTCCATTTTATTTCCTCATTTAAGAAATCAATTTAGGGAGAAAGTATTGCGATTGATTAAAAAAAAGAGCTTTAATTTTTTATAGGTTTTTGTCATTTTTAGGCCCAAAAACAAAAATTGTTTATAAGAAATTAATAAGTACCCGTGAAACCTAATCTACTTAATCCCTTAACGCACGGCTCAAAAAAAAAGGTTTCCATTGATAAACGGGGGTTTATTATATATTTAAGTATAAATATTTTCTTTTTAAAGTTTTGTTTTTGTAGGCCTAGTTTTACTAATTCCAATATCACAGGCGATTTTTTAGGGTATTTTAGGGTGGTAGCTATGCTTACCACCGGGTGTTAAAGGGAAATGATTTCGATAAAATAGTTTTACATATTAAGAGGTGTAATCAATAAATAAACTTTATTAAGATAACGTAAAATAATTAATTATAAATCGAGAAAAAGTTAGTTTCGACGATTTTACGAGGTCCATTTAAATTCAATAAATAAATCACGTTCTTTCAGAGAAGAAAAAGAAAAATCTGTAGGTACAAGTAAAGACGTACAGATGCAGAAAAATTAAACCGATACCTAGGACACAAGTGTAAACAAACCTGGTTGTCAAACGTCAATTAATTTATTTCTTTGTTTACTTTTCCTTTTTCGCTGTCATTCAATGTTTATCTCTTATAATATAAAATCACAAATTTGAAACCCGTCAATATGAAGATTGTAAATATGGGACATACCAAAACAAATAAAATAACTTGCGGATTTTTTCCGAACTAACTTTTCATACAGCAAAATTTGCTGAAAACGAATTAAATTCTGCTGAAAGATGGCTAAAAATATTACAAATATTGCATTGTCATCGTGTTCTGAACTATTCTAAAAGTTTCAAATGTCTAGCTACTCGGAAAGTTAGTTAAAAATCGATTGAAAGATTTGTACTGGACAAACAAACAAACAAGAAAGTAAGCTAATAAACACGTACTAATATACGGTTCTATTTTGAATATTTTAGAAAAATTAACTTTTTTTTAAAAAAGGAAGTGTCTTTTAGTCAACCTGTAAATATATTTCTTAATCAGTTCTGAAAAGTGATAAAGAATACGATTAGTTAAGTTGAGTTCGAGTCAATGGCATTGAATTTATATAACTAATGCTATCATCAATAAGAAAATGTAGAAACTAAAGAACTGGATCCAAAGCGGTGACAAGAAATACACATACAAAGTCGTTCATGTGGCACCACTATTGACACCAGATAATCCCTTCAGATTGTTACTCCCTGGGAATAACAATCCAACTATGAGAGTAATTTGTTATATTCTGTTTATTATTCAGCTGTAGTCCAGGAGATAGCGTAGAAAAAAGTGTGTGACTAACATCAAGCTAGAATTTTCGGTATAGGTCAATGATTTGGCCCTTTTTAGAATACGTGGCCTACTAAGCAGGAAAAAACAAACCGGTGGAGAGCGGCCTTGTTCCACCCTTTATGGTGGACAATTGGATTTTCATGATCCTAAGTACGAAGTTAGTAGCTGAGTATGAAGTAGTAAGTTGGGTCAAGTTGATGTTAGTTCGTCACTTAATAGGTTAGTTAGTCAAATATTCCTCCAAATCAAAGTGGTCACCCATTAAGTGTCAAACTGCCATCAACTTGGTTTTTTTGTCAAATAGGTTAGTACTTAGGATCATGAAAATCACATTGTCCACCATAAAGGTCGGTACATGGCAACTCTCCACCGGTTTGTTTCTTTCAAATACCTATTACCAAGCTATGTCCCGCACACGAATTTAGCCGACCACATATTCTTAAAAGATTTACTTATGCCCAAAATTCTAGCTTGATGTTAGACACATTTTTGCACGCTATCTCATGGATTATTGGGTTAGTACAGGAAATACTTTAATACAGAAACCGTGTCAGAAATCATAGAAGTAATAAAAAATCACAATTCTGTTGAACTGCACATTGTTAATGAAAGCGTTCATGAAATATTTGTTTGCGTGAGAACATCTGTTAAATGTTTCATTCAGAATATCAATATTTGAACATATTCCCTAACCTGTATCTACTGGATTTAGTTTATTATTCCCTTGGGTGCAATGTGAAATACGGCACGGAATAACCATTTGTACTTTTTTTCCCAAAACACATTTGAAAAAAAAGAAGTGATTATCCTTACTTACTGGGATATCAATAGAATATTCACCTGATAGATATATGAGGGCAAAATTATCATCAGTGACACAGATGGACTAAGTATTGGATGTTTTGTTACAAACTAGAATTTTAAATGAGGTAAATTGCAGTTCCCCTCAAGCTAGGATGGTAAATTTATTGTTTCGTCTATCTAAAATATTTGCGATATACGGCGCTACAGCCCATGGAGGGCTACGGCCGCCGACACAACTCCCCTTCAATCTTCCCTGTCCTGCGCAAGCCTTCTCCAAGAGCGAACGCTCCTCAGATCGTCTTGGGCGTCCTCCGGTTACCTAAGTCTGGGCCGTCCTCTTAATCTTCTTCCTCCTGGCCGTCCATCCATCATTATTTTTGGTACTCTATTTTCTCTCATACGCACTACATGCCCAAGCCAGCGAATTCTTCCAGCCTTTACCACGGAGACTAAGTCTGGTTCAGGATACAGATTTCGCAACTCTTGGGTTGTTCTCAATATCCAATTACCATTTTGCTGAACTGGTCCAAATATCTTCCATAGGATTTTTCTTTCCCAATCTAAAATATTTGTCTAGTTTAAATTATTAAAATTTTCACATTGATTTTGAAACGAAGTTCTTTATGGCACGTTACAGCGTCTGAAGCCCGGGAGTGAATCCAAAAACAACAACCTTCACGAAATCTACTGATGACGATAACTTGAGTAAAAGATGACCGATTTAGTTGAAATTTTATACACATGTTCATTATACCAATGCCCAGGAAGAGTTCGTTGGACAACATTATCTGCCCAACATTTAAATGTAAAATTGGAATTTTAAGACGGAAAGAAATTCTAACTTCATCTATTCAATGAGACAAATAACTTTTTTTAATTTTTTTTTTTTTTTTAAATAAAACTAACACCGTCACCGATATGAAGTGTTAAAGATCGCTAAATGTATTAAAACGGACCTAATCCTTTAAAATAGAAAATACAAAGTTTTTACCGATATCTTACGTTCTAACGTAACGATTTTAATAAAACTTCATACATATTGTCTAAAGTACAATTGAAACAGGCATGTAACATTTCAACCTGATACGAGCAGAAGTTATTGGGTTGTGAAGAGATATATTTTAAATTGAGTAAGCCAGGTAGGTAGGGAACAGTTCTGTTCCCTTACTATCTATACTGCAACTATCCTCTTTAACTATCAACTCATTATGATTAACTATTTTTTCAATATTCAATATATATAATTATTGCATGACACTCAATGATAGTAATAAATGCTTTTCTTTTAATTTTGCCGTAACTCCACTAAGTACAACAATAGTTAGTTACTTTTAATTTTGTATCTTTTTTTAACTTTAGCATGTATAAGTATCTTGCGTCGTATACTTAGCAGTGTGGTATTATAATTTATATTTAACGATTTTGGTAGTATTCATACTACGGAAAGATTAAACTTTAATTTAAATCAAAATATAATTATTATTAACTACGGGAAACAGACAGAGAAAAATAGACTCCAGTGCCGGGATTTGAACCACGGGCCTCTATATTTCCAGTATAGCGCTCTGCCAACTAAGCTAAGCAGGATAATGATTTTCTTTGACATTAATTTTAATCGGCATAGAACTAGACCGAGAAATAACGCTTATAATTATAAAGTACCCGTACCCATTACAATCAATTAGAAATTCATATATTACGATTTTGGTAGTATTCATACTACGGAAAGATTAAATTTTAATTTAAATCAAAATATAATTATTATTAACTACGGGAAACAGACAGAGAAAAATTGACTCCTATGCCGGGATTTGAACCACGGGCCTCTGTATTTCCAGTATAGCGCTCTGCCATATAGAGGCCCGTGGTTCAAATCCCGGCGCTGGAGTCTATTTTTCTCTGTCTGTTTCCCGTAGTTAATAATAATTATAATTTGATTTAAATTAAAATTTATATTTAATGAAAAGCGTAAGGAACTTCGTTCCTACCGGGTGTCTCACGACACCACACTTAATTTCTTATTTTGCCTAAAATAGTTCATATTACCAGAATCAGAAGTTACTAGATGTGTTTTAAATTAAAAGTAACAAAGTTACGTAGAAATTAAAGTTATATTAACTACGAAGGCATAAGAAAGGTAACCGGTTAACTAAGGAAAAACAAGAAGAATTAGATTTATTTATCGTTTCTACTGGAACAGTGTTCCGGCTAAGGGTTGTAACTCTTAGGGTTAGTGTACCGGAAATACTTAAATACAGGAACCGTGTTTACTCGAGTGTGAAAATACTACGTTTTAGGGGCTGCACAAAAAGATTTAACATTTCTATGAAAAATCTAAAAACACCGATTTAAAGAGGTTATTTAAAAAATACAGAAATCAAGACACTACTAATATTAAATTTTAAATGTATGCTAAAATATTATAACAGCAAAGCCTACTAGATCTCTTAAAAGTAGAAAATTTAATTAATAATAAAACCCTTACTCTACATTAATTATAGACAACCCTTTAGTATTTTTGGAATCTAGAGACAATTAATTAATTTGAATTTCCTTTTCACAATACCAACCTAATCACTCATCTCCAATAAAAAATAAATTACTCTTAAATAAACATATTACTTCTATTCAAGAATATGATGCTATCATATGAGCGATTTATAAAGAAATAATTATTTTTAAAAAGTGTTTACCTAACAGTTTTAATTTTTTTTTTTGGTAGTATTCATACTACGGAAAGTTTAAACTTTAATTTAAATCAAATTATTATTATTCTTAACAACGGGAGACAAACAGAGAAAAATAGACGGCAGTGCCGGGATTCGAACCACGGGCCTCCTATATTTCCAGTACAGGAGCTCTAACCAACAAAGCAACACTGGAGAATAACTTCCTCTGTCGTTAACGATACCTAGTCCCGAATTAAGCTTTCAGTTTTTTCACTAATCTAGGAATCGACATTTACGTTATCTACATATAGGAGGCCCGTGGTTCGAATCCCGGCGGCGCTGGAGTCTATTTTTCTCTTTCTGTCTCCCGTTGTTAATAATAAACAAAGTTTTACAATTCAAATAATTTAGAGGAATCTCATATAAAAATACTCTGCCAATAATTAGTGTAGCACATAGCTGCCTCGCGTTCTATTTCGTAAAATTTAATGTTTTTATGCTTTTAAAATCTATTATTATCCAATTTATTTCATTTTACCCCCGTATTTTAAATCTGTCAAAATTGTTTTTTTCAGTAATTAAAGTATCAATTTAAGTAAAAGTTAAAGAGCGCAGACAATTGAAATTAATCTTGGACTATCTGCAGGCTACTTTCGACAAACCATCCAGATTTCATAAAAATCAGTTACGTGCTTTTGATGATATAGGTGTAAATAAATGTATGTTTGTGCGCATGTGGAAGAGAAACAAATAGGAAAGAAGGTATATGAGACTAACAATGAGCTAATTATGACCTACCAACTAAATTTCAATAAAATCATATGAATAAGTTTTAATATATTATGTTGTTTCGCAAAAATTGAGTGACAGACAGACGCGAAACCAAATATGTTCCCTCATGTCTGAACGGATTTCTGTCTGTTTTTTGAAATAGTAGACCTAAAAAATGTTCGTTCTTCGGAACGATTACGTAGTTTTCGTTACTTTCGGTAAGCTTGGTAGCAATAATAAAATTATAGGATATTAATTATAACTAGAGAGGTTAATAGAAAGTAACACAAAAATATTGTCACATCAATTTTATATTAACTATAAACAGAGGCGTTTCGACGTTTTATATCATCTTCAGTTTTAAGTATTAGTAGGAGTAATGATTTTGCTAGCTATGTATTTACTTTACGAGCTTTTATGACGTAAAATAACAGTACAAAGTGGGGGCAGACTAGGGCTAATAGAAGGATTAAGGAACCGAGGAGGTAAGGGATATGAAGGGTTGTAAGGTTATGAAATGCTAAACAATAATTGCTCTACCTACACCTATCTATCCACCGACACCGAAGAGTGATGCAGATAAATGATAAACGATAATAATAGGCAATGAATTTTATCATCCGATTTCGACTATAAATAAGAATAACTTAAAAAAGAAAAGTTTTCATTACCTGATCACTCCCAGCCGAATTTCGGCAGAATATGAGAAGACCAGGTATTCTAACTATGAACTTCTTCTGATCTTCCGCTCAATTTAAGGATCCAAAGGCTTTTATTAATTTGTATGAGAATATTACAACTACATAATTTCATGTTATAAGCAATAATGATGTATGTTTTTAGAATGAAATGATGTTGACTTGAAGTGAGGAACTGTCCATTAACAGTACTCACAAATACTTGCATGAATTATTACATATATGTAGAAGTTGAATAGTAATGATAGGTTGTGGATTATTGGATTAGGGTGTTGGGATATGGAGTCATGGAAGGATTTGTATCGAGATTTCAAGGACGAAGAGGACTTTAAGGTCGTTGTGAAGGGTAAAGTTAGAAACGTAGAAAGGAGCGTGGACTATTCTTCTTAGGATTTTGGACTGTAGGGAGTGGATTCCACAGGAGTTGGAACACTTAGTGCTACCCCAGAGTTCAATACCGTATGACCATATGGGCTTAATTATGGTGTTATAAATGAGTGTTATGTTATGTGTGTTGAGTTGAGATGTACGGTGTAAAAGTCTGTATAAAATTCTGTAGCGTCTCTTGCAGTCTTGTCGTTGAAGTTTTGAGTGATATGGCCAGGTCAAACGACGGTTCAGGTGTAGACCAAGGTAGCGGACGAAACTAGAGTAAGGGATAGGAATTTGTTTTAGGGTTAGTGGTTCACATACGCCATGCCTCAATCTAAACGTCACATCGACACTTTTGTTTTCATTAGTTTTGATTCTCCAATTCTTGAGCCAAGTTTCCAGAAGTAAGTGGTTCCTGAACTTGATCAGATGCTATTCTAGGAGATTTGTTAGATGATAAAATACATTTATCATCTGCAAAGGATGCTATAGTGCAAGGATCAAGTGCAAATTAAGAATCCAAAGGCTGAAGTTTGCTAGATGTTCTGCAGAACTGGCCACTGAAAAAAATTAAAATTCGTCCTAACAAATTCACAAGTTCAGTCGAAATGTTTGGCTGAAACATATCGATTTATTATATCAAAATAAAAATTGGCCTACTCGGCAGAATATTGGCCGTATTGCATTCTACCGAGCTTAGGGAACTTGGTTCGACTAAGATGTTTATGAGTCATAATTCGGGTGGTAAACTTCCAAATAGCCCTAATCTTTCCAGTGTAATTTTCCATACAACAATCTACAAGACATTGGAAAAAGAGAAAGCCATACAACATACAATACCATTGCATAGCTCTTAATTTTGACTATATTATCTAATGATTTCTACAGACGGTTATCGATTATCACCATAACACAATATAAAGTGTATTTAGCTACAAAAACAAAGTTAATAAATTGTAAGTACCTTTTTTCCATTAGGTCTGGTTTCATGAGGGTAGCGCACTCTGCAGGGTAGGAAGGCAGTTCCTCCAAGTTGAAAGGTCTGGTTGACCACAGTGTTGTTGTCGAAAGATGGTTCGCTCAGCTTCTGGTACTCCTCTAGCGACGCGTACCATACTTCGCTCACTTCCTTTTTTCCTGAAACAACAAGCTATTTTAGTATTTCCTACACGTAGTTAAAAAGGCAATTTTAAAATATGTAATTATTTTAAAAGAATGATACACATTCATAAAAAAAATAACGATTTTTCTCAAACACTAAAATTATAATTGCTACAAGTCTAGTCCAATATTCAGGATTAGGTGGAAGATAGTAATTTTTTATTGCTAGTAATGTGGTTCATAATGAATGCGTAGAATCGTTATCTTCGCATGTGATCATGCGTAGAATTGTGATCTTCGCATGTGATCATGCGTAGAATTGTGATTTTCGCATGTGATCAACGCGTAGAATTGTGATCTTCACATGTGATCATGCGTAGAATTGTGATTTTCGCATGTGATCAACGCGTAGAATCGTGGTCTTCGCGTGTGATCATGCGTAGAATTGTGATCTTCGCGTGTGATCTTGCGTAGAATTGTTATCTTTTGTTTTATATCGACCATATTTATTTTCAATATGGCTACCAGGGAATATATTTCGGGGAAAAACACACATTCCTAATCTACCTCAAAGAGCTTTAATTGACAAATAAAATGCCACACACTCACACAAATAATACCTCTAACTGAGTGGACCCTCGGTAATAGTAGTTATTTACTAGAATGAGGGCCCATTCTTTGGCAATGTCTAACAGTCAAACGCTTATATTTATAAAAACGGCAAAGTCCTGATTCACTGACTGACATAGAATAACGGTAAAATCTGCCTTTACTTTCTCTTTATATGAGATGTAAAAGCACGAAACTAGCATAATTAAAAAAATTGACTGCCAATTGGTGTGGCACATAGCTTCCTCGCATACTTACTACTTTATTGAGTTTATACTTTTACAAGCCATTATTGTCTAATTTGTTTAATTGGTCATTCATGTAATCTGTCAAAATAGTTTTGATTTTTTACTTGAATTAAAGTATCAATTATGCAAAAGTTAAAGAGCGCAGAGGGTTCAAAGTAATCTGGGGCTATCTGCAGGCTCCTTTGTATAAGCTATAAAAGTTTCATACAAATCAGCTAAGAACTTTTGAAGCTAAAGATGTAAATAAATGTATACTTGTGTGTATGTGGAAGATAAACAAATGAGTGCAAAAGGTTGAAACTTATATGGGATCAACAATGAGCTAATTATGGCCTACCATCTAAATTTCAATAAATCCGGACGTGTAGTTTTTAAGATATGTTGGTTCACAAAAATTGAACGACAGACCGACAGACAGACACGGAACCAAAAATTTTCTCTTATGTCTGAAACGGATTTCTGTCTTGGAATTTTTGAAATCGGAGACCTAAAAATGTTTCGTTCTTCAGAACGATCACATAGCTTCCGTTACCTTTGGTAAGCTCGGAAGCCAAAGTAGTTTGTCAATAAAAAAAAAAAAATAATAATAAAAAATGCAAATTTCCCAAAAAGTGGTGTCTTTACTTTTGGTCAAAGAATGTTCAGGAAGTTTTTCAGATTTTTTGCACTTTAAATAAGCGAGATAGAGGGGGAGGGGCTGATTTTTCACACCAACTTCAAACTCGCCTACGCTTGCCCTATCAAAGCTTATAACCAAATATTATATATTTTTGAAATTAGTCAACGAACCCTTTCATATATGATACCCCTATATACTCGGTCTCTAAAATAAAAATATTATATAAAAATTAACCCTAAGGTTTTTGGAAAATATTTCTTTTAAGTCGCTATATTTTTAATATGTGTGGGACGGTACTAAACACATATTATATGCCAAATTTCGTGTGTGTAAGCCGTAAGAGCAGGCGACAGACGGACAGACAGTCACAAGCAGGAAAATATAAGGGTCCTTGGTTTTGCCGACGGACCTTAACAAAACAGACTAACTACAAAATAAGTAATATTATAAGAATAAACAAATTTCTTTCAATCAAATATAAATTACTCAACAAAATTTATGAATCGACTATTAAAATATTGATTTTATTTTGTATAAAATATATCGTAATGTTCTTAACTTAAAAAAAGAAAAAAACTTTGGCAATAACTTACTCAACCGCCAACCACTCTTTACTAGAACCAATATGTCTTATTTACTTAAAATATATTTTAAAATAGGAGGACACATCTGAGCTAAAAGGAGAGACAGAAATAAAGCTTTTTTAATAAGATAAATAGTTGGTGCTGAGAGGATGAACCTATAAATCTAATCTACTGGGGCCAGGCTGCCACCCTGTGAGAACCCAGTAAAACCTCCCAAATAAATTTAAACTTAATGAAATAAAGAATGACTTCAACATTTAGCTAAAACAGTAAACAGATAAGATTCGTATTAAATTGTTTTAGGCCTCCTTAACATTAAAGCGTTAAACCTTTTAAAATTAGGATATAAAACTGTCACTTAACACTAAAACCCTCAGAAGATAATTTTATATTATAATCACTAAAATATAACCAACTTAAATAAATAAACACAAAAG
Organism: Gerris lacustris; assembly: GCA_951217055.1. Classification (NCBI taxonomy): domain Eukaryota; kingdom Metazoa; phylum Arthropoda; class Insecta; order Hemiptera; family Gerridae; genus Gerris; species Gerris lacustris. Next base: position 60,535,277 of record OX578284.1, read on the forward strand.
TAAATATAATTTTACAATAAAAGTAAATATATAAAGTAATTACTTTGATAAAATGTATTTGTTATTTTTACGATACTTATAACTATTATTTATAAAATGGTAAGAAAAGTAAAAAAAAAACAGACTTTACTCGTAAGAAAATAGTGACTAGAGAGGTTAATAAAAGTAACACTAAAATATTGTCACCACAATTTTATATATTTAAACAGACGCGTTTCAACATTATGTCATCTTCAGTGTGTTAACATAGTAAGTGAAAGACTACTACTAAGACTACTACTCTTTCACTTACTATGTTAACACACTGAAGATGACATAATATCCAAACACGTCTGTTTAAATATATAAAGTTGTGGTGACAATATTGTAGTGTTACTTTTATTAACCTCTCTAGTCATAATTATGAAGTGGTACCACAAAATCTCAGTCAAAACAACCAATTATTTGTAAGAAAATAGACTGCCAATTGGTGAGACACATAGCTTCCTCTCATACTATCACGTACATTATTGATTTTATGCTTTTACAAGCCATTATTGTCTGATTTATTTAATTATTTCTCCCGTTAAAAAAAAAAAAGTATAATTAATTTAGATAATTTATCATATCTATTTAAAGATCAACAAATCAAAAGAAACATTTATTTGTATTGGAATAAATGTGGCTGCCTTAGTTTAGCAATATCAAATCATTTCTGGTGTCGGTATACTACTCGACTATATAATTGATAGGAAAAAGGAGAAATAGTGTCAAAGAATAGGTAGACTACAAAGTTTCACTCAGGGTTAAAGGAGATAGTTAATATAAATGTAAAGAAATTCGTTTAATGTATATAATATTATGTGTTGTTGTTTTTTTTAATCTAATAATTATCTTTTTGCAAATCCGTTTTTTAAATAACACAACACAAAATACAGAATGCCCTAAACAATCATGTGGAAGGTAAATAAACACTAATTCTTGTTTAAACTCGTCATAAATAATTAGGTTTATTCAATGGAATTCACAGGAAATAAATTCAATAAAAATATAGGCCAAAACAACAATCACAGAATAAATATTATTTATAAAATAGAATATAATTGAAATTTATCTAAAGATAATCTATTGCTATACTTAGGTAGTAGTCATAGTAATACATCACAGTTATATTAATTTCACATATTCTACTAAAATATATATTCACGTTTCCTTACATTATAATATGGGATATTTAGACTCCAAATAATTTAAGTTCGATGCATCCATGTCTTAATGTTAATTATATAAAGAATTATAATATTACTTAGATCTAAAAACGTTTTGGATCATTAGAAACAATTACATAGATCGAAATGAATTTACTACATTTTTATGATATCGTAATAATTGAGTACAGCTATATTGGCAATTTGATATTTATGTACTACGTTTCCATGATGTTTCAATACGGATTGAATACGCAGGTTGAATACAGTTTTTGGATCTAAAGTGTGTATGGAAACCTAGATTCAATATGGATTGAATACGATTTAGATCCAGACATGATACACTAAATTCTGGGATCGTATCTGGATCGAGCTTCATGGAAACAACTGAACACGATCCTGACATATGCAAAGTGTGGATAAGAGAGTGCCCCTAGCGTTTTTTTTTTGTGAAACTAGTCAAATCTGTCAAAACAACACTCTATTCAATCAAAAACATAACCTTAAATTCATTTTTAAAAACAAACACAACAAACCTGGTTGTATAAAGAGAAGGTTACAAAATTTTTCATTATTAATAATTGGTGTATTGCAAACGTATTAACTACGGATTCAATACCACTCATAGAAACACCTAAATTGGCAAAGCCCAAATCAGGATTCAATCCATATTAAAACGTCGTGGAAATGTAGTAATTGTAATTTGATATTAATGTGCATTTTAATCTTCACAGAAAATTTAATATATTTTTGTGAAAATGTATCGTTAATATCGATATAGAACGTACGAAAACGACAAGAATTGATTTTACATTAAGTCTAATTACATATTTAAAGTTCTATCATCAATAAATTTTCGAATTTGATTTAGCTGTTGTAAGTCAGTCCTAATGCATTTATAATTTATTAGTATTGTTTGCACGCTATTAGTCAGTATGGTTGACATGTTGAAAGCGCCAATTGAGTAAGGGACAAAGGTCATAGAATATTAAGCAACTCAAAGCAGAGGTTTAAGCACAACATGTTACTAACAAACTTCTTTGATACTATTGGCACTCATATGTTCCGAATCATTTGGTGTTGCTTGAAACTTATTAAATAAATTTGATAAATAATAAACTTCAATTGACAACTTCGTCTTAACAATATAGCTGGAACATAATAAATGAGACCATATTGAATAAGGGGCAAAGTATATATGTATATAACTTACTTCTAACTGTAGCAGTAAGCTGAATACAATACTATGCATATGCCAATACGTTATAGACTAGGCATCGCGTGGCTCTATCATTGAAGAGAGCGTATTGTAATAAAATACTGAATATTGAAATTAATTAATCATGATGAATGTCATAGTTGAAGATAAGTGGAAGAGGGTAGTGTGAGATAGAGTGGGGGTACTCGGTACAAAGCTTTACTTCCTAAACAAACCTATGCACTATAAGAATCTTAACCATCCGTACTAACTTTTATATTATTATTATAAATGTATCACTTCATTACTCAAGTACTACTGCTTGTATCGCGTTGAAATTTTACATACTTGTTTCAATTGTACTTTAGACGATGTACATGAAGTTTTATTAAAATCGTTACGTTAGAACGTAAGATATTGGTAAAAAGGTTGTTTTCTCTATTTTAAACGTTCAGGTCCGCTTTAATAGTTTTAGCGATCTTTATTAATCCATAGCAGTGTCGTTGTTGGTTTTACTAAAAAATGTTATTTGAAAAAAAATGTTCGTCTCATCGAATAGATGATGATAGAATTTTTTCCCGTCCTGAAATTCCAATTTTAAATTTGAAGCTCACGTTTACGCGATCATTGCGCGCGAACTCTAGGACGGATCACGCTGTCCAACGAACTTAGCCTGAGTATTAGTAAAAGGAAGATGTATACCAAATTTCAACAAAATCGGTCAATTTTTACTCAAGTTATCGTCGGACACGTAAACGTTACACACAGACAGACAGACAGACAAGATGCATATTTCGTTGAATGTAAGAAGCTCGCTTACGCTCGCTTCAATGAAGTTAGAATTTATTCCCGTCCTAAAATTCCAATTTTAAATTTGAAGCTTACGTTTATGGGAGCGTGTCTTGTGAACGCTTGGGCGGATAACCTTGTCCAACGAACTCAGCCTGGGCATTGGTAAAATGAACATGTGTACCAAATTTCAACTAACTCGGTCATCTTTTACTCAAGTTATCATCATTCATTTTTGATAACGGCGAAATATTGAAAATCTAGGGTGGGGATTGTATGAGAGTACGAAGTTTATACATCCATAAGATCGTGTGGACTAGGTAACCAAACACTTTCACTGAATAACTACCTAGAAGCTTTATTTTTATCCTTGCATAGGTTGCCTAACCTGAGAGGCCAGAATTAACAGTAATCGTAATCCTACTGTAATATAAATATTTAAACCCAAACTACGAATAATACTCAGAACTATTTCAACTGCACTCGCGCATATTAATTTAAAATGAATAGCTATAGCCAGCTCACATAAACACAGCATTAGCCATGCTTAACCAAGTCCATACGACATTGTTTATGTTATAAAGTTAGTTTCCCTAAAAGAAGGAAATATGAAAAATAACAATTTATCTTATAATTAAAAACTAACATTTCTATATATTTAATTAAATCTACATGACGTCGAAAGTTGCTCTTCTTGGTAACAATCCACTCCTTTCTTAATCTGGGTTATATTCCAAGAAAAATATCAGTCATGTTCCATACTTGATCGCATCGAAAGCGACGAAAAGTTTTTTTTTTCCTTTATTAGTGCGTCAATCATAATAAATAATAAGGTAACCTTGTCCTATAATAGTAATAACTACATGACATTTCATCAGAACATAAAATAAATGACAAAAAAAATAAAAATTGGAACAAACGAAAAATAATTATTTTCGAGAAAAAAAACAAACAAAAATAAAAAAAACCGATTTTGTGATACTTCATTCTTACAAAATAATATTCTAGTGTTACTCACAAAGACCCGAAGAAAATTGGATATAAATAACTAACAACAAGACATATTAGAAGAAGACTTTGGATGGAAAACATAAAAACTTCATTCGTTAAAGCTTAAATAGTCTTATTGCTGTATTAAAACAATACACATTGTTCAATTTATAATAAATAATTAACAAAATGTAACTATAATCAATAAATAATTAATACAACCTGAATACCCAAATCATAATGAGCAACGAGTGAAGCGGCAAATGGTACTGAGGAAGTGGTGGGGATACACCTGAGACGTGGCAACTGGTGGGGTGAGAGTGCCAAAGTGGGGAACTGCTAGATTATGAGATCAACTGTAGTTTTATTGTATTGTTGTTTATTGTATTGTTGTTTATTGTATTAATGTGTCATGTAGAGAGTGTGGGATGGCAAGCGACGCAGCGCGGAAACTGGTGCTGAGAGAGTAGTGGGGAGGTTGAGATATACGTGGCGACTGGTGGGGCGAGTGGGCCAGAGTGCCAGAGTGGGGAACTGCTAGACTAGGAGATCAGTTGTTCTATTTATTGTTTTCTTACTTCGTAAACGTAAAACATTATTTTTTATTTCTGCTAAAAAAAGGTGCAATTTATATATGATCTCATTGTTTACGCTTTATTATTGTTTACTATCTTTGTTTACGTCATTTTAAACTTTACCTAATAGAGGTAAATAGATTTGTTTTTATTTAGTATAACAGTAAAGCTAGAGATTTATTAAGAAATACTTTTCAAAATAATAAAGTCAACATTTAATTAAAAAGAAACATAGAGTATGTTTAATTATTTATTTGTTTTAACTTTGAATGTTAGTAATATAATTTATAAATAATTTTAATTTTGTTTCTTTATTTCTTTAATAAAACTAACATTACGTATTGTTACAACGAAATACATATTTTTATTTTATTCGTAAATTATTATTATTCAGTAGAACATAAACTAAATAATACTTAATCATTTATAAATAAACTAGCCAGAAAAAAGTGAATTCTAGATTAAATAAATTCGGTGATTTATATTATTAATTAAAACACATATAGGCCACAGGCCACCATATGAAGTGAGTCGCTGATTGATAAAGTTTTCTTACCTTATGGAATCGCTTATTTATGCCTTGTCCACCGATTAATTGGGTATATGGCAACTGGGGGCTGGGCCATTTCTTTTTTGTTGACATGTCAAACTTGCCCTTCTGCGGGAACATTGAAAAGAGATAGATAAAGTTTTAATTTTTACAGGATCGTTTAATTAAATTATTTCAAACACAGTGGTAAAGGTGGCCACCGATACGAGTGGGCCGTTTTCATTTCAACGTCCCCGCAGAGCGATATGTTTGGGGCGGTGGCCACCCCAAACGGCCCACTCTTATCGGTGGCCACGTGTACCACTGTTTTTTAAATAATATAATTAAACGATCCTGGGAAAATCAAAACTTTATCTATCTCTTTTCAATGTTCCCGCAGAAGGGCAAGTTTGGCATGTCAACAAAAAAGAAATGGCCCAGCCCCCAGTTGCCATATACCCAATTCATCGGTGGACACGGCATAAATAAGCGATTCCATAAGGTAAGAAAACTTTATCAATCAGCGACTCACTTCTTATGGTGGCCTGTGGACTAATAGTTAATTTAAATAAACATTTAATTTATTGATTAATTAATAAAATGGTGTTCTTGAAAAGTTATATTTAATTAACGGTCTTATTCTTCAATTCGGTTTAAACTAAACTAAGATTACATTGTAGTTATTATACATATATTAGAATTATTTTCTCAACCTTTAATTTAATTTAATTAAATTTTCGTTTAGTTTAAACCTTCAAGTTGAGTTTAGCTTAAAAATTACTTTTATCCGTGGTAGGCTTTGAAGTAGTAACTTTAGAGACTAAAAACATAGCTAAAATCCATTTTTTCATTACGTGGACTTAAACAATCTTTTCATTACTCCTAGGGGGTAAACAATTGTTTTCGTACTACGGGTAGTTAACAAAACTGCCGTTTTTAGCTCAGCAATCTTTGTAGAAATGCGTCTGAATACGATTATAATCCACTAGATGTGAATGCGTTTTATTTATCTATCTTTATAGTGTAACCTGTTTAAGGTTTCTTTTTCTCAAAATCTTAAGTATGTACTAATAATAGTTATAATTATATTGAATAATATTTAATGTTTTTTCATTGTCTGCTACCTCGGAAAAAATAGCATATGCTACAAGACTGTGAAGTGTTTGTTCTTTACCTAAGCAATATTTACTGTCTCGCTTCGCTCGACAGTTAATGTAATTGCCGCGGTAAAGAAAAAACTCACTTCACAGCCCAGTAACATAATATACTATTATTTAATAGTGAACCTAATTATTTGATTAGTTAAAATCTCCCAAGAAATCAGTGTTACTGATTATGAATGAAATCAGATAATAGATTTTGAATAATTACAAAGTCTAATACAGAATCACGTCCAATGCTGGATATTTTATTTTGACATTTTTATGTTTTGGCTATGGCACATTAACTTCGAATAGCGTTACCGTTACACGAGTGGGGAAGATATAGGATCAGGGTGTTAGGAAGTTATTAGAAGTGTTTAATGGAGTCTGTCCGCTCTTGGTAGGGATAGTGTCTCCCACTACCCCGCTTTGTACCGCTGTCGCTAGGGCGTCCAAGCGATTCTAAAACGTGTACACTGTACTAGGAGAATAGAAAAAGGTAGGAGCTAACTGCACTCGTTTACATCGCCGCTTAGAGGTATGAAGTTATGTCGACTATGAGTTATGATTATGAATGATTGGTTCGTTCAAGGACACCCTCTCCTCCATCCCTATCACACTCCGTCCATCATTCCGTCTGGCCCTTTAGCCATATAATACTCTTGATAATACTCTACTACTACCACCCTCCTCCCCCCCCCAACTAAAACTACTGTTCAACTGCTCTGATTTGCATCGGACAAAAACCCTAACTCTTAGAATATTAATACTAATAAACTAATTTCTTGAAATTTATTCATAACATTTTTTTTTTTTTTGCTTTATTTTTATTTATTTTGGTTATAGGTATTTACTATAATTTTTTGCATTTATTATAAAAATATGGGTGAAGAAGCTAAATGATTACTTCTTAATAAACTTGGAAAAGAAGAAAAGTACTTTCTTTCTTCGTTCACTACATATGTTCAATTTAATTCCTAATTTTTTTATTTTTTTTTTAATTCCTATTTACAAACGCAAGAATCTGCACGCTCGATTTTTTTTGACATTTGTCTTTACTTTGACACATAAACTCGAGAAGCGTTACCAAAAAAGAACACCAAACAGCGTTACATGAAAATGCGTCTCACTGTCTTGCAGACTCGTATGCAAGCATTTTTTTCGGTTTTTACCCCCCCCCCCCCCCCCAATTGTTTTTAACAAACCAACAAAAATCTCTAAAAGAGACCAGTTATTCTTTGTTTTAATGAAAAACACGGTTTTTAAAGAATTTCTTGGTCTGAGTTGCTTGTTGTAAAAGTTATTTACCGCCTTTATGTTAATTTCCCTGTTCCGATTTCGAGCCCAGCCAATACTGATTAAACTTTACTTTAATTCTTGTTAAATCTCATAAAGAATTTCACATAATTTAGAAAGACTACTTACATGCTTAAAATATTTGACTATCATTCATCATTGCATTCATCTTCAATGAACCAATAATACAAGTATCTTAAAAACTACACGTCTATTTTAATTGTAGGTTATAATTAGCCCTTTGTTGGCCCCACATAAGTTTCAACCTTTCGCTCCCATTTGTTTTTTCTTCTACATGTTCAGAAAAATACATTTATTTACATATATATCATCAAAAGTACTCCTCCGATTTTTTTTTTTAGAAATTTGTATGGTTTGTCGAACGTAGCCCACTGATTGCTCAAAATTAATTTCAAACACCTACGTGCGTAATTAATAATAAAACAAAACCTTTTTGAAAGATTATTTTTTAAAAAAAGGTAATAATCTATAGATGGATGTTGTAGGTGTATTAAATAAAAAGCTTTTCATTAAAAAAATGAGACAAAATTAGGTTTAAAAGCATAAAATCATTAAAAATACGTAATATGATTCTTGGAAACTATGTGCCACTCTAATTAGCAGACTATTTAATTATATATTCGCAATAAAATATAACTTATAAAGTATAAAACCAAATGAAAACAAAGCTTCTTTCTTGCAACCGCGTTAAGCAATCATTACAATTTAACAATAATCCAGAAGCAGGCCCCTAAAATAAAAGAAGTATTAAATAAAAACTTAAACAATTTGCAGCACAATATTAAAATTCTTTGCATTCTTTTTCCCTTCTTCCTTTGTAAAAGTATACAAACTACCCACATTTCTCTCAATCCACAACTTTTCCAAATTTCGTAGCTTTTGTTTTTACAGCTTATATTTATTTTCATTAATTTGATCCTTATTTTATTCTTTTATCCAATCTTATTGTTTATTTAGTAGAATCGTAATATGTATATATTTAATTTGAAATATAAGCTAGATTTAATATTAAATATATGCTAAATTTAATATTCAATATAAGCTAAATTTAATATTCAATATAAGCTAAATTTAATATTAAATATAAGCTAAATTTAATATTAAATATAAGCTAAATTTAATATTCAATATAAGCTAAATTTAATATTCAATATAAGCTAAATTTAATATTAAATATAAGTTAAATTTAATATTACCTATATATAAGCTAAATATGTTATTTAACGAAAGTTACGTGATCGTTTTAAAGAATGTTTATTTTTTACGTTCGATTTTAAAAATTCCAGGAAAAAAATTCGATTAAGACTCCGAGGAACATTTTTGGTCTTGCGTCTGTCAGTCGAACCACCATTTTTAGGGTCCATAAGCAAAACCAAGGACCCATATATTTTCCAACGTGTGTCTGTCTGTCCGTCCGTCCGTCTGTCGCCTGCTATCACGGCTACACCTTTCGTCTGATCACTTAGAAAATTGACATATATGTGTCTTGTACCTACCCAAATTTTAAAAATATAGCGACTTAATAAACATATAACAGTATACATTTTGCGTATACTGTATACTTTTTACTGGTTTCTGTGCGTAGTTCCGGAGTACAGCCCGTGTATATGTTTGTAAACTCAAGCGAGAAAACTTGTTAGGAGAGAAAGAGGGTGTTAGTATATTATCTCTAATGTAACGTAAGATTTATATCTGCATCTATCGTAACCATCCTAGGACTTTAAGTGCTCTAACTTGATTTATTAGAGGCAGTGTCATTTTTATTATGTTTCCCCACAAGAACCACTAATATTGTTAGACCGGAAGAGGGCATTGATGACACATGTATCTAACATGCTTTTTTCACTTAATAATAATAATAATAATAATGTTCAAATATAAATATGTAGGTACTTAGTAACATAGCTAGTATTTATTAAGATATAAAGGGTAATAAGCTTGATAAATATAAAGTAATAAAGTGTTTAAACAAATTATATAAATATACAGGGTGACCCAGTTTTAATAGGACAAAAAAGAAATCCTGATTCTATGTCCCAAAATAAACAGAAAAAAGGTATATATGCCTTATGGAATTCTCAATAGTTTTCGAGATACTTCGATATATCGATTTTTTTTATACATTGTTGTTTTCTCAAATATAATGTCCGATGCAAATCGGAGCAGTAGAAACAGAAGTAGTAGGTGGGGGGGGGGGGGGGGGGGGGCTCGTGAGCGACTACTGGAATGGTAGCGAGAAGCGGAGAGAGTGAGACGTAGTAGGTAGCCGATCGGAAGGGCAGTGGGTAGGGCCGCTTTGGCCCTACCAAGCGCGGTAGTGGGAGACACTATACCTACCGAGAGCGGGCAGACTCGATTGAACACCTCCTATATTTTCCTAACTCCCTTTTCCTAAATCTTCCCTACTCGGGTAGCGATAGTTTTTGGTGACGCTTTTCGAGGTTATGTACCACAGTCAAGACATGAAAATGTCAAAATACAAGAATATTAAGAAAATCTGAGAAATTTATAGACATACTACTTTATTTCTTATATACCTATTTTGTTGACATAATACTAGTATTTTTATCCGGATAAGTAGACTTACATAAAGCCAAAGTTATATCAAGTATAGGTTATGAAAAATCATAAAATGAATAGCTTAAAATGGAAATCAATAAAATATAAGTCCAATTACTTTCAATTAGTAGAGTGGAATATTCACGCAGGCTTGCGTGTTTAGGCTTTTGTGAACTTGTTTATTCCATCGAATCAAGCGAAACAAAAAATACCAGTAATCCCTTTATAAGTAAATTACCTCTTATTAAACTTCATTCCTATAATATTCTCTATTTTATGCTTTAATTTTCATCGGAAAATTTTAATTTGAAAAAATTAATATTTACGAAGTTCTTTTTTTCGTTTTAATTTCGTTATTATAAAAACAGAGAATACGAACTGAAAGCTTTTTACTGACCGACTCAAACCTTATAATAGTAATTCAACAAAAAAATACTTTCCGTACACTAAAACTCAATTTTTAAAAATTTCATTAAACCTAGAGGATATTATAAGGATTTAGTATAGTAATATTATACTTAAAAAGCCGTGCAGTGTTATTTTTTTGTGTATTTTATATAAAATGCAGTTGAGGTTTAAAATTTAGACTACTATAAAATGTGTTAAGCTTTTTTTTCTTAATTTACGAAAAGGTTTTTTCTTAATTGTAAATATCAGCCTTTTTTTAATTATATCTTTTAAAAAATGAGTTGCAACTTGTGAAAAACGTGTATATTTATTTTTGGTTGAATAAACTCGTATTTAGGAGGGTGGGGGAATAGTTGAAAGCCTTAGCTTGTTGCCTGGAGAAAACGTTTAGTTGGGCTTCCTAGCAAACCCGAGGGGACATTCAATATGGCGGCACTGTGCTTTTTTCACTCCTAAAGGTTGGGATATTTTTCCCTCGTTTCTGTGTCGGTGTACGTTGAAGGGATGTTGTATACGAGAACATATGTTTTTGTGTTAGGTTTTCAGGGCCTCTCTTTTTCTAGCGTTGAGGGCTGAAAAGCTCGTGTGTGAGTGAAGCGAACTTTTGCCTGTGCGACGCAAAGAGGCCGGCCTGAAACAGTTTATATGTATTATTCATTAGGAAAAGGCTTGAGCCCTATCCGACCGTGAGGTCCCATACTTTGTACGGTTTTATAACCTCCCGCCCCCCGGCCGCCTCCATATCCACTTTGTTGAGTCTTGAAAACCTTTCACCTTTTACCATAGAGGAACGACGTAGAGAGAGGCGGAGCTCTGTGTTGAATTTCACCTCTACTGACTCTTTATTGAGCAAATTTATTTATTTTTATGTTTGAAACCCTAGAGGTAGAAATTCCGTTGTGTAAGTAGGTCTGGTTCACATTATCATTTGAAATCGTAGAGAACGAGGTAAACACGCTTTGTTTTTATTTTGTTTCTTTTAGTACCTTTTAAGAGAAAGAAAAAGAGCATGTTAGTAATACTTAAAAATATCACGTTTTCTTTGTTTTTTACCCACCTTTTAATATTCTTCTAGTATGCCTAAAATTGCCGTGAAGGCACTTACCATTTTCTGCTCCGTAGAATTTCACGATATTTATCCAAGTAGGCCAATATTTATTTGTTCTCCATTTTATTTGTAATTTATATTATGGATTTCACATTAATTTTTTTTAACATTTATTAACTATCATTTAGCATGTACCTATCATATAATAAATGAAAATTCTATGACGATGATAATTATTAATTTTATTATTGGAACGAAGTTCCTTATGGCACCGTTCGGAGCCCGGGAGTGAATCCGAAAAAAACTACCAAAATCACCGTCACGCAAAATCCGTCACGAAATCTACCGTTGGCGATAACTTGTGTAAAAGTTGACCGACTTAGTTGAAATATGGTACACATGTTCATTTTACCAATGTCAGGGACAAGTTCGTTGGACAACGTTATCCGCCAAAGCGTTCAACGCAACGCTCGCATAAATGTAAGCTTCGAATTTAAAATTGGAATTTTTGGACGGAAAAAAATTCTAACATTATCTATTTAATGAGACAAACAACTTTTTTAAATATTTTTTTTTTATTAAAACGAACACCGACACTACTATGAAGTGATAAAGATAGCTAAATTTATTAAAGCGGACCAAACCGATTAAAATAAAGAAAACAACGTTTTACCGATATCTTACGTTCTAACGTAAAGATTTAAATGAAACTTTGTATCTATCACCTACAGTACAATTGAAACAAGCATGTAACATTTCAACCTGATACAAGCAGAAGTTTTTGTGAGTTAATGATTTATATTTTTTATTTTAATATTTAATTGGAGTAATATGCCGACGGGGCCTGGGAGGACTGTTCTTTTTTGTTCTACAACCATGTGCTTTAACTATAAATTTATCATTACCTTTTTTCTCAATATATAATACATTAATTATTGAAAGACGCTCGTTTCGAAGATAATAAAAAGATTTTAATTTAATTTTGCCTTAACTCCGCTAGTACAAATAGTTAGTTACTTCTAATTTTGTCTCTTTTCTAACTCCACCATGTATACGTAGTTATTACAGCGATTTTATAATTTATATTTTATCAAAAGCGTAAGGAACTTCGTTCCTACCGGGTGTCCCACGACACCACAGGGATTTTTTATTTTTTTTATCTTATGATTGACAAGATTAAGAAGATTATTTTAAATATGGTTGGGCGTTAAGTCTCACTTATAGAGGGTTCCGTTGGTATTGTGAACGTGAAATTAGTTAGAATGAGGGTAGCACACAAAATGTTTTTTGTTGTTTTTTTTTTTAAAAAAAACATAAAAAATTAACCATTTTCCACAAGTGTTATATAATATATATATATATATATATATATATATATATATATATATATATATATATATATATATATATATATATATATATATATATATATATATATATATATATATATATATATATATATATATATATATCTTTGTAATCTGCTCTTCAATACCTTTCATTTGAGACCCCACTCAAAATTAAAAAAAAATCGCGTGGCATGAATTATCCGCCAATTTGGATTTGACAACTGATAATGTTGAGTCCACTATAATTTTTCTGTGCGCGTCAAAACAATCTTTAATACTACAAAGTATCATGTTTATATCTTTTTTTATTCAAATGTTATTGGAACCGTACAGAGTGACAGACAGACATAGGAACGAAACCACAAGGGTTTCTTTTTATGGATTTATCGACGAAACCCTAAAAATTACGCTTCTTTATCGATGAAAAGACTAATTTTATTAAATTTACGAATCAACCGAATTAAGCATATTGTTAGTATGAGCCTTATGTAGACTCGTAATAAACAGCTTGGTTTTCCGGTGAAATCCGCGTCACAAAGGGGATGAAGTCCTTGGTTTCGCTTCCACTACTGGAAGCATCTTCAGGGGTGTGGTGCATCGTGAAGTTTACTTGAAGCAATAACAGTCAGTATGTCTTGTTGTTGCATCAAGTAAACATCACGATGCACCACACCCCTGAAGATGCTTCCAGTAGTGGAAGCGAAACTAAGGACTTTATTCCCTTCGTGACGCGGATTTCACCGGAATACCAAGCTGCTTATGTACCTTTTTTTTCTTAATAGATTTACCAAATTATTACTTAATTTATATATCATTAATTCAATCAAGTCAATTCTATGTTAGATAAATGTATTTAATATACATATATGAAAAAGGCCTTGGTCCAATCTATAATTCAAAATTTTAGGCTTGAAAATTTCCCAAATTGGAGACGAAATATTGCAAAAAAAACTATTATTAATTCGACTTGACACTTCGTCAAGTCGATCCAGTAACCTCTTAGTATATTTCATTAATTTCATATTTTTGGTTATACTTATTGTTGTATGTTACCTTTCTTTATACCTTAAGTCCAAGTCTGTTACTTTGTAGATTATCTGATAAAGGCTGCTTTAGAACAGCCGAAACCGGTCAATTGTTACAATTACATTTTTACTTTCTCATATAAAGAGAAAGTATTGTGATGGCACGAAAATTCGATTTTGATGGATTTACACGTTTTGAGGTTCCCTGAGTCCAAAAAAGTGGTTTTTAAAAAATTTCTGTCTGTCGTCTTTGTGTGCAGACCCCTGGAAACTAAACTAATGGGCCGAGTTTGGCGAAATTTCGCATACATGTTCAGAAAAATCATACCCTAAGGCGAAATCGAGAAATGAATTTTAGCTCCAAATTTGGGGGCGCTACCCCCCGAAAACTCTGAAAAAACTTATTAAAAATTATTTTTAATAATTATTTCTCGAAAACGGTTTGTCTGAGTTGTCTCGGACCTATTTTTGTGTAAAGACATTATTTGGTTGTTGAACTACACCTCCTTCATGAAAAGTCGCTATTACACATTGGTGAAAAATACAGTCGAGGATCTCAAGTAATTATGTTCTCGTGAATGATAAAGTGTAGGAAAAGTTATATCGGAGAGATTTTGATATTTATTTTCGAACTATAATTTGTTGACTTACTAATAATTGACTTAGTTTACATTCATCATTTTCTTCATCAAAATTGTCAACAAGATTTGTTTTAAGATATTTGACCTACTAACACTCGTATTCATTTTACAAGAAACACTCTTACAATAGGAATAGGAAACTATTCTTAATCATTTGCGTCAGTACTAGTTTATACTATTTAGGAGTTTAAAATTCAAGTCTATTCATCTGTACTTAACTTGTTTCATTATAGAATCATGGTTTAGAAAAACTTATTTGTAATTTAGGTGTTATAAAAAGGTAGAATCATTAAATTCTTTTCACCTTCCTTTTCCTTTATCCTCATCTTTACTTGGATAATCCACTCTACTCCTGTTTCCATCGAGATCTTTAATTAGATATTGATTTCTTTTTCTTCCTTTTTAGGTCTCAAGTTAGTTTGAAAAAGGAAACCCCTTTTTCGATTATAAGTTTTGGCCAAAGTATTCAGACTACGTAGCGACTACTTTAATCAACAAAATTTCTTTGATTAAAACCTTGATAAAAGCAGCTTTTTTTACGTTATCATTTAACGTGACAATAAAAAAAGAATATATATATATATATATATATATATATATATATATATATATATATATATATATATATATATATATATATATATATATATATATATATATATATATATATATATACAGGGTGACTGGCGTTATATGTGAAAGAATGAAGTGGGTTGTTCTACGCCTCAGGGGCTACAAAAAACACTATAAATATAAACCATGGGTCAAATATTAACCGTTCTCCCTTCAGTTCACATTTTATGTTTTTTTTTTAGATAACATGCCTTTGCTCATAAAAACACTAATTGCTCTAAAAGTGAAAAAGCTAGAACAAAATTTTTGGTTTCGTTGTAAAGCTGACAAAATTTCCTATAAGAAAAGTGTAATTTTCATTTTAATTCCCTCAAATTACATGTCAAAACATCTATACAAGTGTTATTTCTAAAAAAAAATAAAAAAATATTTTTTCTTTGAGGTTCTATAACTTAGAATAGGACCAAGATTAAACTGTTCGGACTTCAAGAAAAACTTCCATATTATTAAGTTTTTGATCAATATTAATATTAATACCTATTCATAGGGCGGAATTTTTTAGTAAACTTCGCTGAAAATGAAAGAAGAAACATGTTTATTATTGTTTTTGTTGAAATATAGGTGAGTATACTAAACAAGTCTTGTTTTTTTTAATATGTTTTTAATTATTTACTCACCTGTTAGTCAAGAATAGCAACAATAAACATGTTTCTTTTTTACTTTCAGCGAAGTTTACTAAAATTTCCCTATGAATAGGTATATTAATATTAATATTGATAAAAAATTTAGGAAATAAGGAAGTTTTTCCTGAAATCCGAACAGTTTAAGCTTGGTTCTATTCTAAGTTATGGAACCACAAAGAAAACCATTTTTTTTATTTCTTCCTAAAAATAACATTTGTATACATTTTTTGTCATGTAATTTGAGGGGATGAAAATGAAAATTACACTTTTCTTATAGGAAATTTTGTCAGCTTTACAACGAACCCAATTTTGCTTTAGCTTTTATATTTTTGGAGCAATTAATGTTTTTATGAGCAAAGGCATGCGATCTTTAAAAAAATCATAAAATTTGAACGTATGGGAGAATGGTTAATATTTGACCCATGGTTTATATAGTGTTTTTTGTAGCCCCTGAGACGTAGAACAACCTACTTCATTTTTTCACATATAACGCCAGTCACCCTGTATATATAAATATTACTTAAATTAAAGTGTTATATAAACAGCGTAGTATAATTGACATAATATTAATGATATAAATGACAGTAGTAATGAGAATGTATGTAATCCCTTGAGAGCTATAGAAACTAATGGTTATAGGGTTACAAATTAGTTTGAGAGCATAATAATATAATGTCATCGTCAACTAATACAGTTTCCACTTAATTAGAAATAATATCATATCCACATTGCTACATAAATAGCAATAGAAGAGCAACGAAGATAATATATAAGACTTAGAGAATATCTGCCTATTAGTGTGGCACATAGCTTCATCAAGTCCTATTTCATATACTTTGTTAATTTTAGGAATTCACAACAAATTATTGTAATTTTGCTTCCGAGCTTACCAAAGGTAACGAAAGCTATGTGATCGTTCCGAAGAACGATATTTTTTAGGTCTCCGATTTCTTCAAAAATTCCAAGACAGAAATCCGTTTCAGACACCAGGGTTCATTTTTGGTTCCGTGTCTGTATGTCGGTCTGTCGGTCAATTTTTGCGAACCAACGTATCTTAAAAACTGCACGTCCAATATTAATGAAATTTGGGTTGTAGGTCATGATTAGCCCATTGTTGGGCCCATATAAGTTTCAACTTTCTGCGCTCATTTGTTTCTCTTCCACATACGCACAAACATACATTAATTTACACCTATAGCTTCAAAAGTACTTATCTGATTTGTATGAAACTTTTATAGTTTATCGAAAGTAGCCCACAGATAGCCCCAGATTACTTTGAACCGTGCGCTCTTTAACTTTTGCTTAATTGATACTTTAAATCAAATTATAATTATTATTTACTACGGGAAACAGACACTGAAAAATACACTCCAGCGCCGGGATTTGAACCACGGGTCTCCTGTCTTTCCGTAGTATGAAAACTACCAAAACATAAAAATTGAATCTTAATTGATACTTTAATTCAAGTAATAAATCAAAACAATTTTGACAGATAAAAAAAACCGGAGAAACAATTTAACCAATTAGACAATAATGGCTTGTAAAAGCATAAAATCAAAAAGTACGTGATAGCATGCGAGGAAGCTATGTGCCAAACCAATTGGCAGTCTATTTTTTTAATTTCCCCCCTTTTTTTAAATCTGTTAAAATTATTTAAAAAATTGTTGAAAGAGCGCAGACAGTTTAGATTAATCTATGGAGCTATTAGTGCTACTTTCAAAAAACCATCTATATTTGATAAAAATCAGATTAGTACTTTTGAAGATATAGATGTAAATAAGTGTGTGTTTGTGTGCATATGAAAGAAATACCAATGGGCACAAAATGTTGAAACTTTTATGGGATTAACAATGGACAAATTATGACCTATTATCTAAATTTCAATAAAATCGGACGATTAGTTTTTAAGATGTTGTTTCGAAATAATTGAGTTTAGAGACAGACAGACACGGAACCAAAAATGATCCCTAATGCCTGAAATGGGTTTCTGTTTTGGAATTTTCAAAATAGGAGATCTTCAAAAATGTTCGTTCTTCGAATGATTACATAGCATCTTTTACTTTTGGTAAACTTCGAAGCAAAAGTTTTCATAGCTGTATGAATAAATAAAATAGAAGTTATTTTGAAATATTTATATTTTTAGAATAAAGAATGCCATACCTTGAAACAAAAACTAATTGATGTCCAGCAGGAGACTTTATACCTAGGTATTTTAAATAAATTAATTTACAGTTCATAGCCACAACAATATACAAACAAAGTGCTCGCATGTACAGATAGAAATATCCTTTGTGGTATTTCCAATGCTTTTGAGTACATAGGAATTGACAAAGCACAAGATACCATAGATTTAGTTTGATACCTTTTAGAGGAAATCACCGAGTAAGCTTCTTCAATAACATAAATAATTAACCTACAACGCCATAATGGTTATCAAAACAACATAAAAGCATGTATAAATATCGTTATGCCACCCACAATCACTGATTAACAATATAAAATTAGATAAATTTGGATATAAGAGCACATAACAATTAAGCATAGCACGAGGAGCAATTGAGCATATATTTACAATTAATATATCCATTTTAATAAAAGTGTACACGTATAAAGTTTATAATAAAAAACATCTAATAGTACTAACAAAATAAATCTCAATGTTCACCCAGTATGTAAATAAATGGGTAGCTACTCAAAAGTGTAGCGCCACCAGATTTCGGCCTGGAAACCATGGTCTATATTCTCGGTTCGATGCAAATCATGCTTAACGACCAAATTCTTCACAGAAATGTGTAAAGAGTTTGGTTCCTAACCTGGGTTCGTTCAATGGGCCCACTTAAGTCTCCTCCGTCTTCGGGTGTAAAAGCCCGCCGCAATAAAAATAAATAAATAATACATATTTTTTACTTATAAATAAAAAAATCTTAAAACGTTTATCTAAAATTTGATTGCTGTTTCTTTTTTTTCCTCTCGGTAGAAAGAAAGTGAAATTATGCAAATCTAATAGAATTTTTTATTTTAGTATTTCAACGGATTTGCATAATTCCAAGCATCTATGAACTGGATAGAACTATGTCTAAACTATTCTCTGTGTCCCATCATTTTTGACAGTTTATCACATTATCCACACTTATTGTTAGTTTTCGGGTTTACTTCAATGAAAAGATGAGATAATAAAGGTAAATAATATTTATGAAATTTATACTCTAAACTCTCTTGACCTTTTCTTATACATAAATATCTTTGTAAATTATTAGTTTAGAATATTGTCGGCAAGTAATAACAAAACATATTAGATTACATAATTAATCATATACTGCACTATTCTTACATAATTAATCATATACTGTACTATTCTTACATAATTAATCATATACTGTACTATTCTTACATAATTATTCATATACTGTACTATTCCTACATAATAAATCATATACTGTACTATTCTTACATAATTAATCATATACTGTACTATTCTTACATAACATAAATCACATACTGTACTATTGTTACATAAATAATCATATACTGTACTATTCTTACATAATTATTCATATACTGTACTATTCTTACATAATTAATCATATACTGTACTATTCTTACATAATTAATCATATACTGTACTATTCTTACATAACATAAATCACATACTGTACTATTGTTACATAAATAATCATATACTGTACTATTCTTACATAATTATTCATATACTGTACTATTCTTACATAATTAATCATATACTGTACTATTCTTACATAATTATTCATATAATTTACTATTCTTGCATAAATAATCATATACTGTACTATTCTTACATAATTAATCATATACTGTACTATTCTTACATAATTAATCATATACTGTACTATTCTTACACAACATAAATCACATACTGTACTATTGTTACATAAATAATCATATACTGCACTATTCTTACATAATTTTTCATATACTGTACTATTCTTACATAATTAATCATATACTGCACTATTCTTACATAATTAATCATAAACTGTACTATTCTTACATAATTAATCATATACTGTACTATTCTCACATAATTAATCATATACTGTACTATTCTGACATAATTAATCATATACTGCACTATATTCTTACATAATTAAGCATATACTGAACTATTCTTACATAATTAATCATATACTGTAGTATTCTTACATAATTAGGTAATCATGGAAAAATAAAAAGAACAACGCGTATAATTACCATCTTACTTTATGATTTTGTTATCATGATCCAAATGAGATAGATTATTGAGAAATCAATAGATTATATTATGGTATTCTAGGAAGATAGTTTGTCCACTATACATATACATATTTATATAGTTTATAATCAATTTCCAGGGTAGTTGCATAGCCTTGTTCAAAACTAGCGTAACACTCAACACTCCATTATAAGTGAGTATAATCTCTTGCTAGATTAGAAAGTTGGAAGGGCCACACTAGTGTAAACAATGAAAAGGTCCTATAATAACAGTAGGATAGTCTACCCTTATTCTTCTATAATAATTTGAAAGTTAACGACAAAAAGGGTTAAAATTTGAATAAAATAACTTCTTCATCCGATATGTTATCCTTATACAAAAGATCCTTCAGAAGACAATAACTTAGTTCTTAAAAGTGTTACATTATTTATTTAATATATTCTTACAAGAATATTCTATATCTCTACCTAACATACAATATTATTTCATCTTCGTAATATGTTATCTTTAATAAAATATGCAAAATGACTTGCGAAATCTCACGTTAGTTACTTAGAGGACATGATAAAAAATCGGTCTAAGACAACTCAGATAAAGTTTCTCATTTAGTTCATAATTACTTAGCCCAGTGTTTTCCATTTATTAGTTTTCGTAGGTATATTTAATTATTATTGAACATTTTATCATAATGTATCGAAAAATAACTTCTCCTCGGCAAGGAATCGAACCCAGCATCTCTCCGTCTGCGTTTAAAAGCTATTTTCTTAGGAACTAAATGTTTGCCGAGAAAACTGCTTATATTGTTAGATACGTATTTAAATGGACTACATTTAAGAATTTGCTATTCAAAATCGTCAAAACCGTTTTTTGAGAAATAATTTTTTTAATTTTTTCTTAGAGTTTTTGCGGGTAGCGCCTCCAAATTTGGAGCTAAAAGTCATTTCTCGATTTCACCTCGAGGTGTCATTTTTCTGAACATTTATGTCAAAGATTGTCAAAATCGGCCCAGTAGTTTAGGCTCAATGTGAAAGATATTTTAAAAAACCCTTTTTTGGATTCAGAGGACCTCAATACGTGTAAATCAATCAATATCACAAAATTGAACTTTCACAATACTTTCTTTATTTGAGAAAGTAAAATAACAAATGGAGAATATTGATATTAATCCTGGTAGTAATATTATGATTAAAATAGGAGAGAGAAAGCCTCCAAGTTAGTCTGATGTAGCAAAATAGTTGTATTGCAGCGTAAACGCAGGTAAATCCGTACTTATTTTTGTCAGTGGGAAAATATTTTTATTTGTTTTTTTACACATAAAAATGATATTGTTGGAGATTAACTCACTAACTTGTACTTTGTATTGTTTACCTTGTTTAATTTTGTATTATTTAATCCTCAGCAAAAACAAACCATGAAAAAAGGGCCGCCTTCCACCCAAACAGTCAGCCTATCAATGTAGTGATATCAACATCGTGGCTAAGTTTGCTCTTTCTTTAGTCCGCATAAACCACTCCTACTTTCGTGAGCAACACTGGTTTTTTTTTGTTTTTTTTTATTGCTTAACGCTTGGCTGGTTTCTGAATGAGGCATAAAACAGACTTGGCCGCAATATATATATATACTACATCGGCTGAGACTACTTTGAAAGTCTGACTTTTTCTTTTCTTCTAAGTTCTTTCCTTTCCATTACCCTCGTAACTCCTATGTGAGAACACATGATACTGAAGTTTTATGCCTCTTTAAGAAACTGGCCAAGTTTTAAGGAATATAAATAAAAGAGCAATAAATTTAAAAATTTCAATCTTATGGAATTTTCCAGTTTATTTATTTATTTTTTTTTCCGGGGGGTTTTAAACCCAGAGACATGGACACAGGTGGGTCCATTGAGCAAACCCGGGGTAGTGAAGAATTCTCTTCCTGATTCTTCTATAGTCTAAGCAGACTGACAGACTCACAAAAAGTCAGAAGTCTATTCAAAGGCAGTCCCTTAAACTCTTCTAAAGGAAGAATTGGCAATCCAAAGGTTTGCCATCTAAGACGAGCCAACGCTGGGCAGCAGCTTAGTAGGTGAATAGGAGTTTCATCTTGCTCTCCACACAGCCGACAGGTGGGACTTTCAACCAAGCCTAGCAGCTGCAAGTGTCTGTTGAGACTAAAGTGACCGGTTATAAATCAAGTCATAAGATGACAAGTGCCCCTGTTAAGGGCCAATAGTGTTTTAGTAACTTTATGAGATGGTCCAGAAATAAACAACTTGGATTGTCTCATTCTGGGAGAATTTTCCCAGGTTCATTGAAAATCTCTTAACAAAGACATCTTTAAATAAATTTTCCAGTTACATGACTATAGCTACAAATGTGCCAAAAGTTGGTTTGCAAAAAATTGTGGACACACAGACTGACAAACCGTCAGAAGACTGACAGACATGAGATCAAAAATGTTGCCCGATGTCCATAACGGATTTCTGCGTTGGAATTTTTGGAATCGGAGACATAAAAAAATGTTCATTCGCCAGGACGATCAACTAGCTTCCGTAAAATTCGGAAGCAAAAGGGGAAATAATTAAATATATTAGATAATAATGCGTTGTATAAGCATAACTTGTTATATAAAATACGTTATATGACGCGAGCAAGCTATGTGCCAC
The DNA here is from genome assembly GCA_951217055.1 of Gerris lacustris. Classification (NCBI taxonomy): domain Eukaryota; kingdom Metazoa; phylum Arthropoda; class Insecta; order Hemiptera; family Gerridae; genus Gerris; species Gerris lacustris. Next base: position 60,558,165 of record OX578284.1, read on the forward strand.
AATAATTGCCAGACAATTTTTGTTTAAAATCACCGATGGAAAAAATTTAAGAACAGCGGACACGTATTGGATCGTTAAACCTCATATGCATAATTAAACCTCATAATTTTGGACTTAATTCCACTACTTTGAATAAAAATATTAATAATATTAATCGTTGTGTTCTATAAGATACAATCTCAAATTTCAAAAACCCTTCATCGAACAGGATATGAATATTGAATCAAGGCACTTAGCCACACTTGGTCATGGCTTAAAAGCATTAGTTGCCCAATAGACGTTTATAATATTTACTCAAGATTGGTGTAAATTTTTCTAAATTCCAAATAAAGGATTCGATAGAGTAACTCCAATGTTGAAATTTTCTATGTTACAACTGTCAACCCTTTCAACAAATTTTGGTTAATGTAGCCTATTACTCATCGTATATATATCCTGATGATTTAAAGGTATGTAAGGTAGTTAGAGGTGTATGTAAAGGTGGTTAGAGGTGGTTAGAGGTGGTTAGAGGTGTTTAGAGGTGGTTAAGGTGGTCAGAGGTGGTAACATGTGGTTAAGGTGGTTAGAGGTGATCTCTAACCACCTCTAACCACCTCTAACTTTTAAGGAGGACTCCTAACTGACAACAAACAAAAAAAAAGTCTCAGTTTATATACGTGGAACATTAAGCCCAATATACAGGTAAAACCGCGGGTTAAAAAACTTCTTGTATTACTAAACCCATCAATAATGTGATGAAAAATTATCATCCTTTACTTTAATGCGAAGTAATACCACGCAATAGGTCAAAACAACATATAATCATCAGAAATAAAATCAACAATAGAAACAATAAAGTAAATAATTCTTGATAAACAGATGCATGCGCACTTAGGACACAAATAACATAGTTGAAACATGAAACTCAAAAAAAGTATATTTATGCAAATAAACAAAACAACGCAAGTTCACGATATCAACAACTTAATTAGATGAGTTGAGAATCGTCAACAAATTGAATTTGTTTATTCTTACAGTCTCTCTTTATATTCGTGACTTCTGAATACAAACAAGTCGGAAAATGTGTATTATTTTTTATTCGGAGGGGGGAAAAAAAAGAAAATGGGCAGGTAATTGTTTAAGAGATAGACGATAAGGTTTGGAGCCACGCATGCCTGGGTGGGGCCATCGCCCCTACCTTTATACCCCATTTTAACTGAATTTTCATTCAGATTAACTTGGAATGGGGGGGGGGGGGGGGATTGAGTAAGATTAAATACTACGAACCTTTTTTTGGCGTGACCTATAGAATACGTTTTTTTTTTTTTTTTTTTTTTTTTTTTTTTTTTTTTTTTTTTTTTTCTTAAATTAATATTGTAATAGTTATTCAAGGTCATTCATTTGAGGGTAATAAGGATAATCAGATATAAAATAAAAATGGATTATGCAGATGACTTATAAAAATGTAGCGTTTTAATTTACATACCATTAATTACTATATATTATCTAATTAATTATTATTAGTAAACTAATTATTTATTAATTTGTTTTAAGTAGGCATTTAATGGCGTAGAATAAATTATGTTTATAGGCATAAATTATAATATTATAATATTTTGATAATTGTATAAGTAATTGTATAGTACATTACGCGTCTAGTGCGGAAAGTAGCATTTTGCATACGAGTGTGGAGTTTGCATCCGAGCGACAGTGAGGGTAGTAAAACCATACGAGCAAAACAAAATGCAGTTCCCCAAGAGTTGCGTACCGTACTTTATCTACGATTGTTGGATTTTAATAATAAAGACAGAAAAAAATATTTAATAAACTTCCTGTATGTAAGTTCGCGTTGCTTCCGAGCATACCGAAGGTAACGGAAGCATTGTGTTCACTTTTGAGAACGAAAAAGTTTTATGTCTCTGATTTTAAAAATTCCAAGACAGAAATCCGTTTCAAACGTCAGGGAACATTTTAGGTCTCGTGTCTGTCTGTCTGCCGGTCTGTGTGTCCACGAATCCTGAAACGTGCGACGATAACTTGAGTAAATGTCGACCGATTTTGATGATAATTGGTACACATGTTCATTTTAACAATGTCCAGGACGAGTTCGTTGGACTACGTTATCCATTCAAGCTCCATCCGCTATGAAGTGTTAAAGATCGCAAAAAACTATTAATAGTTTTTAAATAATAAACAATAAAACTATAGGTAATATAACAATAAAGTAAATGATAGTATGCGAGGAAGCCATGTGCCACACTAATTGGCAGTCTAGTTCTCTTTTGATAAAGATCACATTAATTCATTAGTTGTATTTTGTGTATTAATTATTTCGGGAGGTGTATTACTATTCTCCTCATTTTTGTCATAATCACTTAAACCACTCATTGATTTTCACTAAAAACTCGATATAAACAGTTACTTTAATTAAACAAACAGTTAATGTGAAGAATTCTTCTTTTTATCGCCCTAGGGCGGATAAAAGAGGAATTATAAAACGCGCATGCGCAATGAATACAAATACGTAAAGAATCACTTTCTACGCATCTAAACATATAATAATACATAGAATGTTTATATTTCGTATCAACCGTAGATAAAAGTATTTATTAACCTAAAATACATCATGTAAACCCAGTAAAGAATGTATGTATATTGAAAATAATTTATTGATATTCTAATTTTGTGAAAAATATGAGGAAAAAGTCGCGTCGACCAACTCCAACCCCGTAGGGGACCACGGCTACGTGTCGACTTGCTAGGGAAGTAATGTACAATACCATTATTATTTCAGTAGATTATATTAAAAATTAACAAGAAACAACTATTAGTTTAATATCTTAGTGAATAAAAGTTAATGAGAAACAAATATTAGTTTATTATCTTAGTGAATAAAACTTAACTAGTGATGCGGTGCATAAAGAACTCGCGTAGAATGGTGCTTTTATATCAGCCATACTATGCTCTCAATAATGATATCTGGATAATATTTCAGTAAAACCTGACATTCTTATTTAACCTGAAAAGATCATTAAAATGATTTTGTCCATTATCTTTATTTAATAATATTAACGCAGGCTCGCCTCTTGATTCAGCATTTCTAGTAAATATGTATTAAATAAAGTTATTGCAGGCTCGCTGCGCTCACCTGTTGATTTAGCATTTGTATAAATAAATATGTATTAAATAAAGTTATTGCAGACTCGCTACGCTCGCCTGTTTACACAGTAAATATAGTAATTATTTTCTAAAATAAAGAAGGCTCGCTACGCTCGCCTATTTGATTCAGAATTTGTATTGAATAAAGTTATTGTAGGCTCGCTACGCTCGCCTGTGTATACAGTTAATATAGTAATTATTTAATCAAATTGAAGAAGGCTCGCTACGCTCACCTGTTTGATTCAGAATTTGTTGTAAATATTTATTAAATAAAGTTATTGCAGGCTCGCTGTGCTCACCTGTTGATTTAGCATTTGTATAAATAAATATGTATTAAATAAAGTTATTGCAGGCTCGCTACGCTCGCCTGTTTACACAGTAAATATAGTTGAATATGTTGAAGTCAGCACCTTTATAATTATAATATAAATATAGTTGATGGATCTTTAGGTGTGAAAATTAAAACATTACTCCATAACTGTTTTAAGAGACGTTTCGACCCGTATAGAATGTAATAACTCAATTAACTTTTTAGACATGTCCATTATTAAGAAAACTAATGGTTCATTAACTACCAAATGGTACTCTAAAGATTTAAAAAGTAAGAGGATCCTTAATTTCAAATCTAATCATGCCAAACACACCATTATCAACACTGCTTGTAACTTGATGCGAAGAGCGATCAAAATTACAGATTTAGAATTTATAAATGAAATAAAAACCAAAATCTTTTCTATACTTACTGAAAATCTTTATCCACTCAAAATAATAAAATTAAATTGGCATAAACTCATAAACACCATAGACAACATAGGCACTCATAATCTAAGAGAAAGTAATAACCAACAACAATATTTTACAAGCCTCACATACATCCAAGGACTCTCAGAAAAACTACAAAAAATAATGAGACAAAATGATTGTGGTCATGTTAAAATTGCTCATAAACCTAATGAAAAAATGTTAAATTTTTATAGCAACATGAAAGATAAAATTGATAAAGAAAATAGAACGGATTTAATTTACAAAATTAATTGTAAGAATTGTGATAAAACTTACATTGGAGAAACTTCTCAAAAATTAAAAAACAGACAGTATTATCACATTAATGACATAAAAAATAAAAATCAAAAAACAGCTTTAGCGATACACGCATTTAATACAGGTCATAATTTTGATTTTGAAAAAACAAATATTCTAGGATATGAAAAAAACACCAAAAAAAGGAGGATTCTTGAGGCATTTCACATTTTTAGAAACCAGGATAACACAGTTAATCATAAAACCGATTCAGGAAACATAAATAAGAATTATAACCTAATTTTTAAAAGATTTAATGATAAGAAATAAAATGAATCATAATTAAGAGGAATTAACTTGCTCAAAATTAATTATATATTATACATAATAGAATTTAAAAGAATACCAAGGCAACTTAGTTTATGTTAAGAAACACTTTAAATAAACTAATAAGTAAATCACAACTTTGTAATTTAATAACATTAAAATAAATAATAAATGACATAAATTTAAAATAATAACAAAAACAAAATAACACATAATAACTTTTTTTAGTAATCACAATGTAAAATAGTATATACATAGTTCCTTAGAATTATAAATAATAAACACACTACCATTTTTTAACATTATATTTAATAGAATTCAAACTAATACCAAGGCAACCAAATATAGGTTAACACAAAAGTTTTTTAAAATAACTAATAATTAAAGCCATAACTTTACCATTTAAATAAAGAATAAATTAATGTATAAATGAATAAATGTAAGTATAATTAGTGCAACCCCCTCTCTACCAGGTAGCGCTAGTGATCAAATTACGTTTTAAACAAAACATTCTCATATAAAATTTAAAAGTTTAATTAAAAGAATAGCATTTGAATTATCTATTAGTATTTTACCTTTATGACAAACGAATATAAATTCTTTTAGGACAGTTTATATAATGAATAGTGTTACGGATAATATACAATTAGAATTAAATAGCTTTCAAGGTTCTCACTGAAAAAAATCTGGTTTATTAGAATATATATCAATTAGAAAAATTTTACTGTCAAACGTTAAATTTGTTATTGTTTTTGTTATTTTTAGTTATAGAATAATGTTAATGATTGTAAAGTCCGTAAACTTAATTTATTAATTTTTATAAGATTAATTTAATTAATGTAAATGATTTATTTATTGACGCTCTCTTATTGAGATAGAGATTGATTTCCATTGTACAGCTAAATTGTAAGTATTACCATGATCACTAATCATATGATCAATAATGTTGATTTTCATCAAATTAGCGTATGTAAGCATAAGGCATTAATATAATTGATTATTTTGTCATTTTAGAAATAAAGACTGATGATGACCTTAAGATTACGGGTCGAAACGTCTCTTAAAACAGTTATGGAGTAATGTTTTAATTTTCACACCTAAAGATCCATCAACTATATTTATATTATAATTATAAAGGTGCTGACTTCAACATATTCAACTATATTTTCCTGGAGATGGACAATACCAGGAATAACTTCGATAACAGCCTTCAGAAAATAGAAAAACAATTAATTAATCAGTTTAATAAATGTCTTAGTTTGCATATGAGAAAACATAGAACCAATAATAACAATGTATGGACTTTGAAGTCGAAAGTCATTAAATTATGTAAATCTGAGTGTAGAAGAAATTATTTAAAGCAATATAAAAACAATAATACAATACCTAACCATTTAATATGGGTCAAGGTCAAATCTCATGAAATATTTAATAATCAGATATCTAACCCTAAAATTAAAAAAATATCAGATAAATTTGTAAAAGAAATGATAACATTAGAAATTAAAGAGACTTACAAGATAGCCAAAGAATGTAACACTACTATTAATACTATTCTTAATGAGATCAAAATTAACAATAATAACAGTTATGCATGTTTAAAGGGAATAATAAATTTATTTAAATCAAAATTATTAAAAACTTTAGATGAAAAACATAATAATAAAATTCAAAGAAGAAAACATAAAGAAATTAAAATGGGCAACCAAGAAGATTTAGAAAATTTAGATTGGTATAATCAACTATATAAGAAAGGTTGGTGCGTCAACTTAACTAACGAAGTAATACCTAATAATTTAATTAATTTATTAAGCCTGGGACAAAATTTTAATGTAATGCCTTTTAATTTAGACAATTCAATACTGAAAATTATTGTAGACATTGAGTTTTTACTTATCAACCTTGATTCTCCAGAAAATCATAAATCCTTTCTTAGGAATAATTTTATCAATTCGATAACTAACCATCAATCTAATTATAAATTCAAGTTAAATAATAATGTATTAAATAAACAAATAATGATAGACATAAAAAAACTAAAATCTTTTAGTACAAATAACCCCCACATTATATTTACAAAATCAGATAAAAGCAATAAAACTATAATTATGAAAAAAGCAGACTACCAATCTAAAATGGAACAACTTCTTCAAGATAAAGGAACTTACAGAAAAATTAGAAACAATCCATTAAATGACATTAAAAAAGATTATATGAAATTAATTAACAAACTGTTGAAATACAAATTTATTACAACTCAAGAAAAGACTAAACTTAATATTGACCATAGTAATTTACCCAGAATTCATGGTCTCTTAAAAATGCATAAAAATAACCACCCACTCCGTCCTATTATTGATGGTCGCAACTCTCCAACTGAAAAATTAGCCTCACTTCTAAACCCCACTCTAGATGTTTTAAACAATAATAATCCTTTCGACATTATTAATGCTGAACAACTAAAAAATAAAATCAAAGATATTATTGTAAATGAAGATGAAATGTTAGTTTCATTTGACGTTAAGTCTCTTTTTACCAGTATTCCCCTGGAAGAGATGTATAAAATCATTAATCATAACTGGGAACAAATTGAACCTTATACGAACATAAAAAGTAAGCAGCTATACTTAGAAACACTCAAATTTTGTTGTTCAAACAGTTACTTTACGTATAATAATGAATGTTTTAGGCAAATTAATGGATTACCGATGGGGGGGAAAATTTCAGTTAATTTAAGTGGTATCACGTTGAACAACCTTATTAACAAAGCTATCAATAACTTAGAGGAAAAACCTAAAGCCATATACAAATACATAGATGATTTATTTTTAATAATAAAAAAGACCAACCTTGATTCCACCTTAAATTGCTTCAATAATATTAATAAAAAAATCTCATTTACTAGCGAAATAGAATGTAATAACTCAATTAACTTTTTAGACATGTCCATTATTAAGAAAACTAATGGTTCATTAACTACCAAATGGTACTCTAAAGATTTAAAAAGTAAGAGGATCCTTAATTTCAAATCTAATCATGCCAAACACACCATTATCAACACTGCTTGTAACTTGATGCGAAGAGCGATCAAAATTACAGATTTAGAATTTATAAATGAAATAAAAACCAAAATCTTTTCTATACTTACTGAAAATCTTTATCCACTCAAAATAATAAAATTAAATTGGCATAAACTCATAAACACCATAGACAACATAGGCACTCATAATCTAAGAGAAAGTAATAACCAACAACAATATTTTACAAGCCTCACATACATCCAAGGACTCTCAGAAAAACTACAAAAAATAATGAGACAAAATGATTGTGGTCATGTTAAAATTGCTCATAAACCTAATGAAAAAATGTTAAATTTTTATAGCAACATGAAAGATAAAATTGATAAAGAAAATAGAACGGATTTAATTTACAAAATTAATTGTAAGAATTGTGATAAAACTTACATTGGAGAAACTTCTCAAAAATTAAAAAACAGACAGTATTATCACATTAATGACATAAAAAATAAAAATCAAAAAACAGCTTTAGCGATACACGCATTTAATACAGGTCATAATTTTGAGTTTGAAAAAACAAATATTCTAGGATATGAAAAAAACACCAAAAAAAGGAGGATTCTTGAGGCATTTCACATTTTTAGAAACCAGGATAACACAGTTAATCATAAAACCGATTCAGGAAACATAAATAAGAATTATAACCTAATTTTTAAAAGATTTAATGATAAGAAATAAAATGAATCATAATTAAGAGGAATTAACTTGCTCAAAATTAATTATATATTATACATAATAGAATTTAAAAGAATACCAAGGCAACTTAGTTTATGTTAAGAAACACTTTAAATAAACTAATAAGTAAATCACAACTTTGTAATTTAATAACATTAAAATAAATAATAAATGACATAAATTTAAAATAATAACAAAAACAAAATAACACATAATAACTTTTTTTAGTAATCACAATGTAAAATAGTATATACATAGTTCCTTAGAATTATAAATAATAAACACACTACCATTTTTTAACATTATATTTAATAGAATTCAAACTAATACCAAGGCAACCAAATATAGGTTAACACAAAAGTTTTTTAAAATAACTAATAATTAAAGCCATAACTTTACCATTTAAATAAAGAATAAATTAATGTATAAATGAATAAATGTAAGTATAATTAGTGCAACCCCCTCTCTACCAGGTAGCGCTAGTGATCAAATTACGTTTTAAACAAAACATTCTCATATAAAATTTAAAAGTTTAATTAAAAGAATAGCATTTGAATTATCTATTAGTATTTTACCTTTATGACAAACGAATATAAATTCTTTTAGGACAGTTTATATAATGAATAGTGTTACGGATAATATACAATTAGAATTAAATAGCTTTCAAGGTTCTCACTGAAAAAAATCTGGTTTATTAGAATATATATCAATTAGAAAAATTTTACTGTCAAACGTTAAATTTGTTATTGTTTTTGTTATTTTTAGTTATAGAATAATGTTAATGATTGTAAAGTCCGTAAACTTAATTTATTAATTTTTATAAGATTAATTTAATTAATGTAAATGATTTATTTATTGACGCTCTCTTATTGAGATAGAGATTGATTTCCATTGTACAGCTAAATTGTAAGTATTACCATGATCACTAATCATATGATCAATAATGTTGATTTTCATCAAATTAGCGTATGTAAGCATAAGGCATTAATATAATTGATTATTTTGTCATTTTAGAAATAAAGACTGATGATGACCTTAAGATTACGGGTCGAAACGTCTCTTAAAACAGTTATGGAGTAATGTTTTAATTTTCACACCTAAAGATCCATCAACTATATTTATATTACAGTAAATATAGTAATTAGTTTCTAAAATAAAGAAGGCTCGCTACGCTCGTCTGTTGATTTAGCATTTGTATAAATAAATATGTATTAAATAAAGTTATTGCAGGCTCGCTACGCTCGCCTGTTTACACAGTAAATATAGTAATTATTTTCTAAAATAAAGAAGGCTCCCTACGCTCGCCTATTTGATTCAGAATTTGTATTAAATAAAGTTATTGTAGGCTCGCTACGCTCGCCTGTTTGATTCAGAATTTGTTGTAAATATTTATTAAATAAAGTTATTGAAGGCTCGCTGCGCTCACCTGTTGATTTAGCATTTGTATAAATAAATATGTATTAAATAAAGTTATTGCAGGCTCGCTACGCTCGCCTGTTTACACAGTAAATATAGTAATTAGTTTCTAAAATAAAGAAGGCTCGCTACGCTCGCCTATTTCATTCAGAATTAATTGTAAATATTTATTAAATAAAGCTATTGCAGGCTCGCTGCGCTCGCCTGTTGATTTAGTATTTGTAGTAAATATTTATTAAATAAAGTTATTGTAGGCTCGCTACGCTCGCCTGTTGATTTAGCGTTTGTAGTAAATATGTATTAAATAAAGTTATTGTAGGCTCGCTACGCTCGCCTGTTTACACAGTAAATATAGTAATTATTTTCTAAAATAATGAAGGCTCGCTACGCTCGCCTATTTGATTCAGAATTTGTATTAAATAAAGTTATTGTAGGCTCGCTACGCTCGCCTGTTTGATTCAGAATTTGTTGTAAATATTTATTAAATAAAGTTATTGAAGGCTCGCTGCGCTCACCTGTTGATTTAGCATTTGTATAAATAAATATGTATTAAATAAAGTTATTGCAGGCTCGCTACGCTCGCCTGTTTACACAGTAAATATAGTAATTATTTTCTAAAATAAAGAAGGCTCGCTACGCTCGCCTATTTGATTCAGAATTTGTATTAAATAAAGTTATTGTAGGCTCGCTACGCTCGCCTTTTTGATTCAGAATTTGTTGTAAATATTAATTAAATAAAGTTATTGTATGCTCGCTACGCTCGCCTGTTTATAACGTATTTGTACGTAATCATTATTTAATATAATTAATTCAGGCTCGCTGCGCTCGCAAGTTTATATGGCATAACATTATCCAGAAATACTAAATAAATTGGTGAGCGCAGCGAACCTTCAATATACCCAGTTAAATGAAAACTAATTTTAAAAGCTGTCTATACAGGGCGAGCGCAGCGAGCCAACAATAACATTATTATAACTCCTGTATAAACGTGCGATCATAGCGAGCCTGCAATACCTCTATTAAACAACGTTTAACTAAATTTCCTGTTTAAACTGCTTAGTATGCAATAATTATGCTAAATAATAATTATCTACAATTGGTTGAAAATATATAGAGTGACATTTTAATAGTTATTTACTCAACTTTAAACCCTTTAAAACTATGTATAAAATGCCATACTGACGAAAAACGTTTTGTCATTCGCCTTATTGGCCGCCATCTTGAAAATATAAATTATGAAATTTGAAAAGTTATTGACTCTATTCCTACTTTTATAGACCTTTAGATTAATGTATTACATGCCAAGCAGATTAAATTTTTTTTAATAGTCCGCCATATTGAAAATATTATGTGTGACATTTTTAATACTTAGATATTCTATTCCTAAACTTCAAGACCTTTAAATTGATGTATAACATGTCATACTGACTAAAAACTTTTTGTTTAGTCGTCCGCCATATTGGCCGCCATCTTGAAAGTGTGAAGTATTATATTTTATCAGTTAAATATTATTTTCCTCCTTTTAAAGGCCTTTAAAACGATGTATAACACATTAAGCTGACTTAAACTTTTTTTTTAGTCGTCCGCCATATTGGCAGCCATCTTGAAAATATTAACTGTGATATTTTATTAGTTAAATTTTCTTTTCCTTCTCTTAACGACCTTTAAAACGATGTATAACACATTATTCTGACTAAAACTTTTTATTTTAGTCGTCCGCCATATTGGCCGCCATCTTGAAAATATGAAGTGTGAAATTTGATTAGTTACATATTCTTTTCCTTCTCTAAAAGACCTTCAAAACTATGTATAACACATTATGCTGGCTTAAAACTTATTTTTTAGTCGTCCGCCATATTGGCCGCCATCTTGGAAATGTTTAGTGAGGAATTTTCAAAAACTATACAGTTCTCAAAAATGCTAAGATGCATCTACGTGCCAAATTTCGCTGAAATTGATCAATTTTTACTCCAGTTATCGTTAGACAAACAAACAAACAAACAAACTTTTCAAATCCCAAGTCTCTGAAATGAATAACTCACTACGCTCGTTCAATAAAGAACTCACTGCGCTCGTTCAATAAGAAACAAATATTAGTTTACTAGTGATGCGGTGCATAAAGAACTCGCGTAGAATGGTGCTTTTATATCAGCCATACTATGTTCTCAATAATGATATCAGGATAATATTTCAGTAAAACCTGACATTTATTTAACCTGAAAAGATCATAAAAATGATTTTGTCCATTATCTTTATTTAATAATATTAACGCAGGGTCGCTGCGCTCGCCTCTTGATTCAGCATTTCTAGTAAATATGTATTAAATACAGTTATAGCAGGCTCGCTGCGCTCGCCTGTTGATTTAGCGTTTGTAGTAAGTATTTATTAAATAAGGTTATTGTAGGCTCGCTACGCTCGCCTGTTGATTTAGCGTTTGTAGTAAGTATTTATTAAATAAAGTTATTGCAGGCTCGCTACGCTCGCCAGTTTACCCAGTAAATATAGTAATTATTTTCTAAAATAAAGAAGGCTCGCTACGCTCGCCTATTTGATTCAGAATTTGTAGTAAATATTTATTAAATAAAGTTATTGTAGGCTCGCTACGCTCGCCTGTTTATACAGTTAAAACAGTAATTATTTAATCAAATTAAGGAAGGCTCGCTACGCTCGCCTGTTTATAAAGTTAAAACAGTAATTATTTAATCAAATTAAAGAAGGCTCGCTACGCTCGCCTGTTTTATTCAAAATTTGTTGTAAATATTTATTAAATAAAGTTATTGAAGGCTCGCTGCGCTCGCCTGTTGATTTAGCGTTTGTAGTAAGTATTTATTAAATAAAGTTTTTGCAGGCTCGCTACGCTCGCCAGTTTACCCAGTAAATATAGTAATTATTTTCTAAAATAAAGAAGGCTCGCTACGCTCGCCTATTTGATTCAGAATTTGTAGTAAATATTTATTAAATAAAGTTATTGTAGGCTCGCTACGCTCGCCTGTTTATACAGTTAAAACAGTAATTATTTAATCAAATTAAAGAAGGCTCGCGACGCTCGCCTGTTTATACAGTTAAACCAGTAATTATTTAATCAAATTAAAGAAGGCTCGCTACGCTCGCCTGTTTGATTCAGAATTTGTTATAAATATTTATTAAATAAAGTTATTGAAGGCTCGCTACGCTCGCTTTTTATACAGTAAATATAGTAATTATTTAATCAAATTAAAAATGGCTTGCTACGCTCGCCTGTTTGATTCAGAATTTGTAGTAAATATTAATTAAATCAAGTTATTGTATGCTCGCTACGCTCGCCTGTTTATAAAATATTTGTACGTAATCATTATTTAATATAATTAATTATTTAGGCTTGCTGCGCTTGCAAGGTTATACGGCATAACTTTATCCAGAAATACTAAATAAATTGGTGAGCCTAGCGAACCCTCAATATACCCAGTTAAATGAAAACTAATTTTAAATGCTGTCTATACAGGGCGAGCGCAGCGAGCCAACAATAACATTATTACAACTCCTGTATAAACGTGCGATCATAGCGAGCCTGCAATACCTCTATTAAACAACGTTTAACTAAATTTCCTGTTTAAACTGCTTAGTATGCAATAATTATACTAAATAATAATTATCTACAATTGGTTGAAAATATATAGAGTGAAATTTTAATAGTTATTTACTCTTTTCTTACTTCTAAACCCTTTAAAACGATGTATAAAATGCCATACTGACGAAAAACGTTTTGTCATTCGCCTTATTGGGCGCCATCTTGAAAATATAAATTATGAAATTTGAAAAGTTATTGACTATATTCCTACTTTTATAGACCTTAAGATTAATGTATTACATGCCAAGCAGATTAATTTTTTTTAATAGTCCGCCATATTGAAAATATTATGTGTGACATTTTTAATACTTAGATATTCCTTTCCTGAACTTCAAGACCTTTAAATTGATGTATAACATGTCATACTGACTAAAAACTTTTTGTTTAATCGTCCGCCATATTGGCCGCCATCTTGAAAGTGTGAAGTATTAAATTTGATCAGTTAAATATTATTTTCCTCCTTTTAAAGGCCTTTAAAACGATGTATAACACATTATGCTGACTAAAACTTTTTATTTTAGTCGTCCGCCATATTGGCCGCCATCTTGAAAATATGAAGTGTGAAATTTGATTAGTTACATTTTCTTTTCCTTCTCTTAAAGACCTTCAAAACGATGTATAACACATTATGCTGGCTTAAAACTTTTTATTTAGTCGTCCGCCATATTGGCCGCCATCTTGGAAATATGAAGTGTGAAATTTGATTAGTTACATATTCTTTTCCTTCTCTTAAAGACCTTCAAAACGATGTATAACACATTATGCTGGCTTAAAACTTTTTTTTTAGTCGTCCGCCATATTGGCCGCCATCTTGGAAATGTTTAGTGAGGAATTTTCAAAAACTATACAGTTCTCAAAAATGCTGAGATGCATCTTCGTGCCAAATTTCGCTGAAATTTATCAATTTTTACTCCAGTTATCGTTAGACAAACAAACAAACAAACAAACAAACAAACAAACAAACAAACAAACTTTTCAAATCCCAAGTCTCTGAAATGAAGAACTCACTACGCTCGTTCAATAATCTTAGTGAATAAAGCTAAACGAGAAACAAATATTGGTTTATTATCTTAGTACAAAAAACAACGAGAAACAAATATTAGTTTATTATCTTAGTGCATAAAACAACGAGAAACAAATATTAGTTTATTATCTTAGTAAATAAAACTTAATGAGAAACAAATATTAGTTTATTATCTTACTGAATAAAACTTAATGAAAAACAAATATTAGTTTATTATCTTACTGAATAAAACTGAACGAGAAACAAATATTAGTTTATTATCTTAGTAAATAAAACTTAATGAAAAACAAATATTAGTTTATTATCTTACTGAATAAAACTTAATGAGAAACAAATATTAGTTTATTATCTTAGAGCATAAAACAACGAGAAACAAATATTCGTTTATTATCTTAGTGGATAAAACTTACCGAGAAACAATTATAGTTTAAAAACAAAGTTTTTATCATAGATTTTTTTATTTTTTATACGTGCTTTCTGGTTGTATGACGGTAAATATTGGTATTAATTCATTTTAATTAAAAAAATCCTTATTTTTAATTAATTAATTTGATAGAATGTTTTTAAATTGGTACAGAGACTATGTGGCAAGTTTGGAGTTTGATGACAGACGCCGATAAACAAATAAACAAAAGTGAAGTTTAACTTACAAAGCATTTAAAAGTGGGGTCCTTAAAACATTTTCCAATCTCCATATCATAATTAAGATTAATTTACCATAAATTAATAGTATTAAAATACTCCGTAACTATCTTCACAATAATATTTAGCTTAATTACTAATATTTTTCTTACTCGATGGCGTTCCTATTTTGGTCAACTTTATTAATGTTTCTGTTCACACAATTGCCATTAGCCCCGAAACAACTGTATTAAGTTTTATAGTTAAAATCCTTCTTACCTAATAAAACATTATTTAAGTTTAAAAGTAATGAATCTCAACACATTAATTCAACACATCAATTGAATTAATGCTGGTAGCATTCAACCATATTAAAATAAAATGGCTGGTCTTAAAATTCCACTAGTAGTAGTATTAAGGTGCTAGTACTAGTACTAGACGGGTAGTACGAACCACTTATTCGAATCTAGAAATTAGACCATATTTTAGGCTCATTTTACTAGCCACGTGGAAGAGAGTTGCAGCCACTTCACACATCATACCTCTGTACATTGTACCACCGAAGAGAGTATGATATGATCATTAGTGAGCCATTTAAATCAGAGCATCATGGTGAGGAATCGAACCCACGATCTCATACATTGATACAGCGATTGCCGAGCAGACATGGTAAGCAATTTAATGCGCACGGCCATGCCGGCTCTCGGATATCCAACTATATTCATGTAGTATTTTTAATTCTAAAAAAACAAAACCTACCTTCAAATTAAAAATGCTTGGAGTTCAGAATAATTTTGAGACATATTTCATCAATTTGTATACCATTTTCATTGCTGGATACTTAATTGTAATAGTATACACATAAATAAGAAACACAACGCCAAACCTTATTTCAATCAAAATTTTGTAGTTGAATGAAAGTTCACTTCATTTAGTAAAGATACTAAATGAGTTTGACAATGGTGCATTGTAGGAAGGTATTATTAGATTTTGACTCAGTCCTGTCATCTGGTCCAGTTTCGTCACTAACCCTTTGGTTGAGGTCAATGCCAGAACTGAGGTTTGAAGTCTAATTGCTCTGTAATTAGATCCTTTTGTCTATTTACGAGTAACTTGGTACAAACACCTGCCTTCACCGTTCTAATTAATGTATTGATTAGTTCCAGTCTCCACTCCACTAAAATATTTGTCAACGCGTCTTAATTTGAAAGAGCAAAATTAGCAAATTAACTTTAATACAATAGAAGTTACTTTATATAAATTAACCAGAATACATATTTCTCCTATTGATGTTCTGTTCTTAACAATGCAAAGTAATTCTCTGATATTAATGTTTTTGAAAATGTCGGAATTCATTATTATTAATTGAATATGGCATTGTATTGATCTGTATTAATTAATGAAGGTAGGAGGACTTGGTTTCCTTTCTTAACAAATTGATTATTCGAAGTCAGTAAATGTTCAATCTAAAACTGTTGAGGGTACGATTAATAACAACGATTAAGAACGATTGTGTATATTAACTAAAACATCGAGTAGAACAGAAAAAATGTATAACATACAAGGTTGAGCGTTTGGAATCGACTGGTCCTAACCAAGGCAGGCAGTAGGGCAATCAGACTAGGAGGGGGCACGTCCGACCCGCACTCTCGTTGCGCTTCGAAGACACTACAAGTCTTAAGAAAAACTTTAGAGTATTTCATGATGGATAAACTAGTTGCAACGTTGTATACTAGGCATCGCGTGGCTCTATCATTGAAGCGAGCGTATTGCAATAAAATACTGAATATTGAAATTTATTAATCATGATGCATGTCATAGTTGAAGATAAGGGGAAGAGGGTAGTGTGAGGTAGAGTGGGGGTACTCGGTACGAAGCTTTACTTCCTAAACAAACCTATACACTATAAGAATCTTAACCACCCGTAATAGCTTTTATATTATTATTATAAATGTATCACTTCATTACTCAAACACTACTGCTTGTATCACGTTGAAATTTTACATGCTTGTTTCAATTGTACTTTAGACGATGTACATGAAGTTTTATTAAAATCGTTAGAACGTAAGATATTGGTAAAAAGGTTGTTTTCTCTATTTTAAACGTTTAGGTCCGCTTTAATAGTTTTAGGGATCTTTATTAATTCATAGCAGTATCGTTAATGGTTTTACTAAAAAATGTTATTTGGAAAAAATGTTCGTCTCATCGAATAGGTGATGATAGAATTTTTTCCCGTCCTGAAATTCAAATTTAAAATTTGAAGCTCACGTTTACGTTTGCGCACGAACTCTTGGACGGATCACGCTGTCCAACGAGACAGACAGACAGACAGACAGACAGACAGACAGACAGACAAGATGCATATTTCGTTGAATGTAAGAAGCTCGCTTACGCTCGCTTCAATAAATGAATATGACAATATTAAAAAAATGTGTTTAAATCATTAATAATACCTACTACAAATAATAACAAAAAAGTACGTGTGGTGTCACAGGATTCCTTTAGTAGGAACGAAGTTCCTAACGCTTTTCATTAAATATAAATTATAAAATCACGCTGCAAAGTATACGATGCTAACTACTTATACATGATGGAGTTAGAAAAGAGACAAAAAAAAAAAGAAAAAAAGTTTTGTACTTAGCGGAGTTAAGGCAAAATTATAAAATTAATAGTATATTATGTTACAAGGCTGTGAAGTGAGTTTTTTCTTTACCGCGGCAATTACATTTACTGTCGAGCGAAGCGAGACAGTAAATATTGCCAAGGTAAAGAAAAAACACTTCAAAGTCGCGTAGCATATGCTATTTTTTCCGAGGTAGCAGACAATGAAAAAACATTAAATATTAATCACTAATCAATATATAATAATAACAAATATTAGTACATACTTAAGACTTAAAAAAAGAAACCTTAAAATGAGGTTACACTATAAGAAAAGATAAATAAAACGCATTGACATCTAGCGGATTTTTATCGTACTAGAAGCATTTCTACAAAGACTGCAGCGGTACTAACGGAAGTTTTGACAACTACCCGCCGTAAAGAAAAAATCTTTTAGTGCCTAGGACGTAAAAGATTTTTTCTTTACAGCTAGGAGTAATGAAAAGATTTTTTAAGTCCACGTAATGAAAAAATGGATTTTAGCTATGTTTTTTAGGCTCTAAAGTTACTATTTCACAGCCTACCATGGAAAAACCATATTTTTATCATTGAACCATGCGTCTTACAATAAATATTTATTGGATATGTAGACACAAAATAAAATAATAATAACCAGTAAGATATAAGATATATTAGAACGTTCGATATCGGTATAAACGTTTTCTCTATTTTAAACGTTTAGGTCCGCTGTAAAAGTTTTAACGATCTTTAACACTTCATAGCGGAGTCGGTGTTTACTAAAAACAAATATTATAAAAGTTGTTAAAAAATAAATTAGATAATTAAAAAGTTTGTTTGTCTCATTGAATAGAGAAATAGAAGTTCAAATTTTTCCCCGTCCGTCCTAAAAATCTAATTTTACATTTGAAGCTTACACGTTTACGCGAGCATTGCGCGTGATTAAGAGAATAACGTTTTTCAATGAACTTGTGCTGGGCATTGGTAAAATGAATATGTGTACCAAATTTCATTTAAATCAGTCAATTTTTACTCAAGTTATCGTCATCATCGATTTTGTTACCGGTGGTAACAAAATGGTTTTTTCGGATTCTCTCCCGGGCTCCAGACGACTATGGCATTTCCAATAATCTTATTTAAAAGACTTATTAAATAACAATATTATTAATATCAAATAGATTTATCCTCAGCAAAAGTATGTTATCAATTAATGATGACAAAATATTTATTCAATTTAATATTTTAGAGTAGTAAAAATATGGTGAGTTGTTACTCAGTAACTTTCAATGTTAACAAGGCTTATAGCGTTTCATATTATCGCTAGCAACATGTTTCTTTAACATTTTATGGTAGCGTGATTTAGGCATTAACACGACAGCGGACATTCCTGCACAAAACAGTTACATCCTACCTTGTGTACACGCATATACATACATAATACATAGTACATATCTGATAACGCTTACACGGAAAGGCTGATAAAGTAGTAAACAATATTAACAGTAAAAACAGTTATTCCAAGGCTAAACTATCGTTTTCTCCATTTATATTGCTTGTAATATACAAAATTATGTATTGAATATACTAAAAAAAATACTCTAGTTCTACAAATAAGTTTTAATTGAATATACCTATTTAAATAACACAGTTTATACTTTAATAAAAACATAATTTAAACTTAAATGAAAACATGATATTTCCTTAGCAATTAAGTCGTAATCTGTATGTCTATAATTATGCTGTAGAAACTCAATACATGCCTTTGTGAACTATTTTCTTATGGAACTATACCAAATCAAGCCCCATTTGAGGTCATATTTATTGATAATAGATGATAACAATTAACATTTAATTTAGTATATAACATAACAATTACATCAGTAGGTCAGTACCATTCTGTAGTCTATATTACTCCAATACGTAACACGTGTAATAATGAACACCTGTAAATTGACCACGTTTCCTAAGTGCTGGCAAAAATACCACAACATTTTATTTAACGACTGAGATTTACACACTTTCTCTTACATAATAAAGCCTAATCTTATAAAAAATAGTTTGCCGATTAGTGTGGCACATAGCTTCCTCGCATTCAATTTCATACACTTCAATGATTTTATACTTTTGCATTCTATTATTATCAAATTTATTTTTATTTTCCCTCCTTCTTAAAAATCTGTCAACTTTTTTTTTTAATTTTTTACATGAATTAAAGAATAAAAATTTAAAAATTAAAAGCAGAATAATGAAAGATGGCAAACGTTTGAGATTAATCTCGGGCTATGTGCAGGCTACTTTTGACAGACCGTCCAAATTTCATAAAAAAGGAGTACTTTAACCCTAGAACGCTAACCATATTTTTTAACCTCTTAAGACTAATCTTGAGTCATATTGACTCCCTAATCTATTATACCCAGTTTTATTAAAATATAAAGGCCTAATATGTACAATATTTTTTTAACACGTTTTAGTGCTAGTTGAAGGGACACTTGGGTGCTTTGTTTCCCATAAAAAACATTTTTTTCCTTTTAATTCCGGTTTTTCAATCTGGATTACTATTACATATCCGATATTGTTATCTACCGGAGTGGTTTTATTTACATTTTTTTATGTAACTTTTTTCTTTCCTTTCCTTTGGTTTTTCTATTTCGTAAATTGTTTCAATTAATTTATCATTTTCCTCATCATCGCTGATGGGATCAAAAAAGGCATTTTCTATTTTCAAATCAGGGTCCAAATCACAACCGTCACCATTATTGTCGACTACGCTCTTTTTCATATTCGGTATCTGAATCGGTCATTTCCTTCATCAAGTGATAAATGTCGTTTAGATCATTGTATTTTTTCTCCATTATTTGACTATATTCATAATCTATTAACTTTATATAATTTAGACATATAACGACAAAAAAAAATATAACAATTTATACTTATAAATGAATAAATTACAATTATAATACCTTTAATTTGAAATAATTATTGAATTAAAAGTTATATAATATTTAATTTATAAGATTTAAAATGCCAAAATAAACAATAACACGACATACTATTCTAAAAATACTATTCTGCATCAAAATGACCTACAAAATATTTACGTGTAAGACTAAACAGGAGTCAAAATGACTCCGTGACTGCAGAAAAACAAACGATATGTCCTCTTTAGAATCTGAATGTGAAACTGATAGAAGTGTAGAAGGGTCATTCAAGGGTGGGAGATAGCATAGCTAAGATGTGGGAGTTCTGTGTTTTACAGACACCGTGCATTCGTAGTTGAAAAAAAAATGGGAGTCATTTTGACTCCAGGTTAGCTTTCTAGGGTTAAACACACATTTTGGCTCTTCATCGATGTTTCATATAAATGGTTTAGTATAATATTGTAATTATATCACTCAATTGGAATTACATATTGGGTTAAAATATAAAACAGAATTATCCTGAATTTAAGATAATATATACAGGGTGGAATGTATGCATCATACTTAATATAGTATGAAACAAAATCATTATTCATTTTGCTGTTTGGATCATGGTGTGCTGTGTATGATCCATACTCACCCTCCGTACGATTCATACAACGTAGTGTATAAAACATACTTTCTATAAGTAGTTTCGAAGTTGTTTAACACCTTAAGACGCAGGCCACTTAGGTGGGCCCAATGTACAAACCCGGGATAGGAACCACACTGTTCACATTTGTGTGAAGTGTTAGGTCATTTAAAATGTCTCCACCTCTTGATTTATATCGAACCGAGAGTGGTGATCATGGTTTCCAGGCCGAAACCTGGTGGCGCAACTCTTTCCAGCAGTTACCCATTTATTTATACAATGCTGGGTAAACATTAAGTGGGGATCCAGTCCGGGAGTTAAACCAGAGCTCTATGTGTCAGGTGGACATCCATCCAACTACTGACCACTCCAGAAGTTGCTTTACTTGACTGGTTGAAAGCGAAGAGCTTTACCCAACGGTCTATCTAGGCTCCCCAATTCAAATCACTATGTAACGTCTAGTAATTGTTATGCTTCAATTTAACGTGATACCATTATAGGTATGAATCATACTGGACAAGGTTGAAATATACAAAGCTCTATCTGTCAATCCAACGAGGTGGTGATAGTGGAGATGGTTTTATACCTATACTGCTTCAAACATACTTTAAAAGCTATCTTCCAAGCTAATAAACCTGCAAGTTTTTTAAAACATATGTTTTTAAGTAGTTCGCTGTCTCGTTTAGGGCGTAAGGTAGATAACATTTAGCTCGTGGTATTTATATCCTTTGTAATATATTTGTCAAGGTATAATTCCTAGTCATTTAATGTAAATTATGTTTTCATATTTCTAATTTATATTTATAATTATCGTTCTTTATTCAATGTCACATTAGCATTATACCTTCTAACGTATGATTTGTCTCTCAAAAATATAAATCATAAAATCAATTGTATTTTAGAATTATATTTCTCAAAAAAAATTTGACATATTAATAGAATATATCTTTCAAATAATTGAAGATGTTTCATCCAAATATCTGTACAAATAATAAAATTAAGTATAATTCCGAATTATACCCATTGAAATATGCCCGATATTTGTCGTATAAATATGTTCCCAGATGTCTGAAACGGATTTCAGTCTTGGAATTTTTGAAATCAGAGATAAAATAAAATTTAGTTCTTCAGAACGTTCACATGGCATCCGCTATCTTCGGTAAACTCGGAAGCCATATTTTACTGTTAAAATAAAATGGAATCTGTAATTCATCAAGCTCATTGATACAATACGTTTTATAATGATAATAATACAAAACAATACAAGACTAACTCTGATGTCAAACAATCGTTAAATATACAAGTCAAAATATTTAAAAAAAAGGCTAAAAGTCATACGTTTATTACTACGTTTATTACTACGTTTTTATTAGCTTGATTTCTTGTTTGTCTGTTTGTTTGTCCGGTACAAATCTGGCAATCGATTTCTAACTAACTTTCCGAATAGCCAGACATTTTTAACTTAGCTAGAAACTTTTAGCATAGCTCAGAACACTATAACAATGCATTATTTTAATACTTTTAGCCATCTTTCAGCAGAATGCAATTGGTTTTCAGTAAATTTTGCTGTATGGAAAGTTAGTTCGGAAAAATTCGCGTTATTTTTTTTTTTTGCCATGTCCCATAATTACAATCTTCATTTTGACGTGTTTCCAATTTGTGATTTTTATAAGATAAACAATTTATCTAAGAGATAATAAGAGATAAACAGAGATTTTTTTAATAAAAGATAAACATTGAATGACAGCAAAACAGGAAATATATCGATTATATTATTTCAAATATATCGATGGAACGGTTTAGATTTGGTGTTGGGGAGATCCGTTGTACAAAGATTTGTCCTTTTATAGGTTTAAGATCAGCTCTCTAGGTGGTTGTCAATAATGTGAAGCAAATTTATTTGGAACTTTTTTCTTTTTTTTTAACTAACATTATATATTATATAACAATAACAATTATATTATCAACATTACATACGATTCAACAGAAAATTTAAAAACGTAGTATAATATAATAAGTTTTTTTAATACAATTTAAAAAAAAATAACTTTACAACGCTATACGATTAAAACTCATAAAAATATTAACATTTACATTGAAAATAACAATTTTGAAAAATAACAGAAACGTTATTTATTTACATAAGTTTTAAATAAAAAATGCAATGGCATATTTTAAATTAGTTATTTTTTCTCTTGAAGCCTTATTATACATATATGTATAATTTGATGGCATAAAAAAAACATGGTTTTGTCTCACTGCGCTGGAAAATTGCGAAAAGGGTAAAATGTTAAATGAGGGAGGTAGGTTTAATTATGCATTTTAAATGTTCTTATCTTTGAGGAAAAACAAGGGGTTGTTAGAAGCCCTTAGAACAGAGATGGATGTTTTCCTTAACCCCTCCGCACACCCCCTCCCTACACCCTGTTTCATATGAATATGCATGAATTTATCTTGGCTAGGTCGGAGGGATTTCAAGGGTGTGTCCCATCGAGAGTAACAAGTATACAAGACTAGTACATAAACTCGAGTAAGAACATAACTTATGTTCTTCCCAAAGCATTCAAATATGGAATGACTTTAAGCCTAGATATGCTAGAAAAACTTATACTAGATAATATTTTAAAATATTCTACGTTTGTAGAGCTCTTCTAAGGGTAAAATAATATTCTAGAATCGAGAGGGCGATATAAGATATTAAACTTAAAATTTTCAAGCGAAGAAATTGTGAAGATTATAATAATCTACAATTGAACATTTCAATTCCAGATAACTCGGGAGATTTACAATTCCGATTCCTTACTGAGATCTTTCTAAATATCTCTTTCTAAAGCTACAATAATATTAAACTAAATTCAACCCAGTTTATCAAACCCGTTTTATGCCAAGTATATTCAGGCTAAATAGTTTTAAAGTGTTGAGATAATGATATGAATTTCTAAACTCTAAACTATGTTCGGAATTCAAAGCACCGCGAGCGACGATACGCAGAGCAATATTAAATCTAAAACGAGAGATAAAAGTAAGAGGATATTATATAAGTGCTGTCATTTGGTTTGAAATAGTGAAGATTAGTTATGGAAATGTATTCTCGGCTAAAACTAAAGTAGAATTTATTGTCTAAGACCTTATGTTAAGAATTGTAATAACACAGACGGGAATCGTGGGTGCTTTTCACTTAAAGATTCTACTTCTAAAATTACCATAAACATTATACGTATGAATTATTCCTTATAATATCACAAAATGCAAATCACTAGTTTGTATTCACCAAATGAATTTCATACTATTAAAAATGATTTGAGTGCAACCCTGTTTTTGCTGGATTTTGAAAAGATTAATTATTATTTTGAACTAAACAAATGAAACTTTTGCTGCACTTCAATTGTTGGTCTCTAGTAATTGTTTTTAGCATGGTTGCTCGATGGACCCACCTATGTTTTCATGGTCTGATAAATCTTCACGATGGAAATTACTATTATTATTATTATTATTTTTAATTAAATTATAGTGAAGAAAAGGGATCGGATTTAAATACATATAGTGACTATGTATAAAATAACAGAGACAAATAAATAAATGTTTTAGGAGTGATTGTGTTATATTCGCTTATAACTTTTAAACTAATTAATGGAATTTAATCGTTTTTTTTATATTTGTTCCTTAATATTTTCCGGTTCCAACGATATGCTATAGTAGTAGTCTAGTACATCCTACTAGAACGGGTAGGACGAACCACTTGTTCGAACCTTGCAATTAGGCCATCACTTAGGCCCTTTTTACGGCCCGTGGTGGAGAGTTCCAGCTACTTCACGCATCATACATTTGTACATTGTACCGCCGAAGCGAGTTTGGTGTGGTCATTAGTAAGCTATATATGCGTGCGTCAAAGCGTGGGGGAAGAGTCCCCATAAAGGGTGGCCCTCGCCCTGCTCCGTCCTCGAACCATAGCTACAAATTACATCGCCATGACACGGATCGGACCCACACCAAAGAGTGGGGGAAGAGTCCCCATAAAGGGTGTCCCTCGCCCTGCTCCGTCCGCGAATCATTGATGCAATTCAGAGTATCATGGCACGGGATCGAACCCACGACCTCGAGTTGCCTGGGCTTATTGATAGCTGAGCGAGCGCCCTAACACGCTCGGCTACCCTGGCTCCCTACGATATGCTATACGTCACAAACCTATTTATACTTTCGGTATTATTAACCGTCAATGTTTAAAAAATCAAAAAATTGATAACTTAAAAATGGCTGCCAATATCAAAATGAAATTTGGTGGGCTTGTTTGTCATGCAGAGAGGTATATTCGTGCCACATTTTTTTTTACGATTTTTTTAAATTTATGCTGATTCAACAAACTGGGTACAAGATGGCGAAAAAATTTGATTTTCCGGGTGGCGCGACATCACTAAAGGTAAGGACTGATTTTTCTGCCAAGTTTCACCTCTCTACTCTAGGTTAAATACCTTTTTGCGCTACGATGATAACACACACACTTATACATATATACATACATACATACAGACGTCATGCTGAAAACCACTCAGGAGGTCTTAAAAACACCCAAAACGGACAATTCCGTTGAAATTTCAAAAAAAAATTTTTTTTTGTGAAAACAGTACTTTTCCTACTATAAGTAATGAGGAAAAGTAAAAAAAAAAAAACCGATTGATTTGACAGTATTAATACCCTACAAACCTAAATAAGAATAAGCATAGTATAAATATTTACGTATAAAAATAAGAGATTAACACTTAACGCTATGGGTCTATGGGTATTATTCTCTATGGGTCCCCAATCCTGCGTGGCGTCAGTAGCCAATGTTAACGGTAGTTATGGGGTGAAATGAGTCAACGTTTTGTCTCTAGGATTTTTGATTTTTTTATTATTTATTTTTTTATTTTTTTTTTTTTACCTTAATAAGTACATATATGCATTGCTTCTAGAAAAAGTCTTATTCTATTATTAATTTCTTGCTCTGCAGAAACAGCATCAGTGAAATTAAATACATGATTGTTATTTCTCAAAATTTCAAATTTGATGACTTTTTCTGTTGGCCCATGCATGCTTGGATTCTCTTAAGTATTAAGCCTGGGCAGTTGTAACAGCAAACTTGATATACAAAAACAATAGTGTAATTTGTTTTTCTAATTTTATATTTCAATGGTGTGAAATAATTATATCCTATTTTATTAATTGATTTAATTTCTGAAATATTAAATTTTTTAATAGTTTTTAAAGAAGAATTTTATATACCTTTCTTACAGTTTTCCTACTAAGTAATCCTATGGCTTTATTTCATTCCATGTTTATTTCTTTATGAATATCTTCATTTCTGTAGACGTTTCATTATATTCTTTATGTTCATTAAAATCATAGATTATTATTTTAGTTCATTTATTTCATTGTTAGACATCATTATGGTTAGGAATAATTTTTTTTTTAATCAAAGCCTTTACAATTAAAATAGAGTTAATTTATTTTCAAATTAAAGGAAATATTTTTTATTGTTTTTAAATTTTGCCTCAAAGTACAAGGTTTTAAGTATGAATGAAGTTTGTTGAATATAAACAGTTGTAATTATTTTGAATATTCAAAATATTTATCATTGTTATCCATAATATTATTAAAATGAATACATACATAAAGTTATACCAAGTATGCAGAAAGTTAGGCAGAGCCGAAAAATACCTGAAACAGAAAAAAATTAAACAAATTAAAATAAATCTTCACGAGACGGCCACTTTGCACATCTTCTTGATATGATTAATAGTGTTAAACATGTGTTACATCCCTAGGATTAGAACCATCGCCAGGGATAATGATATTGACCTTGTTTTCAGGGTGGAGTTAGTGTGTTCACAAAACACTCGAATACGCAGGACCCTAAAAAGCCGGGTTTACGCTATGCCAGTTAATGAGAAAATCGTCAGAAGGCAACTGACTGGCATCAAATTAATGGCAACATGTGAACACTGTCCAGTTGCCTAGCCATCTTCCCTCAAAATTGCCCTGGCAAGCTGTTGCAGTCTCGAGGAATTGAGCGAGGACAATAAATTGCACCTCAACCCGGACCACGCAATTGTAGCGACAATTTGCGCCGTGTGAACGTGACATGACAGTAGTGTTGTCTTTGTTAGTGTCACTCTGATTGTGTTTACAATTATATATTACCTTATTGTATACCTTTAAATTTAAGTTTGTTATTTGGTTTGTAGATAATCTGAAGAAGGCTGCTTTAGAACAGCCGAAACCGGTCAATACAAATACAATTATTTTGTGTGAATACGTTATTTGACATTTTCATGTTTAGGCTATGGAACATAAGTCAAAAGCGTTACGTTACTTTTAGCTTATAAACTCAGAAAAGTATATCAGGGAGTTAGAAAAGAATAGGAGGTCTGTAATCCAGTCTCCAGCTGTAGTGCCTTCCCCTACCGTGCTTCGTAGGGCCGAAGAAAGTCGAAAAGATTTATACGTGTGACAGGGAGTTAGGAAAGTACAGGAGGTTGCCATCAACTCTCAGCCCTCTCGGCCTACCTAGTATGAAGGCATATTAACAATTCGTAGAAGCCGTTTTCAATCAAGCCGCGGCAGTGCCGGTGTGGAGATAAGAATAAAAATTTTCTTCCATCTACTTTTATCAATTACTTGAATGAATTGCCGTTTATATTTAATTTTATGTCGGTAGTTTACGCAGAGCGAAAACATGAAAATGTCTCACTGTCTTGCGGACTCTTATGCATGAAGTTTGGTCTTTTTGTTATTGAACTACATCTCTCATACAATCAGTCTGATTGAGTCAACCTAAAGTATATTACCGCGAAAATTCGTATCCTTTTGTAAACGGGTTAAGTTTAATTGGACTGACCAGCGACCTTCCCGCAACCAGTTTAGGACGTCTGTCCTCAAGATTAGTCATATAAACTAGCATCGTGCAAACCAGGCATATTAAAATGCTCCTCAACGGTATCATAGCCAAAACTAGGAGTATTAAGTAATTAAGACAATTATAATTATTATAATATTTAAGTGGTTAGTTAACTAGGTTAAATCAGTGATAATGGTATTGAATAAATTTCAAAATGGTTCTACCAAAATACTAAACAATAATTTACATATTATTCGCATTTAACATGTTGTTAAGGGTCGAGGTAGAATATTTTAACCGAATAAACAAATTATCTCTAAACCAATTGCAATGAACTAAAAATAGCTCTATTAAGGAATTAAAAAGCTTATTTTTGCAGTATAAATAATCTCGACCCCTTCTTGGGTCATTCTCAGGCTTATTGACTAGAAGTTATCTTACAATATACTAGTTATATTATTGAAATATTTTATTTGAATCTTTTTGATTCTCGTAATTTCTTCTAAATGCAGGTTATTGGTCAATTCACTTGTGATATATACGCAATTTTTAGTATATTTAACTTGCAATAAATATGTTTAATTCAATAGGGACGAAAAGTAACTTTTCAGGACTAGTTTATAGGTAATAATGTTGGTCTTTTCATCCCCGTTCTTAAAAACGGGGAAATAATGTGAAAACAGAGAAATAATGTAAAACCGGGATTATAATCCACGTTCGCCAACCTAATTATTTTATAAATAATGAAGAATGAATGGAAAATATAGTGAACTGATTGAAATCAGGTTGGCAACACTGCTTTAAAACTCCCAGCTATATTGGGAGTCATTCTACGATGCTATATTTACTTTTGTTTAGCTTTCGTTAAACTTTTATTTTATTACTTTAAAAGCGATTATTAATTGTTTTAAATAATTTATATTGTTTTAATTTTGTATTTATAGTCCAGTTACTTTAGTCAAAAATATGCCTTCTGTTCCGAAAAAATCGGAGCCAAATTTTTTTTTTAGATCGCTTCATTTTGACGTTCTGAAGAACATATCCAAAATCGGCAACGAGATCGTTGTCGCGTTAAAAGATATTCAAGGGCAAAGGTCAACAAATTCTGTTAATTGCGAATATCTCGCTTCCTATGGCTCGGACACCAACCAACGTGGTTATTAAAATTAAAGATAACAAAATTTTCCACAAAAAATGTTCTATTCAATTTTTACGTGCAATGGACGGTTTACGGACTATAGGGCGAAAAAAATCTATGAATATTTTGTATCCGTCGCCGCACCACTTTTTATGTATTTTTACAAATATCTCGCTTTCTATGGCTCGGACACAAATTAAGGTGATCATCAAAAATCAAGATTATTAAATTTTCCACAAAAAAGATCTCATTCATTTTTTACGTACAACGAACGGTTCAGCGAAGATCTAGTTTATTATAACTTGCATAGTGTTTGTTTTTGCACGACTTTTTTCGTATTTTGGTGAATATCTCATTTCCTGTGACCCACAGACCAATTGAGGATGAGATTAAAATTAAAGAATATAAAACTTAACACAAGAAACGTTATGTTCATTTTTGCTCCCGAGCTTACCGAAGGTAACGGAAGCTATGTGATCGTTTCGAAGAACGAAAATATTTTAGGTTTCCGATTTCAAAAATTCCAAGACAGAAATCCGCTTCAGACATCAGGGAACATTTTTGGTTCCGTGTCTGTCTGTCGGTCTGTCGGACCGTCGGTCTGTCGGTCTGTCGGTCTGTCGTTCGATTTTTGCGAACCAACATATCTTAAAAACTACACGTCCGATTTTAATGAAATTTAGATGGTAGGTCATAATTAGCCCATTGTTGGTCCCTTATAAGTTTCAACCTTCTGAGCTTATTTGTTTCTCTTCCACATGCGCACAAACATACATCTATTTACACCTATAGCTTCAAAAGTACTTATCTGATTTGTATGAAACTTTTAAAGTAAATCGAAAGTAGCCCGCAGATATCCCAAGATTAATTTGAACAGTCTGCGCTCTTTAACTTTTACTAAATTGATACTTTAATTCATGAAAAAAATTAAAACAATTTTGACAGATTAAAAAACGGGGAAACAATTAAACAAATTTGACAATAATGGCTTGTAAAAAAAGCATAAAACCAATAAAGTACGTGGATAGGATGTGAGGAAGCTATGTGCCACACCAATTGGCAGTCTATTTACGTACAACGAACCGTTTATGTAATAATGTGCTCCGAAGTTTCTGCAAAATGCATATTAACGACCATGAGTTTGGTTTTCCTCGAGGAAAAAAAAATGAATGAGACCTATTTTGTGGAAAATTTAATAATCTTGCTTTTTGATAATCACCTTAATTTGTGTCCGAGCCATAGGAAGCGAGATATTTGTAAAAATACGTAAAAAGTGGTGCGGCGACGGATACTAAATATTCATAGATTTTCTTCGCCCTATAGTCCGTAAACCGTCCAATGTACGTAAAAATTGAATACAACATTATTTGTGGAAAATTTTTTTATCTTTAATTTTGATAACCACGTTGATTGGTGTCCGAGCCATAGGAAGCAAGATATTCGCAATTAACAGAATTTGTTGACCTTTGCCCTTGAATATCTTTTAACGCGACAACGATCTCGTTGCCGATTTTGGATATGTTCTTCAGAACGTCAAAATGAAGCGATCTACAAAAAAAAAAAAAAAAAATTGGCTCCGATTTTATAGGAACAGAAAATCTAAAATGACTGGACTATTAATTCGTTTAATAAAGAAATTCAAATGTTTTCTTTATTGATTAAATCTTATACAGCGCTTTTTCTGGAGATATGTTGTATGTACCTCGAGAATAATGCATTATTATTCCCTTGTTATAATTATCTCCCTCGGCTACGCTCAGGAGCTAATTGACATTAACCTCTCGGCTTCACCTCGGGAATTAAGATACCTAATGCCCTCGGCTTCGCCTAGGGATTTAGTTGCCTTGATTCCATCGGCTTTGCTTAAGAAATCAACTCAGTCACGCGGGAAATTATATCTTACATTATTCCCTAGGTGCATAAATAACTATTATCTCCAGTAGGGAGAAAAAGTTATGATTTTGGATTAGTTTACAGGGACTAAAGTAAGTCTTTTCTTCCCTGAACTCAAAAACAAGGAAGAAAAAGTAAAGTAGGGCGAAAAAGTAAAGTAGGGCGAAAAACTAAAGTAGGGCGAAAAAGTAAGGATTGCCAACTTAATTATTTTATAAATAGTAGAAAATGAATGGCTAATGTAATGAAGTTGTTGAAATCAGGTTGGCGACACTTGCTTCTTCGACCATGTTTATCTTTGTTTATAACCTGCATCTAAATAACCTTCTATTTGAGTTTAATTCCAATTCTTATTTGTTTTTTATATTGAATCTCTTATATCTGCAATTAAAGTGCTAATAATTATTGTCATTTATTAAAATAATAAATATAAACTGCAATGTACGAAAATGTGTATTTTTTCCTTAATGGAGATAAAATATTGTATGTACCTCGTGAGTAAAGTGCCATTATTCCTCTCGCGATAATAATCTCCCTCGGCTGCGCCTCGGGAATTAAAAACTCTAATTTCATATTTAGGGACCATGGTTCCTTTGGCTTCACCTCAAAAATCAATTTTTCGCTCAGGGAATAATGGCTTACTTTACTCCCTAGGTGAATAAATAACTATTAGACATTTATTCTTTTCCCTTCTGTTATCATTAAAAACTTTTGTACTTGACTTAATCATTACCATTATAGATACCCCAACTGCTCCAAAATTAAATACTACTAGGAACAATTTCTAATTTATTAAAAACAGTTATTATATTGCAAAGTAAATGAAATAAAATGTTTCGCTGAGGAATAATAAACTTCTCAAAACAAGCTATTAATAAGTACGTATGTTTTAAATTAATACCACGTAAAAAGAAGAGAAAAATATGAACGGAATTACCAAAAATTGTATTTCACTTTTCTTTCTAAAAGATATTGCATGATAAATCCGGAAGAATAGAAATCTTTGTTTATTACAGAATCTTGTCTCGAGGGAATCTGAGCCGAAATGTCCAAAGCAAGGAGAAAAATGATTTATGCCCCGGAATATATTTCACTCCATGTCCCCCTATACACGAATGTAACCCAAAGGGATATTTTTCATTCTCTAACCCTCAGCATATGTAATATACATATATATATATATATATATATATATATATATATATATATATATATATATATATATATATATATATATATATATATATATATATATATATATATATATATATTCACATATACATATACATACTTTTATATACAAATAAAGGATGTTTTAATTGTTTGCGAGTCAAGTGCGTACAAACACATAATTGTAAACCCATCTACTTAATACGAACATAATTACATACACATATAATAAACCCACTTACCCACGTATATATACATACACAAACACACACAAACAAACACACACACATATATATATATACATATTGAGTGTGGAAGAAAGAATGAAGATACTGATGATGAGAGAAAGATGAAGATATACTCAAAAAATCCTTTTTTCCTCCTCAGCCATTATCGTAATAAGACAATAAAAGTAAAAAAAGGGGGGGAAAAACATTGCGCGAGATCGAAGTAGAAAACATAAAAAAAGGTAGATACCTAAATAAGAACGGGAAGGCAATATCAATTACTTAGATTGAAGTTAGTTGACGCGGAAAAGGAAAAGGAGCACATTATATACCAAGGGAGCAGCCAGAATATATATATATATATATATATATATATATATATATATATATATATGTATATATATATATATATATATATATATATATATATATATATATATATATATATATATATATATATATATATATATATATATATATATGTATATATATAATTTGTGTAGTGAGAGACACCAAGGGCCACGCAAGCGTGACACATAGGTACTGTTCCAACATTAGACAATACGTCACAAAGATGTTGGCTCGGCATTACGCCATGTCCTGCATCGTTTCGTCGTGTCCGACTCATCAGGGGCCCGACGATACCCACCCAACTCTGGACCTATACCAACTCAAAAAGATCAGGTATAGGGCTTAATCAGAGACGAGCGTGCTCTCACACCGCCATTCTTGCTTGGCTGGCAAAACAAATCAGCAATGTAATACCGTGTTTTTGCACACTGCAATAAGGTACACAATTTGTGTAGTGAGAGACACCAAGGGATGTGCCACGCAAGCGTGACACATAGGTACTGTTGCAACATTAGACAATACGTCACAACACGTGACGAAACGATGCAGGACATGGCGTAATGCCGAGCCAACATCTGTGTGACGTATTGTCTAATGTTGGAACAGTACCTATGTGTCACGCTTGCGTGGCACATCCCTTGGTGTCTCTCACTACACAAATTGTGTACCTTATTTCAGTGTGCAAAAACACGGTATTACATTGCTGATATATATATATATATATATATATATATATATATATATATATATATATATATATATATATATATATATATATATATATATATACTGAAAAAAAAAAACACTTTTTTAAACACTTATAGCTCAGCTTCTGTAATTGATAGAGATATGGGGTTTGCGGGGTCTGAAAACTACAATCTTCTTCTTTAAATTTCATATCTATAACAAAAAACTTTTGGGTGAAAGCCATGCAATGACGGTTTGAAATAGGGTCTTAAAAAAAGTTGTTGTCCGGGTAGTAATCGTTGTGTTTGGTATAATAGTTTTGATAGAATAAATTGCCATTGGGAGGGGGGGGGGGGGGGTTCGTTGTAGGTAAGTGGGAGGAGTCCCTCAACAGTGTTATAACAAACATTGAAAATGTGTTAACTACAGTGTTGCCTGAAATTGAAGATCAAATACTAAACAATTCCGTCCCATCGCTCCTTGCAAACAATTCAATACTTGCAAGAGAATTGCCCAGACTTCAGGCCACATTGTGTTTAACACATCTTTAATGTTTGTTATATTATAACACTGAGGGACACCTACCACTTACCTATTAAGAACCCCCCCCCCCATACAGTAATTTATTCCATCGAAACTATAATACCAGACAACGATTACTACCCGGACAACGACTTTATTCAAGACTCTATTTCAAACCGTCATTGCATGGTTTTCACCCAATAGTTTCTAAAGCTATAGATATGGAATTTAAAGAAGAAGAATGTAGTTTTCTGACCCCGAAAATCCCATATCTCTATCTATTGCAGAAGCTGAGCTAAAAGTGTTAAAAAAAAGTGCGGTATTTTTTGCCCAACCTGTATATATATAAAATGGTTTCAACACAAGGACATTCCATTTACTTAAATATGCATACCTTAACATAATATTATGTTGCACAAAACGATCTTTTTCTTTTGAATATGCGACCTTACTCAAGAGAAATTCTTTGCATGACCTTTTGAAAAGAAAGAAGAAGAATTATTTATATTTTCTTTTCCTTTTCATGTAAAAGTGGTCTTAAAGAGTATTTATTTTATTTCTTTTTCTTTGAAGTTATTTTACAATATTAAATTATATTTGTTCATTTTTTTTCCCTAATAAATAAGTAAATATAGCCTGCAAAATGAAAGGTTTTTTATAAAAAAAAAATCTTATTTACATTTAATTTATATTCCATTGCTTATTTATTTGATTATCACGCACATACATACATCAAAATATATTAACACGGCGTAGCTGTAATAAAGAGCTTTTACTGTTTGCATTTTAGATACATAAATGCTTTGTATTCCATTACATTAAAGTAGTAACTTACTCTTGTTACTTCAATTTATTATATTAATTAAAAAAAAAATGGTAATGTTTTATAAAGTAGAATGTAGACTATACTAGAATGCAATGCAGTTTACACTTTTTTATAGCATAGCAATATCTTACAACATCAATTACAATAATTTTAAAGGCGAGGAACTGTAAAAATATAGAAGTGGTAAGTTAGTTCTTGAAAACTGCAATAGATATTATTGGATAACAGTAATACCTCGGTTTAAATTCAGTAACTATGTGGTAAATGTTGCAAGAAACAAGAATACAGTGCGAGAGATATTTGCATTGATTGAAGAAAAGGCTAAACAAATGGGGATTAGTATCAACCAAGAGAGAACAAAATACATGCAGCTGACCCAGCAAGGAAGATACAGACAAATTGCAAATATCTCAATTGGTAATAAACATAAAAATCAATGAAATCAGCGGTTTCACCCGCTCCACAAAGGAACACAGACAAAAGCGACACCTGCCCGATTGCGTCATCTCGACAAAGGATAGACCTGACTAAAGGAACCCCCGGGGAATCCAGGTATAATCTACGTTCCGGAAAGCAACTATAAATGCGCCGTCCTTCACTCCAGTCGTCAGTATGCCTTGTTGCTTTAAGTAGTGGAAGCAAAACGTCGGACTTCAACCCCTTCGAGACGCGGATTTCACCGGAAAACCAAGCTGCTTATTACGAGTCTACCCACCAGAAAAGCCTACGCACCAAGATCTCAATTGGTAATTAGAATTTTGAAGAGGTCGACACTTTTACCTATCTAGGGATCAAAATTAAGCATAAAACCCAAGAGAAAGCCGAAGAATACTGGCAGGAAGTAGAGCATACTATGCTAATATAAAGCTTTTCAGATCCAAAGTACTGTCCGGAACATCAAAACAAATGCTCTACAAATCTCTCGTAAGACCAGTAGTATGTTAGGGATCTGAAACATGGGTTTGTCTTAGTAAAGAAATAACACGCCTCA
The DNA here is from genome assembly GCA_951217055.1 of Gerris lacustris. NCBI lineage: Eukaryota > Metazoa > Arthropoda > Insecta > Hemiptera > Gerridae > Gerris > Gerris lacustris. Next base: position 60,593,917 of record OX578284.1, read on the forward strand.
GAGTCATTGAAAGAAGAATAATTCGAAAAATATTAGGAGGTGCACACGAGGAGCACGGTTGGAGAATTCGGACCAATATTGAAGTAGATCATTTTCTCGGCCATGAAGACATTATCAGGTTTATAAAAGGCACGAGGATGAGATGGCTAAGTCATGTAATAAGAACACAGGAAAGAGAAGTGAAAAGCATTCTGGAAGCACAAATGGAAGGGAAAAGAAGAAAGGGAAGACCTATAAGCTGGACGATGTCAGAGTCAGAGAGAACCTACAGACCCTCGGAGTTGTAGCTTGGAGAACTGTGGTTCAGGATAGGGATAAATGACGAGATACGGTTCGAGAGGTCAGGGTCCACCTAGGACTGTTACGTAGAGCCGGTTAAAAGAGATGTGGTAAATGTTACTCCTCAAAAACTCTTCCAAGATATCGTCGGATAACAGTAATACCTCGGTTAAAATTCAGGAACTAGGTGGTAAATGTTACTCCTTAAAACTCAGTAATACCATGGTTGAAACTCAAGAACTCTATATGGCGTTAAGGCTACTCTTTAAGCCATGTATACATGGTCCAAGTCACTTGGATCAAATCCAACTGGACCAAGTGTTTTCGGAACTTTGAAGTAAGGTTTACATGATTGAAGTATACTTGGTCCAAGTTAGTGGAACTTTGATACACTATAAAGTAGAGGTTTAGATAGATTGTGTGCAATATTTTTATCTAGAACTTTCCACTGAAATTGTACTTATTAAGCGTTAAAACAGTGGTGATGAATCTCCTTCTGGTAAACAAAACCCAGCTGAACCTCACATCTGTCATTTTTTGACTGCTCATTCTCATAATTTGTCAGGTGGGCGCCATTTTTGTTTTTATCAAAGTCTACTTTGATGGAACCCTTCCAACTCAAATTGGATGTCCAAGTTTTGTTGGATGTCCAAGCTTTGATACACTGTTTACACAATCCAAGTAGCGTCAAAGTAGAGTCAAAACTAACTTGGTCCAAGTATACTTAGATCGTGTAAACCTATTGTAGCTTTATTACTCCGGGAAAAAAATATTCAAGACTAACGTTAAATCGAACCTACGTTAGCGGAAGGGAGATATTTAAAATAATATACTTTTATGTTAAACTTCACTAATGCAGAGAAATGAAATCAAGATAAAACAAACAAACTTGTATTAAAGTGTGTAAATGATCTTAATATTCGAATTATTTAACATTAAACAAGTAAAGCGGATAAAGCGAACAATAATAGTTAATCTGTCATCCATAAAAATCATTTAATACCAAAAGTTATGTGTTCTTCAAAAAAAAAAGGTCTCGAACTTCTTATTTTATTTTATACTTATTTTTTTTAATGATGGCAAAAATGAAAAATTGGCTTCTTACCAAAAACTTTTTTTTCTAGTATATTTTGTCATATTTTTCCTTTTCTTTCTGGGTCATTAGTCTTGAACAGATGAGCCTCGAGAGGAAGGTTTACTGGAGGGGTTCACTGGAGGGGGTTCTCGACCTCTGCTGATTATATTCAGGCACTTGGCCAGGTTCTAGAGAAAATATCTGGTCGATTGCTCGCATTACAAACCCATCAAAAAATTTAATATCTCTTACATTATGAGCTTTTATAATTGAAAATAATACGGGTAAGTAAATCAGATAAAAATATATAGTGATTATTATGATATCATGTTTAAAAATTTACTGAAGTAAATATTCAATATAAAATAATAAATCAATTGATAAAAACAGCCTAAAGTCTACCTGACTCGGAATGATATTTAGAAAATGCAGAAGCCGGTGTGATTAGACATGCAAAGCTGAGATCCCATGGACTGTGACTTGCCGAACACCTCTTGTCTGGAGGCTCGTGCTTGGAGGCTTGTGGTTTGCCGAGGACCTATTGTCTGGAGGCTCGTGCTCAGAGGCTTGTTGTTTGCCGAGCACCTATTGTCTGGAGGCTCGTGCTAGGATGCTTGTGACTTGCCAAGCACCTCTAGTCTGGACACTCGTGCTCGGAAGCTTGTGCTTTGCCAAGCGCCTCTAGTCTGGAGGCTCGTGCTCCGATCTTGTGCTTTGCCGAATCCTTTACCGACATTTTACGGGAAAGATTGAGCCTCCCTAAATCATCACAAGCCATATTGAGCCTAGAATGTTCCAACGACTCGAGCTATGACACACATCGCGTTAAGCTTGTCAAATTACACGCCGCGCCGAGAGACCCTGCTTAATCATGATCACAAATAATAAAAAACTTTATTAATTTAGAATATATACATTATCTCAATAGATACTTGTACTAGGTTAAGAGGAAGATTTCTATTTTAGAGATCTTTGCACTGAAGGTTACTTTATTGCACAAAGCCGGCTTTACTCTACTAGTGGTGATCTTCAATGCCGTTAAGACAAGAAGAAGTCTTAAAAAGAAAGAGTTAGTGTGCAGTTTAGGATTCGAGACATAGGTTTAGTATATAATTATATCTTTGTCTCTATTTCTAGTTCACTTTTCTTAGCCATTTTTTGATTTTTGCGTATTTGAGATTCGTATTTAAATGGACTACAATTTAGAATATTTTAATCAAAATCGTGGAATAATTTTCGTGGAATGATTTTCGAATACTTTTCGAGAAATTTTTTTTTTTCTTTTTTTTTTGAGGTAGCACTCCCCAATTTCGGAGCTAAAATATATTTCTCGATTTCTCCTTGGGTTATGATTTTTCTAAACATGTATGTCAAATTTCGTCAAAATCGCCTCAAAGGTTTAGGCTCTAAGCGTCTGCACAGACAGACAGTAGAACAGAAAGAGAGACGACAGACAGATAGACGAATGACACACTATGGACAGACATTTTTTAAAAACAACTTTTTTGGACTTAAAACGTGTAAATCCATCAAAACCTCAATTTTGAATTTTCGCGCCATCACAATAATTTCTCTTACTTTGAGAAATTATAAATTCCTTCTAAAGAACAAACCTTACCTTCGGATAATACGTAAGCTCGGAAGCAATAATAATATTATTTGAATAATGTTATGAACGCAACGTGAGCCCATTTAGAGTTGTTGAAAGGTTGTTTAAATGGTCCTAAATCTCATTTTCTAGCGGTCTCGAACACTTAATTTAGTCTTCACCTGTGAACAGAGAAATTATGAAAACCGGGTTTATGTTTAACAGTAGCTATTGTTGTTTTTAGACAATGAACTAATTAATTTTAATATTTCAGTTTTATTTACACTTTTTAAAAAAGGAACGAATTGAATAGTATTTTAATATGAATTTACATAATTGAACTAATAACTAATTAAATATAAAATTGATTATTGCTTCCGAGCTTACCGAAGGTAACGGAAGCATTGTGTTCACTTTTGAGAACGAAAAACTTTTATGTCTCCGATTTTAAAAATTCCAAGACAGAAATCCGTTTCAGACATCAGGGAACATTTTTGGTCTCGTGTCTGTCTGTCGGTCTGTGTGTCCGCGAATCCTGAAACGTGAGTAAATGTCAACCGATTTTGATGAAATTTGGTAGACATGTTTATTTTACCAATGCCCAGGACGAGTTCGTTGGACAACGTTATCTGTCCAAGCATTCGGGCGCAACGCTCGCGTAAACATAAACTTTAAATATAAAATTGGAATTTTAGGTTGGGAAAAAAATCAAACTTCATTTATTCAATGAGACAAACATTTTTTTCAAATACAATTTTTTGGTAATACGAACAGCGACACCGCTATGAAGTGTTAAAGATCGCTAAAACTATTAATAGTTTTTCACAATAAACAATATAACAATAATGTTAATAATTAAGGTAGTTGGTGACAGATCAAGAGTAATAAGAAGGTAGGGTTAGCGAGGTGCTGTCAAATAAAACACAGTTTAAGGTTTATGCTAACGTTTCGCTAAATTTATTAGTATCATCAGAGCAAATACACAAAGTATAACATAAAAATAGATGATGACTCTAAGACATGTTATAATAGAATGAATAAAGGTGTAGTTAAAATACAGTATACATTTTTTGTCGTTTCTATAGTTTTCATATAAGCTCATTTTTCCACCATTATATTTCTAGATAAATTTTTTTGTTTTTAAGAAAATCTTGTTGTTTCCACTAATCTGGCTACCTGACTTACCTTACCCTTTTCTTATGTCTCTGTATTTTAACTACACCTTTATTCATTCTATTATAACATGTCTTAGAGTCAACATCTATTTTTATGTTATACTTTGTGTATTTGCTCTGATGATGCTAATAAATTTAGCGAAACGTTAGCATAAACCTTAAGCTGTGTTTTATTTGACGGCATCTCGCTAACCCTACCTTCTTATTAATGATGTTAATGTTAATATAACAATAAACTACATGATAGGATGCGAAGAAGCTATGTGCCATACTAATTGGCAGTCTATTTTTTGTTTTACAAATAAACATGAAAGAAAATGTTTATTAAGTAATATATAATATAGATACAATTCATATTCCATGTAAAAACCAAAGGAAAAAATATGTTTCTGGAATAGCAAAATAATAATTAGACTATAAGGAAAATTAAAAAAAAAAAAAAAACATAAAATGAATTTTATTTATTAATTTGAAGAGGAAAAGAACAGTATAAATTATATTAATTAAAAAAATATGTATTACATTGTAAAAAACAAATAGCAGTTAGTTAGTTAATATTAATTCTATTTATGAAAAATAAAAATTAGGGTTTTTTTTATGTTACAAAGGAAATGGTTTGTGAATTTAATTTATTTGTAAGATAAATCAAAATGAGCAAGTCATTTATTTCATTAGTTAAAAATCTTGTTAATATTCTATTTAAGTTGGTGTATGTTGCTGTAATTATTTTTTCGATGACCTTTTTCTTAACATCCTAGTTCATTGAAAATTATTTTCTAGATTGCCAAATGCTCATTACTGGACTAGGGTATACTATCACTTAAAACACTCGACAATGTAGTCAGTAGAATTGAATCGAACCCACCTAAATTTAAATGCAGTCTCTGCTTGTTGCTACTTAGAACTAATACTAGTAATCCTTGTTCCTAATATCCTACTGCCACGTGGATGTACCTAGCCAATAAGCATTCCAATTTCAACTAAGTCTATTGCATCTTTAAATTTTGTATATGACATTTGCGTATTCATAGCATTCAACATTTATAAATTATTAAAAATGAATTTAAAAAGTTGTCTTCATTGGTTGAAATGAAATAATCTAACTTCCAATATTAGATATAAGAAGATATATTAAAAGAAATGAAAAGAAATAATGATTTTCATTTATAAGAAGAAGAAATATGATTTATAACTTGTTAAAATTATATAAGAGAGAGGGTTGTGCAAAGTGGATGTAAAATGACGATTCTCTGTCAGAATTTCTCGCAGCCGTTGGTTTGCTAATACAAGGGGGGGAATTTCGAAAGGCTTGACAGGCACTGAGAATTTCTCTATTATCATATTGCCGATGATATTGCCTTGGAAAACAGCCGGCAAAACCATAATAACCGAGTGAGATAGACGGGCCAGCTTTCTACAGTCCCGACCCGAGCCATGCTACCCACCACTACTCCCCCCACTACTCCCCCTACAACCCAACACAACTTTAATAAAGAGCCGAATATTATGAAGCACCAAGTATTAATCTTTAGAAATGAATCCAAGGTAATTGCGCTGGAAGACGGTGCCTCCACGTCGCTTCTTGCCTTCTTCTCGAGGAAAAAGGGCGTCCTGATATTTCCTGATAAATCATCGGTAACTATCTTGGCCATTCTGAAGGAGCTTTTTGTCTGTGAATAATTGTATATAATTTATATGCTCTCCTCTTTTCCAACATCTTTTTTTTCTCTAAATTGAACCGAGATACAAAACGATTGTAGAATAGAATACCTACTATTTTATCTTATGAAAACGGGTTAAAGCGTTTTAAACAAAAAGTAATAATCAAAAGTAAAACATCATACAATCAAATTACGAAATCATTTTAGTTACTAATATATGTATTGCTTTCAAGATTAACAAAGGTAACGGAAGCTATGAGATCGTTTTAATGAACAAAACATTTTTTGTCTGCAATTTCAAAAATTCCAAGTGTGGAATCAGGGATCATTTTTGTTTCCACGTCTGTCTGTCACTAATTTTTTGCAAACAGACATATCTTAAAAACTACTCAACTGAATTTTATGAAATTTGGTTTTTTATGCTTTTACAAAAATCATAAAATTATACGAGGCTCGAGGAAGCTTTGTGCAACACTAATTATGACAATACATTCATTTGACTCCATAATTAGTTGGCTCAATGAATATCATTAAAAGTTCATTTAATTCAGATAAGTAGTTTTGAAGGTATAGGCGTAAATAAATGTATGTTTGTGCGCATGTGGAAGAGAAACAAATAGGCGCAGAAGGTTGAAACTCATATGGGACCAACGATGGGCAAATTATGACCAACCACTTAAATTTCATTAAAATTAAACGTGTAGTTGTTAAGATTTGTTGGTTCGCAAAAATTACGATAGACCGACCGACAGACCGATAGACAGACACGGAACCAAAAAAGTCCCCTGATGTCTGAAACGGATTTCTGTCTTAGAATTTTTTGAAATCGGAGACCTAAAAATGTTTCGTTCTTCGGAACGATCACATAGCTTCCGATACCTTCGGTACGCTCGGAAGCAATACTAATAAATAAAACTGACAAGTAAGTATGTCCTTTTAGTACACACAAAGAGTCCGAAAGCAATTTAACAAATCAGACAAGTTCACACAGTATAATTTGCACAGCCGTTTCACATTGCTTTTAGCTACAACTTTAACGTTTTCTAATTATGACGTAAAACAAACTTAGTCCACAGGCCACCATAAGAAGTGAGTCGCTGATTGATAAAGTTTTCTTATCTTATGGAATCGCTTATTCATGCCGTGTCCACCGATGAATTGGGTATATGGCAACTGGGCGCTGGGCCATTTCTTTTTTGTTGACATGCCAAACTTGCCCTTCTGCGGGAACATTGAAAAGAGATAGATAAAGTTTTGATATTCACAGGATCGTTTAATTAAATTATTTAAAAAACAGTGGTAAAGGTGGCCACCGATATGAGTGGTCCGTTTTCTTTTCAACGTCCGCGCACCCGCAGAGCGATATGTTTGGGGCGGTGGACACCCCAAACGGCCCAATCTTATCGGTGGCCACCTTTACCACTGTTTTTTAAATAATTTAACTAAACGATCCTGTGAAAATCAAAACTTTATCTATCTATTTTCAATGTTCCCGCAGAAGGGCAAGTTTGGCATGTCAACAAAAAAGAAATGGACCAGCGCCTAGTTGCCATATACCCAATTCATCGGTGGACAAGGCATAAATAAGCGATTCCATAAGGTAAGAAAACTTTATCAATCAGCGACTCACTTCTTATGGTGGCCTGTGGACTAACTCCTTTACTGCATATTTATTACACTTAATTCATGTAAAAAACCAAAACAATGTTGACAGATTTAAAGATTTGGAGGAAAAATTAAATATCTTTGACAATAATAGGTTGTAAAGCATAAAGTCAATGAAGTACGTGATAGGATGCGAGGTAGCAATGTACTACAGCACACATTGTTCTAATTATTATTGTAGTCTATATATTTGAAGTGTAGTATATTTTTTGTTATTTTTTTTTTTTTAAATGAGAGGGGGCAGGACTGTTGATGAGAAAATGAACTTGCATATATATAAGCATATATATATATATATATATATATATATATATATATATATATATATATATATATATATATATATATATATATATATAATATGCTTACTGTGCATATTTTGATATGACAGTATAGATGACTTTGTTATTTGTATTTTGTCAAATCATATATTCTCTGTTATATTCTTGATGTTACATTTAAACTGAAAATATATTAGTGCTTTCATTCCTCCACTGAAATCTTGCTTCATCAAGGACAACTCTATTTTTAAGGAAACACGACACAAAGACGAATCGAGTCAGATACGAAACAAAATGTATATTTTACTCAGGTCAACCTCCCTTTTCATTTAATAACCCACGTGACTCATTTCTGAAATAAACAAATGATCAACCCCTTCTTTATTTGGGGATGATTTTTTATGAATTATCTATATTTTGTCTGTGTTTGAGTTGACACATAAAATAACTTCAAACATTCATAGTCCAGGCAAATTAGTAAAAAAAAAAACAGCAAATGGAGGAAATAATTGATAAAGTTTTGAAACTTTGTGAAAACACTTTTAGGAGGTGTAGTAGTAAGAAACAGTAAAGTTCCCCCCTCTTGAGGGGGCGCGTCCCCCCTCCCCCTCCTTAAAGTTCACAATTTACTTATTTTTCCCTTTTTACGGAAAACGGTTTATTTATTGAAGAGAAGTGTTATTACCAAAATTATTCCTCACATAATTCTGCACAAAAAAGGACCTATGCGTGTTTGAAGTGGGACATACCGTTTTCGAGATATTGTAGTTGGGTAGAGATAAAACGTATTTTTGCGAACCAAGATATCTAAGAAACAACAAATCCGATTTCACTGAAATTGGGATGGTAGGTTTTACTTAGCTATTGTTGATCCCATATAAGTTTCAACCTTCTGCGCTCATTTGCTTATCCTCCACATGCGCACAAACATACATTTATTTAGACCTATATCTTCAAAAGTACTCAACTGATTATTATGAAATTTGGATGTTTTGTCGAAAGTTGCCCGCAGATAGCCTCACATTAATTTCAACCGTTCTCGCTCTTTACATTTTCTTAATTGGTTCCCTTTCTGTCTGTCTGTTGATCAACTTTTTGTCTGTCTGTTATGAATTAAAGTATCAATTTATCAAAATGTAAAGAGCGCAGACGGTTAAAATTAATGTGAGGCTATCTGCGGGTAACTTTCGAAAAACCATCCAAATTTCATAATTATCATTTGAGTACTTTTGAAGATATAGGTCTAAATTAATGTATGTTTGTGCGCATGTGGAGGATAAACAAATAAGCGCAGAAGGTTGAAACTTATATGGCATCAACAATGGGCTAAGTATAACCTGCCATCCCAATTTCATTAAAATCGGAAGTGTTGTTTTTTAGATATCTTGGTTCGCAAAAATACGTTTTATCTCAATCCAACTACAATATCTCGAAAAGGGTATGTCCCACTTAAAACATGCATAGGAACTTCTTTGCGCAGAATTATGTGAGGAATAATTTTGGTAATAACACTTCTCTTCAAAAAATAAACCGTTTTGCGTAAAAAGGGAAAAATAAGTAAATTTTGGACTTTAAGGGGGGGGGGGGGGGGGACGCGCCCCCTCAAGAGTGGGGAACTTTACTGTTTTTTACTACTACATCCCTTAAAAGTGTTTTTACAAAGTTTCAAAACTTTATAAATTATTTCCCCTATTATTCCTTATTTTCCTGGACTATCAAATCTTTGTGTTGGTACTTTCGTATAAATAAGTATGTTAATAACAGACAGACAGACAAACGTAACATATTACTGCGCAGGACTATAAAAAGTATTAAATCTTCCGAAGAAAAAACATTTTTTTAAATCTGAGTGATCTTTACATGCACAATAACAAACATGCAAGCATGCGTGTACAATAAGAACACCACAAACTAATAAAACTTCCTCATAAGACATCCCTACATGATTCGTTATTCAGTCAAGTATTAAGAGCGACAACATTATAAACAAACAACAAAATAATTTCATAATCTGTAATCAATAAATTCATGTTTGAAATTATCGAAATCTAAATTGACAGCCAATTAGTATGGCACATGGCTTTCTCGCATTCTATCTCGAACTTTATCGATTTTATGCTTTTACAAGCCATTAATTTTTAATTTTTTTAATTGTTTCAGCCGTTTTCTTAATATCTCAAAATTATTTTGGGTTTTTACGTGAATTAAAAAATCAATTTAGCAAAAGTTAAAGAACGCAGACGGTTGAAATTAATCTGGTGCTATTTGCGGGCTACTTTCGACAAACCATCTAAATTTCATAAAAAATAGATGAATAATTTTGAAGATATAGGTGTAAATAAATGTATGTTTGTGCGAGTGTGAAAGAGAAGCAAATACGCACAGAAAGTTCAAACTTACATGGGTCCAAAAATAGGCTTATTGTGACCATCTAAATTTCATTAATATTGGAAGAGAACTTTTTAAGATATATTGGTTTGCACATTGAGCGACAGACCGACAGACATACTCGGAACCAAAAATATTGCCTGTTGTCACAAACGGATTTCAGTATTGGAATTTCTGAAATCGGGGACAAAATATTTTCGTTACCTAAGGTAAGATTGGAAGCAAAAGTAATTGGTTTTGTACACCACTGTAGTACTAAGTTCTACTTTTTTATTATATTATTCCATTATAATAAGGACCTCTAGTTTTCTTCTGTTTTTTTCTTAGAAGTTTAGGATTATTTTTTTTTTTTTTTTAAATATAAAAGTTTTCCAAGAACAATTAAAATGATAAATACCGAAAATATTGAGGATTTTATATATATATATATATATATATATATATATATATATATATATATATATATATATATATATATATATATATATATATATATATATATATATATATATATATATATATATATATATATATATATATATATATATATATATATATATATATATATATATATATATATATATATATATATATATATATATATATATATATATATATATATATATATATATATATATATATATATATATATATATATATATATATATATATATATATATATATATATATATATATATATATATATATATATATATATATATATATATATATATATATATATATATATATATATATATATATATATATATATATATATATATATATATATATATATATATATATATATATATATATATATATATATATATATATATATATATATATATATATATATATATATACATATATATAAAATTAATCTTTTAAAATTAAACAAAAGGCTATGAATTTTAACTATTCAGTGATTTTATAGTGCCAAGACTTTTCTCTTAAAAAGGAATAATTAATCTCTCTCTCCACATAAGTAATATTATTTACGTGGAGAGAGTTTGATTATTCCTTAAGATGACCTCCATCGACACTCCTATATCTAACATTTCTTTTAATGCTTTTATGTTATTTTAATAGTTCAGGAGATACATAAAATACCTGACTAATATCAAGCTAGAACATTGTGCATAAGTAAATATTTTGGTGCATTTTAAGAAATAGCGGTCGGCTAAGTTTGTCTGCGGGACATAACTTGGGCATAAGATCTTAAAAATCAAACCTATATTTAATTTAACTCAAAGGATCGAACCTTGAGCTTGATAGATTGATGGCCGAGCAGATGCGACTTGTCCAGAGCCTCGTCGCTCACGGCCACAGTCGACCATTAGTCAGTGACAACCATCAGTCAGTGGAAATATCAGTACATGTCAGTAAAAATATTTTTGAATTGTTGTAGCTTAACAATCCTATTTCATTGTAAGCGAAATTATTGGGCTTATTAAGGAAATTCTACCATGAAAAAAATCCTTGAGGAAACCTATTCAACAGCTAAGAGATAAATAATTAGTTGTTTTGACTGAGATTTTGTGGTACCACTTCATAATTATGACTAGAGAGGTTGGTAGAAAGTTACACAACAATATTGTCACCACAATCTATATACTATAAAGCCGCATGGCTAACTGACTGACTCACTCACTGACATTAATGTTTACCCACTTCCAGAAGAGCTAGAGACTTGAGGTTTGCGCCATTGGACGCGCAATGTCCATATTGTGAACCAAAATAATTATAAAAAGTTTACTTTTCCCACTCCTTCCCCCCCTAAAAAAATAAAAATGGCCGACTTGATTTTTAAGCTGTTTTGGGGCTTGTTGCGGCTGAACGGTAAGTCGTATTGGAAAACAGATAGCACCAGCGGTAACTGATTTTAAAAGATCTACAACTTTGGTTCTATGACTTTTTGTCGTACCTCTGTCGGTTGTACCCCTAAATGGTGATAATTTTGGTATTTTTTTATTTTTATTTTTTTCCATTTTTGTCTTTGAATGGTCATAGTTTCTATAATTATTGACCGATTTTATTTCTGATTGAGGCGCTTGAATCTCACACTAATGCTCTTTAAATTGAGTATATTTTATTTCATTAGTTCATCCTACTTGCTTAGAACTTGAGAGTAAACTTTTTCCCGTGTGCCGTGTCACGTGACCACTTTTTTTGGTTTTTAATATTGTGTCGTATATCATTTGAAAGGCCTTGATTTGTACATTAAAGCTATTTTATTTGTTTATTTTTTAAAAATTTTGTACACGTACTTTTGTACCGATTTATCATTTTGTTGTAGGTTAAAGGGTTTAAATATTTTTTTGTTATTAGGTTATTTTATTTTTATTTATTTATTAGTAAAATTAATGCCCTTTTGTATTGTTTTTTTTTTTTTTAAATATAATTTTGGTACCTTAGGCCTTAGAGTACAGAGGTACAAATGTCTAAGTTAATCTTTTATAATTATGATGTATATCGTTGAAAAGCTCTTGAATAGTGGATTAATTTTCGTTACGTTCTATTTTGTGGTAGTTTTAATTTTTAGGGGGGTAAAATTAAAAAACTGTTTCATAGCGATTTTTAAGATTTTTTTTTTTTTTTTTAATTTAATTATATTAAATTTATTATAAGTGCTCTTATATTTCATTAGTTCATCCAATTTGCTGAGAACTTGGGACTAAACGCTTTTCTGTGTACCGTGTCACGTGACCACTTTTTTGGTTTTTAATATTGTGTCGTATATCATTTGAAAGGCCTTGATTTGTACATTAAAGCTATTATATTTGTTTATTTTTTAAAAATGTTGTACTCGTACTTTTGTAACGATTTATAATTTTCTTGCAGGTTGAAGGGTTTAAATAATTTTTATAATTAGGTTTTTTTTATTTATATTAATTTATTAGTTAAATTAATGCCCCTTCATTTTTTTTTTTTTTTTTTTTTTTTTTTTTTTTTTTTTTTGGACCTTAGAGTACAGGGATACAAATGTTAAAGTTAATATTTTATAATATTATTTATATCGTTAAAAAGCTCTTAAATAGCAGATTAATTTTTGTTATGTTCTATTTTGTGTTATTTTTAGTTTTGAGGGGGGTAAAATTGAAAAAAAAACTGTTTTTATAGCAGTTTTTACGATTTGGTTGCTGGGTGTTTTGTTTATTAAATTAATTATATGTGCACCACATTTGGCGCATGTTAGAAGCATTGTTTCTCCGAAAAATGTTTGTTAGTACCAAAGTTAATTAATACATATTTACTTTAATAGTGCCACGCCATAAAAAGAGACAGAGACGGGAATATGTCCGATCTTCCCATCCTCTCCTGTCGCTCCCGTCACCCCACCTTACTCAATCCGCTCTACAACTTCACAGATACTAGCTCAGCTCCTCTAGACGTCAATAGCTTTCAACTTTGTTTCTTTGTTTGCTTTATCGTTTGTTTATTTTGTCATTTATAGACTGGGAATTATAACAGTATAATTAACCCGCCTGATGGCTACAATATCCCACAACCTCCTACAACATTACCAGATCTTACAAGTACCAACTACTATATACAAGTACCTGGCATATATCTACCTGGCCACTCGACGGGCAAAAGCTGGCCGTAGGCCAGCTGACGCCGGCGAGTCACTATACTATAAAGCCGCATGGCTAACTCACTCACTGACATTAATGTTTGCCCACTTCCAGAAGAGCTAGAGACTTGCGGTTTGCGCCATTCGACGCGCAACATCCGTATTGTGAACCAAAATAATTATAAAAAGTTTACTTTTCCCACTCCTTCCCCCCCTAAAAAAATAAAAATGGCCGACTTGATTTTTAAGCTGTTTTGGGGCTAATTGCAGCTAAACGGTAAGTCGTATTGGAAAACGGACAGCACCAGCGGTAACTGATTTTAAAAGATCTACAACATTGGTCCTATGACTTTTTGTCGTACCTCTATCGGTTGTACCCTAAATGGTGATAATTTTGATATTTTTTTATTTTTATTTTTTTCCATTTTTGTCTTTGAATGGTCATAGTTTCTATAATTATTGACCGATTTTATTTCTGATTGAGGCGCTTGAATCTCACACTAATGCTCTTTAAATTGAGTATATTTTATTTCATTAGTTCATCCTACTTGCTTAGAACTTGAGAGTAAACTTTTGCCCGTGTGCCGTGTCATTTGACCACTTTTTTTGGTTTTTAATATTGTGTCGTATATCATTTGAAAGGCCTTGATTTGTACATTAAAGCTATTTTATTTGTTTATTTTTTAAAAATTTTGTACACGTACTTTTGTACCGATTTATAATTTTGTTGTAGGTTAAAGGGTTTAAATAATTTTTTTTTATTAGGTTATTTTATTTTTATTTATTTATTAGTAAAATGAATGCCCTTTTGTATTTTTTTTTTTTTTTAAATTTAGTTTTGGTACCTTGCCTTAGAGTACAGGGGTACAAATGTTTAAGTTAATCTTTTAAATATGATGTATATCGTTGAAAAGCTCTTGAATAGCAGATTAATTTTTGTTATGTTCTATTTTGTGTTATTTTTAGTTTTGAGGGGGGTAACATTGAAAAAACATTTTATATTGCGGTTTTTACGATTTGGTTGCTGTGTTATTTGTTTATTAAATAAATTATATGTGCACTAACATTTGGCCTATGTTAGATCCTTTGTTTCTCCGAAAAATGTTGGTTAGTACCAAAGTTATTAAATAAATATTTACTTGAACAGTGCCGCGCTATAAGAAGGGAAAGAGACGGGAATATGTCCGATCTTCCCATCCTCTCCCGTCGCTCTTGTCACCCCATCTTACTCAATCCCCTCTACAACTCCACAGATACTAGCTCAGCTCCTTTAGACGTCAATAGCTTTCATACTTTGTTTCTTTGTTTCCTTTTATGTTTGTTTATTTTGTCATTTATTGCGAATTATAACAGTATAATTAACCCACCTGATGGCTACAATATCCCACAACCTCCTACAACATTACCAGATATTACAAGTATCAACTACTATACAAGTACCTGGCATATATCTACCTGGCCACTCGACGGGCAAAGGCTGGCCGTAGGCCAGCCAAGGCCGGCGAGTTTTTATTATAAACTCACAAACGCGTTTCGACAAATAACATCATCTTCAGTGTGTGTGTTAACTTAGTAAGAGTTAATTCTGTACTCCATATCCCTTACCTTGTTCCTTTCGTAGTAATCCCTCAACCCACACGACCCTTGTCCACCCCCACCTTGTACTGTTATTTTATAATAAATGTTTGTAAAATAGTTAGTACCGAATTAACTCTTAATAAGTTAACACACACTCATGATGATGTTATTTGTCGAAACGCGTTTGTGAGTTTATAATAAAAATTGTGGTGACAATATTGTTGTGTAACTTTCTACCAACCTCTCTAGTCATAATTAAGCTAAGAGATAATTAGCTAAGAATTTTTAGAATTTTTCATCATATAGTGAGATAGTAATTATTATGTATATATTACTAGCACATTATTTCTAAACCTCGGACAAATAAATCATTAAATAATATACTCTGTCGAAGACAGCAGAAAGGCAATATGTAATAAATCTACGTTAAATCGTACGAAATAATACGATTTTGCAGATACTATCAAAATGAGAAAGAGAATCCAAACACAATAGACCGCAATTTATCAAAATTATAACTGTAAATATCCCACGGTGATGAGAATTATACAAGCGTTTTAGTTTAGGGTGGAAAGGGATGGGAGAGGGGGGTAGGGAGGAGGGATAACAGTGACAGATGGCTACATTATCATGAGGTATGGTTTGGTGAGTAGGGCAATTTCGAACTCCCCGTAGTATGGGGAATATACTACTTTACCCTAATATATCATATCTTGCTTTGGGTTTAGAATGAGGGGGGGGGGGGGCATAAGGGAGAGGGTAGTTTGGAGATTGTGCCGGTGACAGTATAATGTTAGGCCTCGTGTTAAGTAACAGCTTGGCTTCTAGCCAAAACAAGCCAGCCAATACTCGAAAACCTCCCAAAACCTATTTCCTCTGTATGTTTCCATTGGTGAAAATGGTGAAGAGACAAAACTGTAGGGAGAGGGGAGGGTGCTATACTGATCAATAATCTGATATGAGGTGACTGGAAGGAGAGAGACAGTATCCTGGAATCCTGGAAAACTAGAAATCGAGGTTTAAACCTCTGGACAAATAATAATCGAAGTACACTTGATTTTCGTTACAAAGCTATAATTCATCATGATTCAATGGAGAAATTACCAGGAGAAAATCTATTCACTTGGGGAAATTCTAGTTGAAATCCCATGTATGGAATACTAAAAACCAGAAAATACAGCACATTTATGTCTCGTTTTTTCTATTACACGAAAAAAGAAAGAAAAAAGGAAATCAAATCTCACTTTTCCATATAAAAATTATTTTACTATTATTTTAACATTTAAACAAAAAAATAAAAAAATGAATATTTTATTTTTTATAGGCGAGGAATACAGCAACAAAACTAACAATCCAACTAGAACACAATACATTTTAAAGAAACAAAGAAAAATTAGAATAAATACAAATTTAATATGACTTTGAATACTATTGAGTCAAATTTCCTAAAACATTTATATTTGATAATAGCTAAATACATTTTTGATAAATGTAAAGAAAAATAATGGGTCACTATAGAAATTTTAGACAGTATGGATCTGCTTATAAAACTGTATTTAGTAGATGACAAAGGACCACCGTGTTACTAAATTTGGAATAAATAAAGTAAATTATTTTGCAGGAGCAATGAAATAGAATATGAGTTTTTAAAAAAATAATAGTTATTTATATAACTAGGCAGCAAAATGAAATTTTACTGATGAGTGATTAGATTAGCCTCCGAGCCGAAGGCGATGACAGGCTATGATAATTAACTGCCGAGGCGACGCCGATGCAGGCAATTTACCTATTTAACATGAATGAAGGCAATGAATAAACGAGGCAGAGATGTTTCATTTGCTGCCTTGTTGCATACAATATTTTATCTACTCACGCTATGCAGATAAAAAATGGAAGCTTAGGTAAGAGTTAGTTTGAGATGAATCGTCAATAAACTCAAACCAAAACAAGTCATGCTCCAGTGTTGCCACTTCTTACTCGAAATTAATTATTCAAAGACCTACAATTAAATTTCTTTTTTAGCTTATCATTTTTAAACTTTTAAATAGCAATAATATTATTAATACCTACATTAATAATATAACACAGCTTTGTAATAAAACAAGTATGAAACTAAATTAAAATAACACAAATTAAAATAAAACTAAACACAAACAAAATCAGAGGTTATGACAAGCACTGGTGAAACTGTTACTTTCTCTGCTTAGGAAGGGAAATATTTCCCTGCCTAAGCAGATAAAGTATTTCCTGACTGTTTTAACTACTTTCCTGCCTGTTTTTAATATTTTTATGACAAATCAGCGAAATAGTACTTTCCAGCCTAAGAAGAGTTTAGTAATGTTTAATTTTGCTGCCGTGAGTAGATAAAGAATATTATTGGTATTGATTATTACACTGGGGAAACCTAGGTCAGAACACTGACACAATATTAGGGGAGTTCAAACCACAGAAGGGTGAGACATATTTCTCACTGATTATCACATTAGGTAAGGTTGAAAATTGGCCGATCCCCCCTCCCAGAATGACCTAATGTATTCATCTGGAATAAAATTATAAATAGTCTGCCAATTAATACACATAGGCACATAGCTTCCTAGCGTTCTATCACGTTCTTAATTTATCTTTTGCTTTTACAAACTTTTACTGTATAGTTATTTAATTTTCTCCGCTTATTTTTCTAATTTGTCAAAATACTTGAGAGCTTCCGAAGGTAACGAAGCTATGTGATCGTATTAAGACAGTAATCCTTTTCACCCATTGGTCTGTCGGAGAGAGGGAGAGAGAGAGAGAGAGAGAGAGAGAGAGAGAGAAAGAGAAAGAGAGAGTTGAAGCAATGTGCGATGTGAAAGTTGAATTCAATATGGGTTGAAATCAATCTAATTAAAATCGGATAAATAGTTATTAAGACATACTGGTTCGCAAAAATGTTGAAACAGACAGACATACCAAACAAATATTCCTTCCTATCTTCATTCTATCTGGAAAATATGGTACTTTTTGAGTTTATGTGCAAAAGTAAAGACATGAAAATGTCAAAAATACGAGCATGCAGATTCTTGCGTTTGTAAATTAGGAATTAAGTCCAACATATTATGTAGTGCACGAAGAAAGATAGTACTTTTCTTCTTTTCCAGTTTATTAAAAAGTAATCTGTTAGCTTCTTCATCCATATTTTTATAACAAATGCAAAAAATTATAGTTTTACAAAAAAAAAAAAAAAAATAATGTAAAATATAAATTTTATGTATGCTTTTTTTTTATAAGGAATAAAATTCCAAGGGTTATGGCGTTTGTCCGATGCTAATCGGAGCAGTAGAGCAGAAGTTTTAGTTGTTTTTTTTGGGGGGGGGGGGGGCACCGCTGGGACGAGCGAGCGAATACTGGAATGGTAGCGAGAATCGAAGAGAGGGAGACGTGGGGCAGGTAGCCGATCGGGAGGGGAGGGGTGGGCAGGCCCTGCAGAGCGCGGTAAAGGGAGAACCTATCTATACCAAGAGCTGGCAGACTCGATTGAACACCTCCTATATCTTCCTAACTCCCCGTTCATAGAAGCCAGGAAATAGAAATGTCAAAATTGTTTCTAGGTACAGTTGTACTTTACTTTAATCAGGCGCAGCAATAAAGTATAGTATACATTTCTACTTTTGCTCCCGAGCTTACCGAAGGTAACGGAATCTATGTTATCGTTGCTAAATTCATGTGAAAAAGCAAAACATCGCGGAAAAATATGAAATAAAATATACAATAATCGTTTTTAAAAGCATGAAATCAATTTATTTCGAGATAGGATGCGAGGAAGCTATATTCCACACTTATATGGCAGTCAATTGTAGCGAATAATCCTATGTCATATTGAAATTTTATTATTAAAAGTGATAATCAAGTAAAATAATATCCATAAAATAAATTTACTTTAATTCTGTTACTTCTAAACGAGGTTTATAACTAGTAACAAAATAATAGTAAATTCTTGTTCATTAATATATTAAAATAAAAAAAGGAGACATTCAACAATTAAATCTTCTAAATTTGTTTCTTGTAAATGAAGAGCCCTTTAAAGTAGAAGTGAATTTAAAGAGGCGAAGTTTGCCATGAAATGAACAGCAACAAACTGCTCTTTAACTTGAAATGAACAGCAACAAACTGCTCTTTAACTAGACAACTTTGTCCTTTTTTTAACTTTGTTGCCCCATTCTACTGCCCCCCCCCCCCCCCTCCTTACCTACTTCTTTTATTTAAAAAAAAGCTTCACTACAGCGTTATCTTTTTTTCCCTCTCTTCTAAGTATAACAACAAAATTAAAAACAATGAGAATTTTACCGAATTAATTAAAATATAATTAAACATTCTAAAAATACTTCGCTTCAACAACAATACTGTGTAATAAAAGAAAAAGGCGTTCATTTAAATTAATTCCTATTATTTAATTTAATTTTTTTTATATCATATACATTTTTTACTGCTATAATTATGTCTGTAGAAACTCGCGTTAATAAACATCAAATGAACTAAACAATAAAACATATTGCAAGGAATAAAAAAGTTAATGATCTCGGCGGAGTTCTTCATTAAAAAAATAATTCTACGAGTGATAATTGTTGCACAGCGATAAACTTATTTTTAATGACATTAAATGAACTATTCTATTATTTATAAATAGTCCAGAAAACGAAGCTCTTATCTCAGCTTATTGTACTTTACTAATACGGAACTAAATCGACAAGTTTTTATATTTAACCTAGTTGTTTATTGATACTTCAAAATGAACAAATTAAAATTTCAGAAAATCCTACTAGCAACTAGGGCCGTCATCTTGGAAAATAGGTCCAATTTGTTTAATATATATTTTTTTAATGTATTAATATAATTATTATAAACTAAAAAGTATTGCTGGTTGAAAGTCAATATTTTTTAATTCTTAATATAATACTGAACTGCAATTAGCATATAAATTTCATTTTCATGACTTGGCTATGGCACATAACCTCGAAAAGCGTTACCAAAAACTAGCGTTACACGAGTTGGGAAGATGTAGGAACAGGGAAATTGGAAGATATAGAAGGTGTTCAATCGAGTCTGCCCGCCGATCGGCTACCTGCCCCACGTCTCACTCTCTTCGCTTCTCGCTACCGCTCCAGAAGTCGCTCGCTCATCCCAGCGGCGCTCCCCCCCCCCCCAATACAACTTTTGTTCTACTGCTCCGATTTGCATCGGACAAACGCCGAAACCCTTAGAATTTTTAGTCCTAATAAACTTACATACATAAAATTTATTTTTTACATTATTATTTTTTTAAATTTGTTAAATTATAATTTTTTTTATTTACTATAAAAATATAGGTGATATGTTCGATTTAATTCCTAATATACAAACGCAAGAATCTGCACGCTCTAATTTTATTTGACATTTTCATGTCATTACTTTGGCACATAAACTCGAAAAGCGTTACCAAAAAAACGTCACCAAAAAGCGTTACACAATGATAATAATAATAATAATAATAATAAAGCCTTTAATAGATTCTACTTTAACAAACAGCTAAATAAATTTACATATTTCAAAAAACTATCATTACTAAACACTAATTTCCTCTTCTTCTATTTATTTTGTCATTATCACATATTTATTTTCCCTTATATTCATTCCTTTATTTTTATTTGCTTTTATTTATTTATATAAATGTGTACATATACATATACCCATACGCATACATACACCTACATTCATAGCGTTACCAAATAACGACACCAAAAAGCGTTACATGAAAATGTCTCACTGTCTTGCAGACTCGTATGGAAGCAATTTTTTAGATTTATTAGATTGTTAAAACTACAATTTACAATTTTGCATTGATTATTTATTAGCGATTGCATTGAACTGACTACGAGTATGACGTAAGCAGTTCTTGAGTGAAAGCACTTAGTTTGTTAGTAGTAAGGGGTGGCTGTGCCAGGCCTAGCAAACAGATCATACTTTGGGGCCTTTTTGCAAACCCCAGAATCACTTGCCTATCAAAGTACCACCGTCTGTTCTTTGTTCGAATAATAAAAGCGACGATGTCTTGCAATTTTACCAGTGCAATCTCCTCCTCTTTAATCTCTTATGATTAACTATTAATTTGCATAATATTAAATATTTATTGCATTAAGCTAGCTTATCTAAACCTACTCGATGCCTAGTTAATATTATATTATTTAAAATGCATTCAACAGGTGGTTGTTTACTTTTTGT
The DNA here is from genome assembly GCA_951217055.1 of Gerris lacustris. NCBI lineage: Eukaryota > Metazoa > Arthropoda > Insecta > Hemiptera > Gerridae > Gerris > Gerris lacustris. Next base: position 60,615,412 of record OX578284.1, read on the forward strand.
TTTCGATTTTCAACAAAATCAGATTTATTTTCATCTATATCTTGGAAATTGTATTTTTCCCGGGAAAACGGTTTTTATCGTTAAATTCGTATTTAAATGGACTACATTTTAGAATTTTCTAATCAAAATCGTCGGATTCGTTTTCGAGTAATTATTATTATTTTTTTTTTTTCAGTCTTTGGGGGTAGCGTCCCAAAAATTGAGGCTAAAATTCATTTCTCGATTTCGCCTCGGGGTATGATTTTTCTGAATATGTATGCCAAATTTCGTCAAAATCGGCCCAGTAGTTTAGGCTCCACGCCTCTGCCCAGACGACGGACAGACAATTTTTAAAAACCACTTTTTTGGACTCAGGGGACCTCGAAACGTGATAATCCATCAAAATCACAAAATCAAATTTTCGTGCCATCACAATACTTTCTCTTTATATAAGAAAGTAAAAACATTAAGATTGATGATTAAACTAAAAAATATAAATAATTTAAAATTTAAAGTTTTTGGTAGTATTCATACTAAGGAAAGATTAAATTTTACTTTAAATCAAATTATAATTATCAATAACTACGGGAGACATACAGAGAAAAATATATTCCCGCACCGGGACTTGAACTCCGGGTCCTCCTATTAATCCGTTACAGGTGCTCTTACCAACTGAGTTATACGGGAGAATGATTTTTCTCTGTCGTTACCGATACAAATTCCCCGAATCCAAGCTTTCAATCTTTTCTACAAATCCAGCAAGCCAAATATTCACGGCAATAGAACTTGATCGAGAATCAACGCTTATAATTATAAAGTACTCAATAAAGTACCTGTACATAGTACAATCTATTAGAAATTCAAATTTTACCATTTTGGTAGTATTGGTACTACGGAAAGATTAAATTTTACTTTAAATCAAATTATAATTATCAATAACTACGGGCGACATACAGAGAAATTGAATAGATTTGAAGAAAATATTGAAAGCTTCGATATTTTACCTTACTAGAAAAATGTGTATTTTAAACACTATTTTTTTTCTGCCATATAATAAAATTATTACGTGATCAGTTTACCTTAATGCCACGCATCTAATTACATTTATCCGAATTAGAATATAACATTTTGAATAACTACTTAAACGTGACACACAAAAATAATATTACATATGCAAAGCATGTAAAGTTAAATTTATTTCATTTTTTATTTTTATTTATTTATTCAGTCCTAGTACATTTTTAAACATTTAAAAAATGTTATACAAATACACATTTTTTTTTTTTTTAATATAAACTAGACTTTCATCGGTCATACTAGGTATCATAAGCAAGTAGGCCAAGCAATCAAATAAAATGCCTAAATAGTTTCGTTTCCAAAACCTCCCTAGAATAGAATTAGGACTATATAATTCATTAAATTACTAAAAATAAAATATTCTCCAATAACACTTTTGAGGTAATTTAATACTTATTACATAAAAATAATCGTGTATTTTATATAATTACGGATGAAATGTAACAATTGTATAATCAAGATTGAAATTGATCTCAAAATGATCTTAATTAATTTTACAGAAATATATTCTTAATCAACGCCTCAAGAACTTACATTTTTAAAATAATATGGATAAAAAAAAAACAAAAACATACAGCCAGACAGGAAGGAAAAAAATTAAGGCTGGTTATGGTCTTTTGCAATACATAAAATGAAAAAGTATCAAACAATTTTGTAATACTGATAAATGTAGACACGAAGCTTTGACTTTATATAAATAGATACTATATACGTATATATATTAGCAGAGAATTTACAATATTATTTCCCTTTACCCTCATATTTGTATATATTAATATATTAGCTTTATATATTATATTTTGCCTTATATTAAATTCTACATATATTATACTTCTATTTTCATGTTTTTGAACAAGAATATTGAACAATAATCTTAGAACTAAAGTACCAATATTTTGTTTGTTCAGTTAAATTCTCTATTTTACTAAATACCTTGATATTCCTAAAATGAATTTAAAATTTGGTTACCATTATTCATTAACAATTATGACCACCAAAAATGATTGCTATGTTTCTCACCATACTCTCCATGAAAATCTCAACATGCCTTTTGTCCGAAATATATCCGTATCCCGATGTATAGAAAATTTCATGAATCCATTTCTGACCATCCTAATCCTCTTGTACAACTCAGAGTTTCAAGAGGCAGTGGCCTAGACATCTCTTATCTTAATGTATATTTTTACTACGTTTTTATTAGCTTGCTTTCTTGTTTGTTTGTTTGTATGTTTGTTTGTTTGTAAGGTACAAATCTTGCAATCGACTTTTAACTGACATCCAAAGTAACTAGACATTTGAAACTTTTAGAATAGCTCAGAACACGATGACAATACATTATTTTAATACTTTTAGCCATCATTCAGCAGAATGTAATTCGATTTCAGCAAAGTTTGCTGTATGGAAAATTAGTTAGGAAAAAATCCGCAAGTTTATTTTTTATTTGTTGGACATGACCAAAATTTACGATCTTCATTTCGACGGGTTTCAAATATATGATTTTTTAATTGGTCAACTGAAAATTTAAAAACGTAGTATATAAAAAGTAGTTATTATCTTATAATTTTGTTCCTAATGTTAATAACATAATTTGGTTTTGGCCGATATTTTGTGATAGTTGCTCATATTTAAAAAATAAAATACTATTTAATATTGGGTACTTCTTTCATTGTCTAAATCAGAAATAGTCCACAGGCCACCATAAGAAGTGAGTCGCTGATTGATAAAGTTTTCTTACCTTATGGAATCGCTTATTTATGCCTTGTCCACCGATGAATTGGGTATATGGCAACTGGGCGCTGGGCCATTTATTTTTTGTTGACATGCCAAACTTGCCCTTCTGCGGGAACATTGAAAAGAGATAGATAAAGTTTTGATTTTCACAGGATCGTTTAATTAAATTACTTCAAAAACAGTGGTAAAGGTGGCCACCAATACGAGGGGGCCGTTTGGGGTGGCCACCACCCCAAACATATCGCTCTGCGGGGACGTTGAAAAGAAAACGGCCCACTCGTATCGGTGGCCACCTTTACCACTGCTTTTGAAATAATTTAATTAAACGATCCTGTGAAAATCAAAACTTTATCTATCTCTTTTCAATGTTCCCGCAGAAGGGCAAGTTTGGCATGTCAACAAAAAATAAATGGCCCAGCGCCCGGTTGCCATATACCCAATTCATCGGTGGACAAGGCATAAATAAGCGATTCCATAAGGTAAGGAAACTTTATCAATCAGCGACTCACTTCTTATGGTGGCCTGTGGACTAAAAGTTTTACTGTAAACCATACTAGTTTCAGCAAGTCTGCCATCGTCAGTGGTTAAGTACAAACTCCTAATATTATGTTAACTAATTATAATTATTAATTATTACTATCTAGCTCTCAACTTTTATAGCAAGTATTATCAATTTACTAATTATACTTACTTAGTAATATTGTATTTTATTTATCCTACTGTAATCAATGACAAGAAATTGTATTCACCGGACTACTTCTTCATATTGTTCACACCATGTAAACGCGTTAATATCCTTGTCACTTGTTACATTGTAAATTTTAGTTATGTTAATCAATAAAAAAAATCGGGTACGGGGTACCTCGGAACTTTTCCTCACTTCAGAGGCCACTTTAGTAGGAAGCAGCATTGGACGTGGTCAGTACTTGGGTGGGTTATCATTCTTAAAAAAAACCCTTATTTTTAATACCTATATTTTATTTAATTATTTGAAGTTTGGCGGTATTTTGACAGATGTAAACAAACTTTGACGTCATCAAAATTATCGCACTAATAAAAATGATATTCGCTTATAACTTTTAAACTAATTAATGGAATTTCATCGTTTTTTTTATATTTGTTCCTTAATTTTTTGCTGTTCCAACGATATGCTATATATCAAAAACCTATTTATACTTTCAGTATTATTAACCGTCAAAGTTTAAAAATTCAAAAATGTATAACTTCAAAATGGCGGGCTTGTTTGTCATACAGAGAGGTACATTCGAGCCAAATTTCAACTGGATCAGGACAATTTTGGATTTATTACAATTTTTTTAAATCTGTGCTGACTCAGCAAACTGGGTTCAAGATGGCGGAAAAAGTTGATTTTCCGGGCGGCACAACTACAAGTTAGGAATGATTTTTCTGCCAAGTTTCAACTCTCTAGGTTAAATACCTCGGGCGCTACGATGATAACACACATAAGTACGTCATGCTGAAAACCACTCAGGAGGTCTTAGAAACACCTAAAACGGATAATTCCGTTGAAATCTCGAAAAAAAAAAAAATTGGTGAAAACAATACTTTTCCTACTATTAGTAGTGAGGAATAGTAAAAATCAATACCACTTCATGCCACTTGTTAATTTTGTTTAACAAAAGAACTTCTAGATAAAAACGGGTTATTACAAATTTCATAGAGTTTGCATAGTTTACACGACAGCTTTATTCTGATGCGAATCAATAGAGGATGCAATGTAATGAACTCGGAGTGCGAGTCTATCACTCGCTTAATACCAGATGGGGCTTCAATAGACAAACATAGTAGGCTTAAAGTACTATTGGAATGAATTGCTTCTAGAATTAGAGCACGTGGCTTGAAATTTCATTCAAAATCAGATATTTTACTGTTACAAGGTCTATCAAGAGGATAATTTAATTTTTGTTTCAGATTGAAGGAACCTTTTTTAAACTAGTTTTCCTTCCTTTTCTTTTTTGTTGAAATTCTACTGCAGAGAAGAGGATCTATAATTGAGAATTAAAGAAAATCAATACTTATATCTGATTTAAAGATATTTCAAAATCAATTATTTAAAAAAAAAATCAATGTAGAGAAAAAAGGTGAAATTGATTTATGGAATTTCAACATTTAAAAAAGTCAATTAAAACATAAATTATTAATATATTCAACATTTAGTTTTAAGAAATATTTTTCATAGAAATTTCGTTATACTTTAATAATATTAATCATGAAAAGATAGACTAAAAAAAAAAAAAAAAACCTTTAGCGAGGATAATTTAATTTGTAAGACCTAATTGTGTAGAGTTCAAGAATAAATGAATAAATATGAAAAAATTATACATCTATTTTGGATTAAAAGAGATTTATTTATATGGAACCAAAATTAATCTACTAGTGTTAATTTTCGATTAGTAAATAAGTTTTTCCTACAAGCGGCAGCAAAATGACGTATTATTGTACAGTTTTAGGTTTTAGGCATGAACATTTAATTTCTCTGAGGTTTCAAGAAAAATTTACAATACGCAGCAAAATCGTATTTTGCTGAGTATTTTTCCAGGCTAAGACACACCCACATTCCCCGCTACAAATAAATAAACAATCAACCTTTTTTTATACAATCTTTAACCTAAATTATTTGAACAATTAACCTTAAAAATAGTACAAATTTATAAATAACTATTATCGATAGGAAAAATTTTTCTGCCGCGCGCCAGTAGGCAATAAATATTGTATGTAACAAGGCAGTAAAGGAAACATTTCTGCCTCATTGATATATTGCATACCTCGGCTTCACCTCGGTAGTCAATTAAATTTAATATTCATAGCCTGACCTCGTCTTTTGCTCGGAGGCAAACTTAACCATTCGTCAGAAAATTCCATTTTGCTGCCTAGTTACATAAATAACTATGTAAAAATTAAAGGAATCCGTATGAGTGAACATAGAGGCTTTTTTTAAATCAAACAAAATAGCATTTGTAGGATTCTCAAGGGCTGAGACATGTTATGTACAAATAATATTAAGTGACTGATTTCTCTATAAAAGCCGATCGATAAAAAAAATTAAAATATTGTCTGCCAATTAGGGTAGCTCATAGCTTCCTCATATCCTATCAATAGTTCCCATGAGATTTAAAATTAAGTAAATTGGTTACTAAAAAAATTGCATGCATAAGAGTCTGCAAGACAGTGAGATATTTTCATGTAAACATTTTTGGTATCATTTTTTGGTAACGCTTTTCGAGTTAATGTACCAAAGTAAAGACATGAAAATGTCAAAAAATTCAAGCGTGCAGATTCTTGCATATGTAAATTAGGAATTAAATCGAACATATGTAGTGCATGAAGAAAGAAAGTACTTTTCTTCTTTTCCAGTTTATTAAGAAGTAATCTTTTTGCTTCTTCACCCATATTTTTATAATAAATGCAAAAAATTATAGTTCAACAAAAATAAAAAATAAATTTTACATATGTAAGTTTATTAGGAATAAAATTCTAAGGGTTATGGCGTTTGTCCGATGCAAATCGGAGCAGTTAAATAGAAGTTGTAGTTGGGGGGGGGGGGGGGGGGGAGAGATCAGGATGGCAGGGGTGGGTAGGCTCTACAAAGCGCGGTAGTGGGAGACACTATACCTACCTAGAGCGGGCAGACTCGATTGAACACCTCCTATATCTTCCTAACTCCCTATACCTATATCTTTCCTACTCGTGTAACGCTAGTTTTTGGTAACGCTTTTCGAGGTTATGTGCCATAGCCAAGACATGAAAATGTCAAAATTGCGTTTTTTTTAAATGCCTTAAAGATACAGAAAGTAAGAGTAGGAAATTATATTTGAAATCAAGCATAAATCACCACTATAAGATGGGATAGTTCTACCCTTAATAGAAACGGTAGAATACGCAGAGTAGATAGTATGGCTACGTCAATACGTAATTACGTAGGAAGGAAAAGAACTACACTTGACAAATGGATAGACAACATCACATCAACACTGGACCCAGAGAGGAATTTCCCACTTATGTGCTTGAACCCCGTCGCAACTTAGATGGTATGGCCACGTCAATGAAATGGACAGTGGGCGATTCCCCAAAAGGATCGTAGAAGCCAGATGTGAAGGTAGATGACCTAGAAGGAGGAAAAGAACCACACTGGACAGACAACATCAAATGAATCCTGGCCTCGAGAAGAGTCTTCCTCTAAAGTGATTAATCCATGTTCTTGGACAAAGGAGGGGGACTTTTTTTTTATTTTACTCAACACCACAAGGTAGAATAGGAAAGAATATGAATAGGTAAGTGAGTATAAGGTTTGACAACGTAAAGGTATTTTTTTTGAAAATGTGGGCATTCACTAAAACGTTGCTGGAGAAACTGACCGCCAACATGAGACCATATATATTTGTTTAACAAATTTTTGTACATGTAATTGCGAAAAATAAATAAATAAATGTATATTCTTTAGGATTATCACAATGCATTCTTTACCTTCGATAAGTTTGGATGAACGCTTAGAATATAAATTAAACTGCTCGAAAGAGAAAATATTGGAAGGCTCACAGAACAAATACTAATACTCGCTATAATTAGCAAGAAGAATGCACTATAAATTTGTAGCATGAACTAAAACAAATCTGCTAAGAATTAGCTATTGTGGTTTTTAACTATTAACAGATTAAGTATTCTCTAAGTTATATTCATCAAAATTATATACGCTTTGAAATATTGTGCTGAAACTACAATAACTTATAGGAAAAGTTATTATGATAAAATATTAAACGAACTTAAAATAAGGAATGGTCAATGCATTTATTAAATTAAATGCAAAGACATTATCAAAATGACATATGCATGAATCATCAAAATGATATACGCTTTGAAATATTGTGCTGAAACAACAATAACTTATATGAAAAGTTATTATGATAAAATATTAAACGAACTTAAAATAAGGAATGGTCAATGCAGAAGAAGTTAAAATACTTAGAAAGAATATTTTTCGACTTTTAGATAAAGAATGGTCAATGCATTAATATAATTAAACGCAGAGATGAAATTAGAATCTAATTATCACAAATGAAATGAAGTCATTAACTTTGATATTACTGCACGAAACAAGGACAACAAAAAGTTTGATTAATGTTTCAGACAACCAGACGGGAATCGGTAGATGAAGTAAGCGAGCTCCAGGATCAGGTTAATTAGAGAGACTTTGACCTCAGCATAGTTACAAACCAAGGGATGAAGCATTATAATAATTATAACTAGCCAGCCACGCTAGTCTAGCCAGCTACGCTAGTCTACCATCCTAGCAGAAATGTAACCCACATTCTGTATTTGTATTATAATTCTCTTGTAAACTAGAACAATAAGCTATTTCACAACAAGAATGTTGTAGCTAATTAGTTAAATGAATAATAAACTTTATAAAGTAGAAGTTAGAAAAGGTTATATTTTAATTTAATGAATTAATAAAATATTTTAACATTGTTTGATTTTCTTTTTTACTTTAATTTAATTTTTTGTCTCAAGTTTTAAATATTAAATTTAAATATTTGTAAAAATGTATATTTTAATATTTTATAACGTAATATTTTACACGTTCCGACTATTATTTATTTATTTGTCTCAGGTTAGAACATTATATTTTAATATATTTCAAAAAAGTAAAATTGATAGTCAATCATTAAAATTAAATTCAGTTCTTTTTTATGCATATTGGACGGTGATTTATATGAAGGTGATTTAGATAAAGGCAATAATAAATTGATTACATCTTTAGGTACTATTTGATTAAGAATGTGAACAAGCAAAATAATAAATTAACAAATAATTGAGAACACAAGAAGAAATAGTTAAACAATAATATAGTAATAATAATAATAATAATAACCTTATCATTCTTATTAATAATAATAAGAAAATATAAGGTATAAGTTGGGTGATAATTAATTATTAATAAGTAATTCTATATTTCGTATCTCTGGGCCACTGCCTCTTTATAAGGGATGTATTGGGAAGAAAGGACTTCTCCTAAAGGATTAGAGTTATAAGGACTCGTGGAATTTCTGGTATCTCGATAACCAGAGATGGTTAGAGGTGGTTAGAGGTAGTTAGAGGTGGTCAGAGGTGGTTAGAAGTGGTTAGAGATGGTTAGAGGTGGTTAGAGGTGGTTAGAGGTGGTTAGAGGTGGTTAGAGGTGGTTAGAGATGGTTAGAGGTGGTTAGAGGTGGTTAGAGGTGGTTAGAGGTGGTTAGAGGTGGTTAGAGGTGGTTAGAGGTGGTAAGAGGTGGTTAGAGGTGGTTAATGGACAAAAGGAATATGGAGATTATTAATGGGGGGGAGGGGGGGGGGGCTGAAGTTTGATGAATCGGTTCTTTTACGAAGGATTAGTGATTGAAGAGTTTGTTGTGGACGGTAGTTGGAAGGCTTGGTGCTACCCCAAACTTTTAAACCGTAGGTCCAACCCGGTTTTTAAACTGTGATATAAATGACGAGTATATTACTCAGAGTAATTTTTGATCTACGATCTAGAAGACGAAGCAGCAACTTGTAGCGTCTGCGTCTGAGGACGATTTCAGTATGTTAAGGCAGTGTGATGGTTCAAGGTTTTTGTATCAAGGTGAAGGCGAAGATCATCAATCCGCTTGATCAAAACAGCGCATCAAGCGATTGTGTCAAGCGTGATTGATAGTCTAGGAACCCGTTTGACGCTTGAGTCAAGCCTTGACGGTGATTGATGGAAAGTTTGAATGACTTAAGCGGCTTGACGGAGCGCTTTATAGTCTAGAGCAATTTTGATCAAGCATTCTGTCAGTCGCCTGCTCAACACCACCAGTGGAGGACCGTCCGCTCGTTTCCGAAGATTCGGACATCGTAGATAATAATGCCGATCAAGAATTTATTAGCCTCCTCATTGATTTATATCGTGATTGTCCAGAATTGTGGAAAGTTCCACTCCTTCAACCAACGTCGTTTACTCTGGATATTGTTTTTCGCTTGAGAGCAACACCGGTAAAGGTGAGAATCCCCAAATCCTGATTTGAAACCAT